>CM035136.1:43001744-43164244 GCA_020205605.1 Panax ginseng
GAAGAGGTAAGGATACCTTGACTTCATTTGATTCTAACTCCCGGTCATTTCTCAACATCGTGGTTTCTCCACAAAACTTTGACTTGAGGTATAACCTTGGGGCGTAGAATATGTTCTTCTTATCCAAGATTTGAGCAGAACCTCTTCATATACGTTAAATCTTTCGCTATTTTGTGCGGTTCTAACTCAATAATGTTGTTCGGTCTTTCACATATTTACGTAACATGGATATGTGAAAAAGCGTTATGAACACTCGAGACATACTTAGCGGTAAAAGCGAGTCTATAGGCCGCAGTTCCTACTCGATCGAGGATTAAAATGGGCCAATAAATCGAGGATTGAGCTTTTTCTCTTTCCAAACCTCGTAACTCCTTTCCATGGAGCAACACATAACAACACATGATCTCCAATATCGAATTCCACATCCTTTCGATGAAGATCAATATAACTCTTTTGTCGATCTTGTGAGGTTTTTATACGTTGTCGGATCGTTTGAATCTTTTTCGTAGTTATACGTACCAACTCCGGTCCCAACAACATTGCTTCACCCATCTCATCCCAGCACACTGGAGAACGACACTTTCTTCCATACAACGCCTCGAATGGAGCCATGCCAATGCTTGCTTGATAATTGTTGTTGTAGGAAAACTCCACCAACGGTAAGAACTTGTCCCAACTTCCCTTGAAATCAAGGACACAAAGTCTTAATAAATCTTCAAGAGTTTGAATAGTCCTCTCTGACTGTCCGTCCGTTTGAGGATGATATGCCGAGCTAAATCGTAAATATGTGCCCATAGCTTTTTGCAAACTAACCCAAAATCGCGAAGTGAATCTTGGGTCTCGATCAGAAACTATGGATACTGGCATACCATGCAATCTTACAACCTCGTTTATGTACATACGAGCAAGACGTTCAAGTGTATAAGTTTCTCGTATCGGTAAGAAATGAGCAGACTTGGTCAATCTATCAACAATGACCCAAATCGCATTTATGCCTTGAGAAACTTTGGGAAGACCAGTAACGAAATCCATGGTAATGTGCTCCCACTTCCATTCTGGAATTTCAAGTGGTTGCAATGGACCTTTTGGTACTTGATGTTCCACCTTGACTCGTTGACACGTTAGACACCTTGAGATAAATGATCTGCTATCTCTCTTTATATTGCCCCACCAAAATGTATGTCGAAGATCATGATACATTTTGGTACTCCAAAGATGGATTGCAAACGGTGTGTTGTGCGCCTCCATCATAATTTTATACTTTAAATCAGGGTTGTTAGGAACACAAAGTCTGGAGTTGACTCAAGTATTCCTTCTTCATCGATTCTTGCTTCCTAAAGATCGCACCTTCTTGCACTTTCTTCCTCATACGCATCACTCCGGATCGTAATTTGAGCTAAACTTTAATTTTATCAATTAAAGTCGGTTCTACTTGTATATTTGCCATCATCACGTGGGTCCCTGGAGTCTTTATCTCTATCTCCATCCTTTGCAAGTCATACAAAATGGGCCTTTGCATTGACAATATTGCACTCGTACCCGCATATGATCTTCTACTCAATGCGTCAGCTACCACGTTAGCTTTTCTAGGATGGTATTGGATAGTATGATCATAATCTTTCAATAGTTCAAGCCAACGTCATTGTCGCATGTTGAGTTCCTTTTGAGTGAAGAAATATTTGAGGCTTTTATGATCCGTAAAGATCTCCACTTTCTCCCCATACAAGTAATGCCTCCAAATCTTTAGTGCGAAGACAACAGCTGCCAACTCTAGATCACGAGTAGGATAATTCCTCTCATATTCTTTGAGTTGTCGTGAGGTATAGGCTATAACTTTCCCATGTTGCATGAGAACACATCCTAACCCTTTGCCCGAAGCATCACTATAGATGACAAATCCCTCCGAACCAGATGGTATTGTCAGAACAGGTGCTGAAATGAGTCTCCTCTTGAGTTCTTGAAAACTCTTCTCACATTCCTCGCTCCAACCAAACTTTGTATCTTTCCGAGTCAGCTGAGTTAGTGGAGTAGCAATTCGAGAAAACCCTTCTACAAATCTCCGATAATAACCAGCTAAGCCGAGAAAGCTACGTACTTCGGTCACTGATTTAGGTTGCTCCCAGCTTTGAATAGCTTCAATCTTTCTTTGGGTCGGCAGATATTCCATGACTTGATACCACGTGCCCAAGGAATGCTACTTCCTCAAGCCGAACTCTGATTTCTTTAACTTGGCATAAAGCTTATATTCACGGCTTTTGGAGTATCGACCTCAAGTGTTGCTTATGATCTTCACGGGTTTTGGAATATATGAGGATGTCATCAATAAAAAGCGACCACAAAGTGATCCAAATATTCCTAGAATACTCGGTTCATCATATCCATGAAGGCAAATAGGAGCATTAGTCAATCCAAAGGACATGACTAGGAATTCATAATGCCCGTCTGCAGGAGTTCGAAAAGCCGTCTTTGGAATGTCATCGGTTCTAATCTTCAATTGGTGATATCGAGCGAAGATCAATCTTTGAAAAGAATTTGGCTCCTCTGTTGGTCAAACATGTCATCAATACGTGGCAATGGGTACCTATTTTTGATGGTGACATGATTCAACTCCCGATAATCAATACAAAGTCACATACTCCCATCTTTCTTCTTCATGAATAAGCTGGAGCACCCCAAGGAGAAGTACTAGGGACGAATAAAGCCGATGTCTAACAATTCCTGCAGTTGAGTTTTTAACTCCACGAAGTTCAATAGGAGCCATTCGATATGGGGATTTAGAAATGGGTGTTGTACTGGGTTCAAGGTCGATACAAAATTCAATTTCACGCTCTGGGGGTAGGCCAGGAAGTTCTTTAGGGAATACATCAGGAAATTCATTAACAATAGAAATATTATTCAAAACTGACGTATTTTTGTTTAGATCTGTGACATGAGCTAAGAAAGCTTGACATCCGTTTTTCAATAAACGAATAGCTTTATGGCTTGAGATGACAGTGATTGATTTTAATGGTTTGGTTTCTTGAATTCGCATAATAGGTCGATTAGGAATATGAAACCTAACAACCTTACGAAAATAATCAATTTTTGCATGATGAGTAGTTAACCAATCAATCCCTAGAATTACATCAAATGCAAGTATTTTTAATGCAATAAGATCGACAGGTAATGTGTGGGTACCAACTTGAACCAAACAAGACTTATAAACCGTGGATGTAATGAAGGTTTCTCCCAATGGAGTTTCCACAGATAAGTCAAAGTCTAATTTCTCCGGAGTCAAATTTAATCGTTGAGCGCAAGTAGGAGAAATAAAAGAATGGGTAGAACCGGTATCAAATAAAGTGTAGACTTCGCTAGAGTTTATGATAAGCTTACCCGTGATGACCTCATTCGGGTTCCTTGCTTTCTGGGAGGTCACAACAAACGCTCTCTCTTGCACTACCGGCTTTGACTTTTCTGGGACATCCTTTGGTGCCTCCATCCTAGCTGAATTTGTCTTCGGTGAACGACAAAATTAGGCTAAGTGACCCTCTCTTCCATAATTATAACATGCTTTGGACGACATCGCGCAATTTGGACTGATGTGTCCCTCCCCTTCGCATTTGAAGCATATGATAGGTGGTCTTTCTCCTTCCTTAACAACGAATGCTGGTGCTGACGTCTTTCCATCATTGTTGAATCTCCTCTTCTTGAAATGTCCATTCTTATTGTTTTGGCCCGATTACCGCAGAAGTGGTTACCATTTTCGCCCATTAATTCCCTCCACGCTTGTTGTCACCGCTCGATGATCGCTCTCTCTTTGGTATTATCATTTTTTTTGCCGCTCTCTCTTTTTGGTTGCGTTGACTCGTTATCGCGCTCCACCAACTGAGCCCTATTTACAACATCTGAATACAAACACAGTTTATGAGAAATAAGATGTCGACGTATCTCCGGCTTCAAACCTCTTAAAAACATTCGCGCCATTCTCTCTTCATTATCCACCAAGTGGGATGCAAACCGGGATAACTTCGCAAATTTTGCCTCGTATTGCGACACGGTCATATTGTTTTGCTCCAATTTGATAAACTCCACCTCCTTTATGTGACGAATACTTTTGGGAAAGTATTTGTCGTTGAACAACTCTTGGAACTTCTCCTAAGACATATTCAGTACGGCAGGTTGAGTACATTTTACCGATTCCCACCAGTAATCTGCCTCTCCGCGCAACATAAAGGCGGTAAAGGGAACTTTTTGCTCCTTGGAGCATCCCAAGACATCAAATATCTTGGTGATATTTGGCTCTCCCTTAAACTCCGGTGGTCCCAGCTCCTTGAACTATTTAGCGGTGACCGCCTGAGAGTTTCCAGTGTTTCCACCTACATTTTGGACAGGAGCCGCTCTACTTTCTTTGTTGCATGAATTGCATAAAGCCTACGAACAATCCATCATTCATCATTTGGTCGGTGTTGTTGTTTGCATGAGGATTGTCGCCTTCGATGCACATTCTCACGATTATTGATATGTGGAGACTCAAGCGGTCTCTTGTGCTCAATTGCTATACTCCACATTTTCGGATGTCATTTTGAGATCATCGCCACAAAACAAAGGTTAATTGACATGTAACATAATATCTCTAAACACTGACCAACCACTTTAAATACAAAATAAATTTAAGTAGGTCATACTAGCGAAGGAATTCCCCGTCTCTCCCCTCCTAGTTCTAGTCTCACATCTTAGCCAGGGATCATATCCCTAAGCTTTGATACCAACTGTAACGCCCCCAAAATTAGGTATACATCACCCATCTTAGGTCGTTAGATACATGGTACAAAATTCAAATACAACTTACTAATACAACTGTCGTGTACAATACGACAAAACATAACTGTGAGTTTGAATACAATTATTGTCTACTAGAGATTATACAAACTCAAAAGGAGTCCTCATTACAATTATTAACACACTATTTCACAGAATAGTGAGGACTATTAATGCTATCCTCTGGACCGTCACTCCGTTCCCCGACTAGTCCCTGCTATGTTCTCATTTCCTGAAGAGAACAATGAAAGAAAGGGTGAGCTCAACTAGCCCAGTAAGAAATATTATGACTAAGATAATGCATAATAAATTATCATTAGTCTCCAATAATGTTAAACTGATAAAATATAATAGACATCAAGTTTAACTACAGCGGAACAAGCAATCCATTAAAAGAGTCAAGTAGAAAATAAAATCTACTATCTTTTATGATTAAAAAGGTTTTTCATCATTGTTATATTTGAGACTCGACTTAATAAATATTCCACATCATCGAATCACCCCGCACTACTACTGCCGAGGATATTCTTTAGTATTACGACCACAATTATCCATGCACCACCGGCCAAGAATATTTGTGTATTCATTAATGGTCATGATCATGCCAACAACTCGTCCATCAATGCACTATGGGCCAATGAGAACTTTACCACATCATTTGTAATATTACGGTAATGATTACAAGAATAATCCTGGTCATAATCATACCAAGTCCATCTATGCACTACAGGCCACAGATGACTTTCAACAAAATATAAACATGAGGATGATGACAATGATATAAGAATTCAATAAAACAAGTTCAAGAATTATTTTATCCAGGAATTATTAACGTCAAAATTGTCAACATGATACTGTTTTGTAGAGTAAAATTCAAGAATGATCAGAAGAATATTTCCATGAAAAGATACTGGATGAAGCGCAAATATCAAGGATATTCTACTAATTTCATGGAGTATAGAAGTTAAAACTTTAGCCAACTGAGTATAATAAAGAATGGAATAACAAAAGAAATCACCACGCATGCGGTACTTCGCATAGACAGGTTATTCCAACATAATAAAAATAACGGAACCAGGTTAGGCAAAATTTGCTACCGACGAGGATGTTCCAATGTAATAATAAAAAGCGGAACTGGTCGGTGTAAAACACATAGATAGGATGTTCCAACAAAATAATAATAAGACGGAACCAGGTCCGGTGTAAAACACACAGACAAGATGTTCCAGCGAATAATAATAAAGAAAACGGAACCAGTCAAAGGTGTAAACACATGTGACAGGATGTTCCAATGTAATAATAGAAGAATGTCACCAAGTATAGGGTAGAAATCGCGTATACAAGTTATTCCAATGAATAATAAGAAATGGAATAACAACAGTTCTCTTCATGAATAAGAAAGAATAACACCCTTACTAGTAAATCTAAACCGAATATAAAAGTAGGTTAAGTAGCAAAATACTTTTCTTCTATCTCTATAGTCTCTCTCTATAGTTTCTCTCTCAGAGTTCAAATTGAATTCGTAAGAAAATAATGAAGGAATGAGCTTTATTTATAGGAAAATGGAATGCATAGTAACTAATCCATGAACGGTCCAGATTGATTTACTTTAATCAAGGTCCATATTTAAAGCAAAATCTTTTAAATAAAATATAATATATTCTATTTATAATCTAATAAAACGAATAACTTTATAAAAGATTTTACTATGCAAACACTATCTACGGAGCACTATGCAAATACTATGCATAATAAAATATAATATATTCTAATTATTATCTAATAAAATGATAGCTTTATAAAAGTATTACATTTTTATATAAAAAGATTTTTTTACCATGCAAAACACTATGCAGAGATCTTATGCAACACTATGCATAATAGAATATAATATATTCTATTTATAGAATAACTTTATAAAAGTATTCTTTTTTATATAAAAGATTTTACGTATTATTACATTAATAATACCAACAAAATGAGTGACTTATCACGTAAGCATCAATAATCAATCTGGTGTGCTACTATGCAACCACACGTACATCGCATACTTTTAACAACGGGTGTTTCAACAGTTAACGGTAAAACTTCCGCCGTTATTTTCATAAAGTATTTTTGTCGTTTTCTCAATCCAACAATAATTCTGTTGTGGGGTCCACCAATGATTGTGCTGTTGTACTAATATTCCCTGTTAAAACGAATATTCCCCGACCAATCGAATATTATATAACAACTTGCGTACTATGCAAAATTTATAAATATTACCCACAACTATTATATCAATTTCACTCCATAATATTCAAAATTAATATTTATAGAAAATTCATCTTTATTCAAAAAGTTGGGGTTTTACATGCTCCCAGCTTTGAATTGCTTCAATCTTTGTCGGATCAACAAATATCCCATAATTTGATATCACGTGCCTAAGGAATGCAACTTCCTCAAGCCAGAACTCGCATTTCTTCAACTTGGCATATAGCTTGTTTTCACGAAGCTTTTGGAGTATCAGGCTCAAGTGTTGCTCATGGTCTTCACGAGTTTTGGAGTATATGAAGATGTCATCAATAAAGACGACCACAAAGTGATCCAAATATTCCTTGAATACTAGGTTCATCATATCCATGAAGGCAGCATGAGCATTAGTTAATCCACAAGACATGACTAAGAATTCATAATGCCCGTACCGAGTTCTGAAAGCAGTCTTTGGAATGTCATCAGTTTTAATCTTCAACTGATGATATCTGGAACAAAGATCAATCTTTGAAAAGAATTTGGCGCCTTCCAACTGGTCAAACAGGCCATCAATGCGAGGCAATGGGTACCTATTTTTGATGGTGACATGATTCAACTCCCGATAATCAATACAAAGTCGCATACTTCCATCTTTCTTCTTCACGAATAGAACAGGAGCACCCCAAGGAGACGTACTAGGACGAATAAAACTTATGTCTAACAATTCCTGCAATTGGGTCTTTAACTCCTGAAGTTTAATAGGAGCCATTCGATATGGGGCTTTAGAAATGAGTTTTGTACTGGGTTCAAGATCGATAAAAAATTCAATTTCATGCTCTGGGAGTAGGCAGAAGTTTTCTTGGGAATCGTCGGGGAAATTTATTAACAATAGAAATATCTTTCAAATCTGACGTATTTTTGTTTAAATCTGTGACATGAGCTAAGAAAGCTTGACATCCATTTTTCAATAAAAGAATAGCTTTATGGCTGAGATGACCGTGATTGATTTTAATGGTTTGGCCGCTTCAATTTGCATAATAGGTTGATTAGGAATATGAAAGCTAACAACCTTACGAAAACAATCAATTTTAGCATGATGAGTAGTTAACCAATCAATCCCTAGAATCACATCAAATGCAAGTATTTTTAAAGAAATAAGATCGATAGGTAACGTGCGGTTACCGATTTGAATCAAATAAAACTTATACACAGTGGATGTAATGAAGGTTTCTCCCAACGGAGTTTCAACCGATAAGTCAAAGTCTAATTTCTCCGGAGTCAAATTTAAACGTTGAGCGCAAGTAGGAGAAATAAAAGAATGGGTAGAACCGATATTAAATAAGGTATAGACTTCGCTAGAGTTTATGATAAGCTTACCCGTGATGACCTCGTTCGAGTTCCTTGCTTTCTGGGAGTTTACGACAAACGCTCTCCCTTGAACCACCGACTTTGACTTTTCTGGGACAACCTTTGGTGCCTCCATCCCAGCTGGACTTGTCTTTGGTACATGACAAAATCGGGCTAGGTGACCTTCTCTTCCACAATTATAACACGTTTTGGACTGCATCACGCAATTTGGACTGATATGTCCCTCCCCTCCGCATTTGAAGCATAATAGGTGGTCGTTCTCCTTCCTTAACAACGGGTGCTGGTGCTGACGTCTTTCCATCATTGTTGAATCTCCTTTTCTTGAAATGTCCATTTTTACTGTCTTGGCTATGATTACCACCGAAGTGGTTACCATTTCTGGCATGTCGATTCCCTCCACGTTTGTTATCACCACTTCGATGACTGCTACCACTGGTATTTTCATTTTGCCGGCTGTTTTCTCTTGGTTGAGTTGACTCGTTATCGCGCTCCAATAACTGAGCCCTATTAACAACATCTGAATACAAACACAGTTTATGAGAAATTAAGTATTGACGTATCTCGGGTTTCAAACCGCTTAGAAACATCCGCGTCATTCTCTGCTCATTATCAACCAAGTGAGATGCAAACCGGGACAACTTGGCAAACTTAGCTTCGTACTGTGACACGGTCATATTGTTCTCCTCCAACTTGATGAACTCTACCTCTTTCATGTGATGAATACTTTTGGGAAAGTACTTGTCTTTGAATAGTTCTTGGAACTTCTCCCAAGACATCTTCAGTGCGATAGGTTAAGTACGCTTTACCGATTCCCACCAGTAATCTGCCTCTCCTCGCAACATAAAGGTGGCAAATATAACCTTTTGCTCCTCGGAGCATCCCAAAACATCAAATATCTTGGTGATCTGCTTTATCCACGCTTCCGCCTTAAGTGGTTTTGGCTCTCCAATAAACTCCGGTGGTCCCAGCTCCTTAAATCCATTCTGCTTGACTCGTCCCGAGAGTTTCTAGTGTTTCCACCTACATTTTGGACAGGAGCCGCTCTCGCTTGATGTTGCATAAATTGCATAAAGCCTCTAAACATTCCATCGTTCATCATTTGGTCAGTGTTATTGTTTGCATGAGGATTGTCGTCTTCCTGATGCACATTATCTCTGTGGAGACTCATTGGTCTCCTGTGCTCCATTGCTATTCTCAACATTCTTGGATGTCATTTTTAAATACTGCCACAAAACAAGGGTTAATTGACATGTCACATATTATCCCTATACTCTGACCGAACAATTAAATACCAAATAAACTTAGGTAGGTCATACTAGCGAAGGAATTTCCCGTCTCAGCCAGGGATCATATCCCTAAGCTTTGATACCAACTGTGACGCCCCCAAAATAGGTATACATCACCCATCTTGAGTCGCCAAATACATGGTACAAAATTCAAATACAACTTAATTATACAACAGTCGTGAAAAATATGACAAAATATAATCTATGAGTTTTAATAAGAATATTGTCATCTAGATAATATCCACACTCAATGGAGTGCTCATTACATTATTGTAACACTATTTAACAGAATAGTGAGGACTACTAATGCTTTATCATCGGGAATACTCCGCTTGCCACGTTCTCATTTCTGAAGAAAACAAAGTGAAAGAAAGGGTGAGCTCAACTAGCCCAGTAAGAAATATTATGACTAAGATAATGCAGAATAAATTATCATTAGCCTTCTACAGTGTTAAACTGATAAAATATAATAAACACCAAGTTTAACTGCAGCGGAACAAGTAATCCATTAGAAGAGTCAAATAGAGAATAAAATCTACTATCTTCTATGATTTAAAAGGTTTTCATCACTTTTATATTTGAGACTCAACTTAATAAATAAACTACATCATCAACGCATTTCGACCCGATGATATTAGTATAATAACCTATATTTTTTCTATCAATTAAATTAGAAATTTTTTGCGAATTTTTTTTTATATATGTAATTATGGTGGTGTTGTTAAACCCTAATTCTTGTGGGAAACCCTAATACGAAGCAGGTGGTGAGTTCAAGTCTAATATATAAGCTGTGTTATGTGACCTATAGTAAACCCTAATTAACCTTATCTTTGGTTAAATTCTTGAAACCCTAATTATTATGTATAAACCCTAATTTCTAAGTTAGTATGGATAGTATAATTATTATATTATAACCCTAATGTCCATGTATGATTAAAACCCTAATCAAAATAAGAAAAACTAATTATAAATTTAGTACCCTAATTATAATTATTTTGAACCCTAACTTGGGTAACATAGATTAATAACTATTGGGCTAGGTTTACTAATGGCCCAAAACAATTGGAAGAAAGCCCAAAGAGATAAATTCAAGCCCAACTCTTAGCCCACTTTAGCCGAGGGTATTTTAGACCCTTAATTTGCCTAGATTATGCATTAAATTAATAGCTAAATAAAGAATTAGAGTAAATAATTAGGGTGGCAGATTTTACCTTTTAAGGTAACAAAAGTGTTAATCAAGTTTCCTTTCATAGTAAATAGCTTTACTTTATTTATTTTATTGCAAAAGTACTTTGTTGTCAACTTCTATTGGTGGAAAATCTTCTAGCCATGCTTAAAAATCAAGATAAGGAAAATTATACATTGGACATCATGTGTGTGAGAGTAATAACTTAAACCTTCATGCAATTCCACTTATATAAATAGATTAAGAGAGAAGAAATGGGAGTTGCTAGCTCGATTTATTCAACACTCAACCTAAGCTTTCTTTTGCCTCAAACCCACGAAATTCTCTAGCTTATTAGTCCCTAAGTCAAGCCCCCACCATAACCATAAACAAATCGGAAGCAACAAAAATCGGAAATCAAAGCTTAGAAGGTATAAACCCTACCTCAAAATTACATCCAAATCATTGTTTGATCTTGTGTTTAAATGTTAGATTATGTTGGTTTTGGTATCTAGTGATAATCTGGGTTGCTAGATGTTAGATCCATAACATCTAGAAGCTCGAGAATTGAAGATCTACAAAATCTGGAAATTTTGTTCTTAAGGTCGACAACAAATGCGGGGCCTATAGCTCTAGATCGTGTTTGATTTATGTTGTTTAAATGTTGTTATTGGTAGCACATAATTACGTCTTTAAGCTACAAAAGGAATCGAGTCATTGCATATGTAGATTTGGAGATATTTGTGGTCGAACCACGTTGGTGGCTTTAATAGGGTACTTTTAAAGGCAAGCCAGAAAAGGAAATCGATGTGACAAGAAGTTTGAGCCTTTAGATCTGTCAGTATGTTTGTTGTATGAAGTCTTTATTGCTTGTAGATTGTAGTATTGTAGTTTAACTTCAATATTATGCCTTAAAATCTCCTTAATACCAAATGAATCGAAATCGTTGGTAGGTCAGAAGTGAAAGTAGGCGATCGGCCGTAACTTAACTTTACGGAAATTTTCGAGAAAAATATGTAACTTATTTCGGCGGTGGTTGACGGAGATTTCTGGCTAGATCTGTTGTTATTTCTTGTTATATTATGTAATAGAGTTGTAGTCTTGCATGTTGTCTACAATCTTGAACTTATAAATCACCAATCTATCGAAAAGGATTTCTAGTTATAGAAGCTCAAAGTGAGCGGGTCGAAATTTATTCTTCACCTTGAAGATGAGAAGCGGTCGGCGATGACTTCTTTGGGAGCTCGAGATCTTGTTTGTTTGATGCTTGATGGCCATGTTTGATGTTAGGTATTGTAGACATGCACTAATCTACAAGATCCGATTCTAGTTTGTCGGAAAAAAACACACACACTGATTAACACTCGATTCGAACATGCATGCTAGCTCAACGACTCGCGTTTTTACGGGTTGGTGAAGAACATCTATAGCGACGATTACGTCGCTATATAGGCACCTTAAGCGACGATTTAATTTCTAAATTGATTATTTCTATTTAATAATTACGAGAAAATTAGATTTAATTATTAAAAATATAAAATAAATTATAAAAAAATTATTTTAATGTTAGAAAAATATATTTTAATTATTTTGAATATATTTAGAAATATTTTATATTTTTGGAATATTAAATGTATTTAATTTATTTAATTATAATATTAAATAAATTATTTAAAAATAATTTAAATACATGAAAAATCATTAAAAATTATATTATGATGTAAGAAAATATTTTGAGTTATTTTAATAACTTTTGATATTATGTGATAATTTTCATTAATAAATTAATATTAATGATAATTAAGTTATTTAGTAGATGAATTTAATAAAATGAATTAAAAATCATTTTAATATTTTAAAAATCATTTTAAAGTGTTTTAAAATATTTTAAGTTATAAAATATAACTTTTAATATTTAAAGGATAATTTCATTAATAATTTAATATTAATGATAATAAGTTAGTATTAATGATATTGAATTTATTTAATAATTATATTAAATAAATAGTTTAAAAATGGTTTTATTAAATTAAAAATCATTTAAAAGGGATATAAGTGAATTAAAAATATTTTAAGTTATAATTAATGACTTTTAATATTTGGATGAATGGTTCATTAATATTTGAATATTAATGGTAATTATTTAAAAAATGATTTAAAATGCTTTAAAAATCATTTAAGGGTAATATTAATACTTTAAAAATATTTTGAGTTATTGTAAATAACTTTGATGTTTTAGTAATGATTTCATTAATGGTTTAATGAATTTAATATTAATGATAATAAATTTTATTTGATATTTAATGATGATTAGGTATTTGAAATTCATGTTAATGTATAATAAATGTTTAAAAATTTTATCAAGTCGTATGGTAGCGTTTCTGAGATATTGAGTAATAGAATAGAGTCTTAAACTCGTTAATTTCCGATAAATTTGTCGATTTTGCAAATAAACATAGTTAGAAATTGTTCTAGACTTAGATATTTAAATAGCATTCTTGTTTTGTTTGCGATGTAATGGCTTTGTGTGTGTGTAACAGCGTGAGTAGGTTATGTCTTGTTGTGAAATGCGATCTTATGTGTTATAGTATATTTTTCTAATCGAGCGAATGATCGATTAATGATAGGTGATTACATAAAAGATAAAACTAAGTTTTAGTATTGTAAGCAGCGCATCGTGAAATGATATCTACCTTTGCATTTCCTTTATCTGATGGACATGAGTAAGAATGTTTGAAATTATATTATTCTTGTCTGATTATTAACCTATATTATATATGCCCATTGATTATTAACATGTTAGTATATGGTAATTCGGATATATATTCTCATTCGTTAATTTCTATAAATGGTTAAACAAGTGTCCCCACTTGGATAATCATTCTTGATTAAACACATGTTGATACACCTTTGATATATACATATATGTTGAATTATAGATTATTGTTGGATAAGATAAAACCTTTTGTTTGGAACCACGACAAGTATGAACATCCGAACATGGGAAAATTTTTTATATCTATTCTGACGGACAAAGGATGAACGATGATATCGTTCAGTGATATAGTATTGATCAATCTGAGTCTGATGGTGATCACCCTCCGTACTAGTAAGTTATGATGATTTCTGAGATGAAGTTACATTTAACCTTTTGAAAATGAAATCAATGTTCATAGTATGTCCCTAAAACTTATTTATAGTCGATGCGTAGTTTCAAAGATTTGAAAGAGAATTGTTATTATTATTGGTCGAATTTTCTTAGCATGACTATTGATTCGTTGTAGAAGGGTAGTATAAAGAAAGTATTTAAATTCTTTCGACTATATATATATATAATTGCTATTACTTCTTTGGGCACTCAAATGCTCATCCTTGCTCAATTTAAATATTTTGACTAAGTGTGAACACTCAGAAAGGCTCTGCTAGAAACAAGGAAAAGGAAAGGTTCTTTGAATGATGACAATGTTATACGTGTGATAGTTTAATATTATTAAGACAATGTTATATATTTATGATCATGTGTTGTAAGGAATGACTTAAGGTTACGTGCTTGGGAGTTAAACTTTGATATTATGTAAGTTAAGTTTAAATATTTATATTATTGGCATTATTATTAGTATTATTAGGTTATAGAGATGGTATCGTGAAACCTTGAATTCGGGTTTGAATACACCCGGATTTAGAAGGTTTCAATATCACGATGTGGAGTAAAATTCAAGAATGCTCGAGAAGAATATTTTCATGAAAAGATACTGGATGAAGCTCAAATATCATGGATATTCCATTAATTTCATGGAGTATAGAAGCCAAAACTTTAATCAAATGAGTATAATAGAATATATGAAACCGCAAATGGATTTTTACCGCCATGCGGTAATCCACATAGACAGATTATTCCAACAGAATAATAAAAAATGGAATAACATAAGAATTCACCAGGCGTCGTAATTACGCATGCACACGCGAGTTATTCAATAGAATAATAAAGAATGGAACCGGTCAGTACGCGTAATCGCATGCAGACGAGGATGTTCCAACAGAATAATAAAGAATGGAACCAGGTCATGCGTAATCCGCGTAGACAGGATGTTCCAACAGAATAATAAAGAATGGAATAACAACATAATTCACCAAGCATGCGATAGACCGCATAGACATGTTATTCCAACAAAATAATAAAGAATGGAATAACAGAAGAATTTCACCATGTATGCGGTACTTCGCATAGACATATTATTCCAACATAATAATAAAGAATGGAATAACAACCCTTTTGAGTATTGAAAGAAAATAACTCTCTTCATGAATACGAAAGAATAATACCCCTTACCTTAGAAAAACTGGATACTGGAATAGTGAGGTAGCAAACATCTCTTCTTCTTTCTCTCTATAATTTCTCTTTATAATAATTACTCTAAAGCTTTTGTGAATTGGTGAGAAATGAAGGAAGAATGAGCTTCTATTTATAGGAAAATATAGTTTCGATAATTGCACGTTTTGGGGCTCAAAATATTACAGTATAATACCTTCCTCTTTTTCTTCATTTTTAATTTAGTCTTGCAAGTATTATCAAACTTGCACCACCTCCCCTAATAGTAAATAATATGAATTAATAGTTCATTCATGTGACTCAATAGTATAATCATGTGAAAAAACTAATTACAGTATAGTACCTTCAACTATACCTCCATTTTCAATTGAGTCATGCAAGTATTATCAATCTTGCACCACCTCCCCTAATAGTACATGAATATGAATCAATAGTACACACATGTGAAAAAATAGTTATAAGCATGTGAAATAATAGCAATTAATTGCTCATTTATCCGATTAATTATCCGATTGGTCAATATAACCTCCAGACATCAATTATTATCGAAATAAATGTCGATTTCCACTAGCACTAATAATCTCAACACAATGAAACTATAAATTTCATCTTTAATCAACACAACTTATTCATCATTAATATTATAATTCACAATATTTAACAACCAGGTCGTTCCCAGGAAAGAGGGGCTTTCCGATAAGGATTTCTCCTTATTGGCGCGTAATTAGGTGACCAAACCTCTCCTTGACAGAACTTCTAAACATTGTCAATATTGTAAATAATTATATGAATAACTTTGTCGTCCCAATTATTGATTTAATAATAATAAATATTATGCAGATGATACTATGACAATAATTGAATCAATAATATGAGAGATATGGTGCAACAATTACTGTAGCAATAATTGAGTATAACTGAGTGACTTATCACGTAAGCATCAATAATCAATCTGAGTGTCTTCTTTATGCAACCATGCGACATCTTTGTACTTTTACTACTAGGTACTTCTTGCGGTTTTAACGGTAACACTTTCGTAGTTATTTTATAAAAAGATAATTCTGTCGTTTTCTAACTACGACAATACTTTCGTTGTGGGGTCCACCAATGATTGTGACGTCATACGAATATTCTCTGTTAAAATGAATATTCCCCGACCAATCGAATATTATATAATCACTTGCTTACTTTGCAAAATTTGTAAATATTACCCACAACTATAATATTATATAAAATCCACACCATAATATTCAAAAATATATTTCGAGAAAATTATTCTTTATTCATCAAACGTATATAATAATAGAATCAATAATATTGCTCAATAGATTTTAGGAACTTGCACTCATTAATAAAAGAATGAAGTTTGTAAGCTCGCTCAATGTTTAGAGTTAAAGTTTAGAAACTTGCACAATTATGAAATTAGAGTTAGAGAACTTGCCTTGTTTGTAAGCTACACAAATTTAATATAATCTTCAATTACCTACATATATCATTAAAAATCGCAACAACAATTAGTTGTATGAACATTAGCTTTCGGGGTTTAAACCATCATTTAGGTCATAACCCTACCCAAACACCTAACCATGTTGGTTAACACCTTAACGATTCTGAAATCACACTACAAACCATATCATTTATATTTAACTTTTAAAAACATCACATTTGGTTCATTACATAACTTACTCAAGTAATCACTTATATTCTTTTACACTTTATATAACAACGCATGACAATCTGTTATTGTAGTTTATATTGTGCCTTAACATTATTAACATGCATGCTAAACTAATATAAGTCCATTACACACGACTGTGATTAAGCGAGACTTCGCATGTCGTGAGTGGCTACTTTCATGGTGATCATGTGAGTAATACACTAGGCTATCGCATGCTCGCGCCCAAATGATGTCTTGTAGTGCGACTAAGCCGCAGCGCCATGTGATGCACCGAACTTCGATTTTTTTACTGACGCCTTGAACTACTACTTTGTTAAGGGTCAAAAATCCCAATTCAACAGAATTTCTCCTAAATTCAACATCTAAAACTTTGGAATATCCTAGCTACACATGCTAAACACCATTCTATATACAAAACATTACATATACACCATTTTGAAGAATCAATCTTCCAAATTTTCTTCATTTTTACACTTTTAACGAATTTGATCGCCACGAATTCGTTTCTTAATCAATTGTCATGATTTAAACTTCGTTGTTTTCGTTTCTTACCCTAGCAACACAATCCAACAACAATTTTCAAATTACAACACATATAAAACATCAATTTTCGTACTTTCTAAAGCTATATTATATGAACATAACACTGTTATTTATATTTCCTTCTCACAATTCAATTTTCACGAATTTGAACATCAACCAAGGATTATAGACGATAACTAACAAGTTTAACAATAACATACATACATATAATTCAACATCTTAACCCTATCCAACGAAATTTCCAATTAACAGAGAATAGGTATTGCAAAGAAAATTAAGATAAATTATACCTTTAAAACCCTAGTTGAATGCTAGCAAAAGATGATGACCCTCTCTCAAAATCACTGTGATTCTTCCTTCTCAAATCTCTGTGGTTTTTCCCTTTTTCTCACCAACTCTCTGCTCTTCACTATGTTTCTCTCTTCACTGACTATAGCATTAGGAGGAAAAATAAGACGCGTATAATAAACTGATATGACATGTTCTCTTTCAGTCAGAAAAATAGAAAGACGTCAGTTGGAATAAGCCAAAGGCCACAAGGCCTTGTTTGGCTAAATACATATTCCCAACACTAGATTATTTAAATAATTTATATCATATAGTTTCCAATTGTCACACTTTTAATTTAGTTAATGTAAATAACTTTAGTTTAGCTAATTTAAATAACTTAGTTTAATTGATTTAAATAACTTGTCTAGAAATTATAAAAATCTTATTATCACTATACTTATAATTAATAAATAATTATATATCTAATTTAATTAATAAATTAGACACATCACTTTCTTTAATTTATTTATTTCCTTTAAATTAAACAATTCATTTAATTTAATTATCTTCTTAAATATTAGGCAATTAATTTAATTTACTTATTTCCTTAAATTAAATCCTTCAGATAAAATTATCAACACTCAATTTAATTATCAATAATCAATTTAGTTACTAAATTAATTCACCATAATTCATCAATTATTTATTTTCCTTAATAAATAAATTATTTAAAATATTTATTTAATTCCATAAATATTTAAATTAAATTATAAATTTCTCGATCGTTACATCCTTCCCTTCTTAAAAGGATTTTGTCCCCATAATCACAATTCGAAAAATTTATTCGTTACATTCTTCCCTCCTTAACAAGATTCTGTCCCCAGAATCGCTATACAAAATCAAGCAAACAACTGAGGATAATTCTTCATCATAACGCTTTCAAGTTCCCACGTAGCTTCTTCAGCATTGTGGTTCCTCCAGATCACCTTAACAGAAGGTATCACTTTATTCCTCAGTACTTGCTTTTTTCTGTCAACAATTTGAACAAGGACTTCTTCATATGTTAAGTCTTTCAAAAACTGTAAGGGCTCATATTCTATAACATGTTTATAATCAGGTTTATACGGTCTCGATACCGAGATATGAAAAATATTATGAATATGCTCCAACTCTGGAGGTAAAGCTACCTCGTACGCTACTTCACCAACCCGTCGAAGTACTTCGAAAGGTCCTATAAATCTAGGGCTCAATTTCCCCTTCTTGCCAAATCGAATTTTCCCCTTCCAGGGAGACACTTTTAAGAAAACATAACTACCAACATTGAATTCCCTGTTGGGAGAATGCATATTATGATTTGATGTTTTAATGTATATGCTCATGATTAATTGTAAAGTCCTTCTAAGTAATATATGTACAAGGACTTAGTGATAGATCAAATTTGTTAGGTTGATCTAAGCTCTAAGCGTGTATATCATTACGTAATGGAATGTATAGATAGAAAGATCAAAATTTATTAGGTTGATCGGAGATGTAATAGATAAGCTTGAAGAAAAATCGTAGTGTATCATCGATCAACATTGCGAAGTCAAGGTAAAGCGTAGAGCTTAGAAGATCGTAGTGTTCACGCCTTGAAGGACTCTTCGAAAATCGTAGAGTGGTCCCAACGTTTTACGAGTCATCTCAGCGATCGTAGTGTCTTTGAAGGAAACATGGAGTTTACAAGTCAACGATCGTAGTGTGCTCTCGAAAACGTAGAGTCTACAACACGAGCAAGTGAAGATCGTAGTGTGCAAAGGTTTAAGAGAAATTGTAGTGCTCTTGGCTGATAGCATCAGATCAAGCACCAAGGCGACAAGTAACTACGATCTGAATCGTAGAGTATCATGATACAAATCGTAGAGCATCACCTGTCTTATGTTAGAAAACGTCGAGCCTCATGATGTGTGTGAAGACAGATTCCAACATATGAGGAATGGATTTTAGACGTTGCAGTACTCATCAGTCCCAAAGAAATCTAAAATATCCTTAGTATGCAACAAAGAAGCGTATTGAAGAAGCTAAGAAAAGTACCATTGGTAAGGGGATAAAACACATTTTCAGGTGTTAGGTGAGAAAGCAGTCTGCTGTGTCAGTGGGCCAGAATGCAGTTTCAGAAGATGTGCAGAAATGTCTCCATCAAAAATTAGAAAAGTCAAATGCATTTAATGTCTCAACGGATAGATCGAACGGATAGTTTTCAAGATCACATATATGTAGATCAGACAGATGAGAGAGAACTAAGCAAGCATTAAACAAAGAACGTGAACATCTCTCTCAAGCTTAACTCTACGATATGAGATATTGCAAAGCTTGCTCAGCTACTCAGTTCTTTAGAACAAGTGCTTACACAGCAACTGAGTAGCAACCATCAAGAACTCAACATTATCAACCAATTGAAGAAGTGTACCAAGTCTGCTAGACTTGAAGAGTTCGTAGTGAACTGTAAGAAAGCCAAGTCTGCTGGACTTGAAGAGTTTAAGAGTGAACTAAGAAGTTCCTAAACTGCTGGTCTAGAAGGAATCTGTGTGATTCAGAAGTTGTAAAATACATCCTTAGTGGATATCCTACTCGTTGAATAGAAGAGTGGACTAGGAGATTTAAGTACTCTGAACCACTTAAAAACGACTGTGTCTTTTACATTCATACCATAACTGCTATATCTGTTATAACTGCCATAACTGCCTCACACTCATAACTCCATTGCTTGGTAAAGAAGATTAAAACAAACATTTATTCTGCTAAGTTTTAATCATTATCAAAGAACAAGTTTAAAACGAAAAGATTTTTAAATATCTATTCAACCCCCTTCTAGATAACTATTGTGCCAACTAGGAACTAACAATTGGTATCAAAGCGAGGTTCTATTTTATAGCTTACAAGCTTTAGTAAATCAATGGCACTTTCGTGCAAGCGAATCCGAGGGAAGGGGGAAGCGTGAAGCCACCGATATGCAACAAGGATAAATTTGCTAGCAGAAAAGTCGGGATCTGGCGTACATGGACTCAATAGATGAAGATCTATTTGAGACCTTTCAAAATGGGCCCTATATTCCAACCAAGCTTGAACCGACCAGCGGCGATCCAAAGCGAATCTGGATCAAAGTTAAAGAAGAGTGGATGAAACAATGAGAAGAGAGCTTACCAACTTGATAAGAAGGCTAATAAAATCTTGTTCCAATCCTTAGAGGACGATCATTTAAAAATGTTGTAAGCAACAAAAATAACTATTGAAGTTTGGGAATCTTTGCAATAATCATGCACGAAGGAGCCGAAGAAGTTAGAGAGAACAAGCAGATCTCTCTAACACAAAGTGATCTGAAATGTTCACTCATGTGCGAGGAGAAAGCGTAAGCGCCACCTATGAAAGATTCAACGTTACCTTTCGACTCTCTACGAGCATATGGAAAGGTCTATCTAACAAAGATCGACCATAAAGTTCATGAGAGCCCTACCAAGAAGATGGGATGCCAAGACCACTGCAATAAGAGAGTCGAAAGAATCTCAATGAGATGACGAGTTCAACAACTATATGGCAATCTCGACATACAGTACGGACCCGACCCAACGTCTTTGAAACCCTATCGGAAGGAAGAAGGAAAGAAAGGGTGTTGCTCTCGAAGGCAAATGAAGGTGCATCAAAAGTCATCTTTGAGATTGACTCGATTATGATGAAGACGATGATGAAGACTTTCTTTATCTTTGGTAAAGAGACTAAGAAGGTTCATGCGACAAGGCAGAATCAACAAGCCAAAGAAGGTCAGCAATTACAGCAGCTAGGAGCAAATGAATGACCTATGCTACAACTGCAAAAAGCTTGGCCACTTCATCTCCAACTGCAACAAACCTATCAAAGAAGAACTAAAGAAGAAAACACATGCAAAGAAGGAATACAAAGGAAATAAGAGGCCTCAGAAAAGAGACAAAGGCCTGGTAGCTGGAGGATCGTGGAATGATTCAGATAATGACTCAAATGCCGACTCCGGAGATGAAGAAGAACCACAAATGGCCAATCTGTGCTTAATGGCCAAACATGCAAAGGACAAATAAAGCCTCAACATACATGATGTAAGTCTCGACAAGATATTTGATTTCAACTCACCTGATGTAGACATGAATGACTTAAGAACTGCACTGCATGGCATAACCACTGATTTACATCAATATATGAAGTGGTTCAGAGTCTTATCTAAAGATCATTCACTTCTTCAAGAGGAGAAGAAGAAAGTTCAAGAAGAGCTTGAAACAACCCTTCTAAGTACTAATCTTCTTTCCAAGCTTGAAATTTGAGAATGAAACTTTAAAACAGACAAACACACTCAATGCACAAAGAGAATCTAATCTAACCTCTAAAATTGAGGATCTAGAGAAGACTATTTCTACATGGAACAAATCCTCATCATCCATGGGGTACTACTGCTCTCAGTCGGAGAAGCACATTCGACAGAACATGTCTAGGCTTTGGGGAATCCATCTCAGAGCCTTGTGTGGAAAAGATAAAGGAAACTAGCACTAGTAATGCCTCAAGTTTTAGTAGAGGCATTGCCTTTATGAAATACTCACGATTAGAAGAACCGGTTAAACCTTGTCCTCTCATCTCTATTCTTACTCATAGGAGTAAAGGATCTCATCTTTGATGCAGGGTTCATAAAAAGAGAAGAAGTAACCTAACCTCTACTCACCAACCTCGAAGAATCGTGAAAGTCAAGCAAGACCCGACTCTACTGAATCAAGCAGGGAAGAGTCTTTGTAGTGGGAAGGCACACTCATCACTATTTATGATATCCGAGGACACGTGGAAAAATGAGAATCGGTTTAATGAAGTATACTTAAGGAACCACACAAGTCAAATGGAGGATGAATCATCATACACACACGAGGCATGCATCATAATAGATGTTTCATATCTGATAAATATGGTCATAGAAATTTGCCAAGTGTTATTATAATTCCATGCATGTGAGACCCAGATTAGCAGATTTGGGTCCTCAAAGATACTATAAAAGAAGGACCCATGCAAATATGGGTACCAAAATGAAAGTTCAAATGTTTTGGCGGAAAAGAGCTCCACGATCTCAACATGGTATACGGGCGGTGGATGCTCAAGGAATATTCTGGAACAAAGCCCTACTATCTAATTACATAGAAAAGGAGGTCCTCTGTCATCTTTGGAGACAATGGCTCAGAAGGCAAGACAAGAGTATATGGCTCTGCTGGCAATGGTGCAGTATCTTTTAGCAAGGTAGCATATGTAGAAGGTCTGCAACACAACCTTCTAAGCATCAGTCAACTCTGCGACAAGGGTCATCAAGTGACATTTCTCGACAACCATTGTCAAGTCAGATATTTGAAGACATCTGCTATAAAGCTAACTGGGACAAGAGAAGGAAATGTCTACACAGTGGATCTTGGTCAACTAAGCTCAGATGAGATAACATGTTTTCTGGCAAAAGCATCTGAAGAAATGGTGGCTATGGCATGAGCGGTTGTCTCACTTAAACTTCAAAAGCATGTCAAGCGGCATCAAAAGATCTCGTAGTTGGCCTACCAAAGTTCAACTTCGTAAAAGAAAGGCCATCTGATGCACTGTCGACTTGGAAAGCAAACTAGAAGCTCATTCAAAAGAAAAAAGCGCCAACTCTATCGACAAGCCCTTGCGATTTGCTTCACATGGATCTATTTGGGACAATTCCAACAACTAGTCTTTGAGGAAAAGATACTCTCTAGTTATAGTTGGCGACTACACACGATTCACATTGGTATTCTTCCCTAACTTCAAAGGATGAAACAAGCTCTCAATTAATCAAGATGTTCGGGTGGTGATGAGCGAAAGGAGAGAAAATCAAGGCCATAAGGAGTGATCACGGCGGAGAATTCGACTTCTCGAGAAATGAACGATTTTGCACGAGACAATGGGATCGATCATAACTTCTCGACTCCACGAACTCCTCAACAAAATGGAGTATTTGAAAGAAAGAACAAAACTCGATAGAAATTTGGAAGAACTCTACTTGCGGTGACACATCTGCTGAATATTTACGGGCGGAAAAGCTATCAACTTTGCATCTACTACCTGAGCAGATCATTAATTCACTCTACGATCAAGAAGGCGCCCTATTGAGCTGTGGAAAGGAAGGAAGCAAGTGTCGACTCCTTCCATGTCTTTGGTACGTGCATCTACATTCTCAACAATGGAAGCGATGTCGACAAAATTCCATTGAAGTCGGACGAAGGATCTTTCTTGGGTATGCCGCAGACAATGAAAGCTTACGAGTGTTCAACAAGAAGACTTTGAATGTTGAAGTCTTGATACACATCATCTTTAATGAAACGACTTAGACAAAATAGTGCCTCAAGACACTACGATCGATAGTGCGGACCTTTATGAATGAAGTCGTCGAGCTCAACACTCTGATCGTAGTGCTTGACGATGAAATCGTAGAGCATGAGAGAGCGTGATCGTAGAGAGGTCGATGCAAGGCAATGAGCCTCCACTCCAAGAAGAAGAGATAGACCTTGAAGACTTAAGGCGGGAAGGCATCGGGGACGGATGTCCCAATCGGCTGAGCAGATGGGCGAGAGATCACACTCGAGGATCTAATCATTGGAGATCCGAGTGCTGGGAGTCAAAACAAGGCTGCTTACTCGGAATGAATGTTTTGATCTAAGCTTCTATCACAAATAGAGCCAAAGAAGATAGAGGATGCTATGGAAGACTCAGTTGGATAGAAGCCATGCGGGGAAGAACTCAACCAATTTGAACGAAGCAAAGTATGAAGATTGGTACCAAGACCAAAAAGTCATCCTATGATAGGAACTAAGTGGGTCTTCAGAAACAAAATGGATGAAGATGGGATCATAACCAGAAACAAAGCAAGATTAGTGGAAAAGGGCTATTCTCAAGAAGAAGGTATCGACTACGATGAGACATTTGCACCTGTTGCCAGACTAGAAGCCATCAAAATCTTTCTTGCCTTTCTTTGCCCACATGAAGTTCAAAGTCTTTAAGATGGATGTCGAGAGTGCATTTCTAAATGAAGAACTCCAAGAAGAAGTCTATGTAGAAGCAATCTCCGGGTTTCATCAATCCATCTCTTTCCAATTATGTCTATAGATTAGATAAAGCTTTATATGGTCTTAAACAAGCACCTAGAGCATGGTATGAAACAACGACTAACTTCTTAATCGAAAATGGGTTCACTAGAGGTAGAGTAGATACCACCTTTGTTTCTTAGAAATCATAAAGACAAAGTCTTACTAGTTCAAATCTATGTTGATGACATTATATTTGGTTCTCTTGATGAAAATTTATCTGAGAGATTCTCTAAGCTAATGCGAGCAAGTTTGAAATGAGCATGATGGGTGGTGAACTTCTTCCTTGGATTGCAAGTAAAAGCGGTGAAGAAGGAATTTTCATAAACCAAGCCAAGTACATCAAAGACTTCTTGAAAAAGTATGGCATGGAATGGACCTCTCCCATGAAAACACCAATTGCTCCTATGACCAAGCTTGACAAGGATGAGAAAGGTAAAAGTATTGATATCACTAAATCTACGGAGGTATGATAGGCTCTCTTTTATACCTAAGCGCGATGAGACCATACATAATGTTTGCAACATGCATATGTGCTAGATTTTAGGTTAACCTAAAGAGTCACATTTTTCTGCTTGTAAAGAGGATCTTGGTATCTCAAGGAGGTACACCTTACTTGGGGAACATGGTACCCCAAGGAATCCTCATTTGAACTAATAGGATACACATATCTTGATTTTGCAGGATGCAAAATAGATAGAAAAAAAGTACCGATTGGCACTTGTCAACTTCTAGGAAATAGACTTGTGTCTGGTTTAGCAAAAAGCAAAACTCGGTGTCTTCAATTTCAAGCTGAATATATTCTTTCTTTGCATTCTTTGTGCTCGGATCTATGGATGAGAAATCGATTTAGTGACTATGGGTTCAATTTTAAATTTATTCCCATACTTTGTTATAACACAAGTGCCATGACAATAACTCATAATCACATCATGCATTCTAGGACTAAGCATATAGAAATAAGGTATCACTTCATTAGGGATCATGTGCAAAATGGAACTATATCTTTACAATATATCCCTACGAAAATCAACTTGCGATATTTTTACAAAACCACTAGATGAATCCAGTTTAATAAGTTAATAAGTGAGCTAGGAATGCTAAATCTCTGACCATGAAATATATGCTCTAGATTGTCTAACCATGGCAGAATCAATGTTGAACTCAAAATCGTAGACATGATCAAGGAATGCTCACGATCGTAGAAAGTGAAAAAGAAAACTACCTCAGCGATCGTAGCAAAGACTTAACTATCGTAGAAAGTGATGAGACTCAGCGATGACCACAAGCCCCATCCATAAAGCAAAAATGTATCTTGTGATGACAATCTTCATAACAAAGCAATCTCTATAAGAGGTGCCTCGGGAACAAACCTAACCCTTGAATCTCTCAAGAGGTTGGCCCCTTACGAGTTGCCTTAAAAGAATGCTTAGTCAAAAACTCATCACAAGGATCCGGTCGGACTTCGACGATCGTAGGGGACTCGATGAACTCAATCGAATGATTGATCGGACTCGGCGATCGTAGGGCAGACTCAACAAATGATTGGTCGGACTCGGCGATCGTAGAGGCGGACTCAGCGAACATAAGACTACGTCAGCGATAGTAGTCTTCCTAAGACACCTCGACTGAAGAAGCCAATGGCAAATCGGTACATTCTTGCATGATCAAAATTGTAGAGCAGTTAAGCAAAAAATCGACACAAACTTTGTCCACTAAGCAAAAAAGAAGAGAGGAAGTTACAAGTACAAGTTGAAATCACATTTTTGAAATCTAAAGTCCAAAAGATTATCTCTCTCTCATTCTCTCTCTCTCTCTCAAAGCAAAAGCCCTAAATCAAAAGCTCGGGGCGTATCTCACTTCCAACTCTAGAATCAATGCATTTGCTTCAAATGTGGTATCCATTATGAGACTTTGTTTTGACGAGTTCAAAACAGCTCCACCAAAATTTCACAAGACTCTAGCGCTGCTGAAGAAGGCGGGTCTCAAGGAGGCTCTGAGCACAGATATCCTTATCTATCCCAAGCTAGTGAAAGAGTTCTACAAAAATGGTGTGTTTGAAAACGACACTATCACTACAAAAGTAAGGGAAGTAGAAATTAGAATAAAGGCAAAAGACTTCAATCTTTCCCTAGGTCTCAAGAATGAAGGGCATCCACACTTAGATTCTGTAGACTTCTAAGAGGGACTAAGAAAAATGCATCACAAGACAAACCCATCTGTGAAAGGGTACAAGAAGAAGGAGTTCCCCCAGAGGTATGAATTTTTAGCTGATATTATTGGGAAATGTATGTCTTTGTGAGAGCTCGGGGACATGATTTCGGTGAATGAAGCTCAACTTAAGCTCATGACTGCCATGTACTATGGTATTTAACTCAACTATGGAGCTATATTGCTTGAGTGGATTGGCAAGTGGATCATCAACTCGAAGAAATCAAAAAGCCCTCAGAAGATGTTATATGGGCGTTTCTTGAGTATCTTTCTGCAATCTGCACTGGGTGAAAAGATTGGGGATGAAGAAGGAGAAGCAATCAACCCAAATCAAAGAATGACCCAGCAGTTGTTTGAAAACTGGAAAAGGAATCCAGCTGAGTATGTTTGAATGATGACAGAATCCAGTGGAAGAAATGGGGATCTGAAGAACTCAGGCTTTCAGGGAAATATATACGTAGTCGGGAGATCGAAGGAGAAGAAGAAATCAACAAAGAAGAACCCTCTGTTCTTGCGAGAGAAAAAAGGCAAAGAGGAAGCTAAAGGGCTGAGCGGATGGAAGAGCCTCGAGGATCTACTCTCGATATACCGATGAGAGTCCTCGATATAGAGACTCGAGGATGCTAAGGAGAAAGCGGCTGACAAGATGGAAGCGAGATGAGGATCAGGCTACCATATCCCAGAACCTGAAGAAGAACAAGGTTGGTCATAAGTCCAAAAGGCCATCAGTCACCTCAATCGTAGAGTCTCTACTGTTTGTGGAGACCAGACCTAGCATGACAGACAAGGAGGCAGCTGTTTCAAGCATAGTGGTTGTTGAACAGGACAAAGCTGAGATTCAAGAAAGTCCTGGAGTTGAGGCTAAACCCAGCAAAGCAAGGAGAAAACTGGTCAAGAAGTACATTCTTGAAAATGAAAAGGTCTTGAAGAAGGAAGCAAAGAGCATAGGCATTGCTAAGAAAGGCTGTCGAGCAAGTCAAGAAGATAGTGCTCAAATTTGGGGAGATCCACTGAAATTCTCATGATAGAGAATACACCATTTGAGGGGAGATGGTGAAGCTCGAAAATGCTCCACTTGAGGGGAGCTTTTGATCTTCAAGAAGATGATCAAGTTGAGGGGAGCCTCAAGGTATCCCCATGGCGAAGAAGATGTCCCTACCGAAATGAAGAGGAACGATAAAAGATCATCAAGAACCCATTGAGATAATGGAGTCCTCCAACGAAGAAAAAGAAGAGGAAGAAGATGATGGCGATCTTGATTCTTTGGTGTGGCGAGAGATGGGTATAGAAGCTACCTATACAATCAGATGTTCTCATACCTACCCATGATGCCATTCCATCAAGCCCAAATCAACAACTCTTGGGATCACATGTTCTGGAGTTTTAAAGAATATTCGGCCATCTCGGTGTTGGCTCATGGATTCTAAGGAGAGTCCACTTTGCAAAGAAGTTGATTACCAACACCTCTTCCTCGAAAAGGATAAACTTGAGGTATTATCTATCCTACTCACTTGAGTTAATCACTTGTCATCATCATCATTTAGTCAATTCCATGAATTCCCTCGATGGTTGGAAGTGATTCTCAATCGATAAACCAATTAGAATTATAGAATCCCAAAATTACATGGCGAAGAACCAAACACATTAACCTTATTTTGCTTCCACAAACCACCATCTCTACGATCCATGACTCTAGCCGGTCGTAGAGTCCCGAATAGAAATCGTGAGAGCCCCTATATTCCAAACATAGAAACTCAGGCCCCTCCATCAGACATACCATCCTCTTCCTTAAACGACTATTTTAGTCTTGATCTTGCTCTCTACTCCATACAAGATCAGTCTCAGAAAGAATCCCCTCCATTCAACAATCCTCAAACCAATGATTCTCTCCCAAATCGCCCCACAAAGGATGACTTGAAAGAAGCGACCAGGACATGGTCGAGAATATAGAAGAAAGCACGGAATCTCACTCGGCCTCATTCATATCAAAAGCTAAATCAAATGATCACAGCTGCAAATAACTTTCCCGGTACTATGAATCTTTGAGCTTACAAAGAAGTTGAGGGAAATTATCCAAGAAATTCTTAAGAACATGAAGGATAGAGATGAGATTCATTTCGGTGTACCAAACAAAGAGAAGCTGTTCTTGAAATGCAGAAAAATCAAGAAGTTCAAAATAAACTTATCTTTGGAGAACTTCATCAACTTGAAAGCCTCGGTCCAAGAATTCCGAAAATCTATGTCAATCAGGAACGTTAAAATGACATTGTTCTCAACGCCTTGAAACAAAGAAGCAAGATCTGAAAAATAGCTCAAGGAAAGTCGAGAGGACATTGCTCAGACACAAAACCAACTGAATGAGCTTGTCCAAGGAGTCAATAGACTTTCTGCAGACATTCGAACCCTTGATGCTGACATAAAGGGGGAGAATAAAGGGAAAGGAGTTCAAGGAGCACAAAGAGATCAGGGAAGAGGCAGAGGAGGTCAAGGACACCAAGAAAGGGAAAAAGGACAATTTCATGCTCAAGCATCATGAAGCCCTCTTGCAAGACAATTCCACCATCGGACTCAGCGATCGATCGGCGAGGAATTTTAGCGGCTATACCTTTAAGTCGTCGAAGTCGACTCTCCCATTCGCATAAGATGTATCTCTATCACGCATAAGAATGCAGTTGGAGATCCTACATTCATATGCAGGCATGAAGAAAATCCAAGACTAAGTCAAGCAATTTGGAAGAGTTAGCGAAGCGAGGAAACTTGCGAGAAAAAAGAAGGGTGAGAGTTTGCCAACCCACTGCAAGAAAGAGGTCAAAGACATAGAGATAAGTTTAAATTTCTGATTGATGTAAATGCTAAACTGTAATATCTCTTGATCATCAATAAATTCATGCTTATCCTCTAGAAATTTCAGCTGCTCACTGAAATACTAAGACATGTTTAAATATCCTGCAAATGCATCAAGTCACTAATAATCATGACAACAAATCTCCTTGGTTATGTCAACATCAAATAGGGGGAGATTGTTGGGAGAATGCATATTATGATTTGATGTTTTAATGTATATGCTCATGATTAATTGTAAAGTCCTTCTAAGTAATATATGTACAAGGACTTAGTGATAGATCAAATTTGTTAGGTTGATCTAAGCTCTAGCGTGTATCGTTACGTAATGGAATGTATAGATAGAAAGATCAAAAGGCATTAGGTTGATCGGAGATGTAATAGATAGGCTTGAAGAAATCGTAGTGTATCATCGATCAACACTGCTTGAAGTCAAGGCGAAGCGTAGAGCTTAGAAGATCATAGTGTGCTCGCCTTGAAGGGACTCTTGAGGAAATCGTAGAGTGGTCCCGATGTTTTTGAGAGCCATCTCAACGATCGTAGTGCGCTTAAGGAAACATGGAGTTTACAAGTCAACGATCGTAGTGTGCTTTCGAAAATGTAGAGTCTACAACACGATCAAGTGAAGATCGTAGTGTGCAAAGGTTTAAGAGAAATCGTAGTGCTCTTGGCTGATAGCATCAGATCAAGCACCAAGGCGACAAGTAACTACGATCTGAATTGTAGAGTATCACGATACAAATCGTAGAGCATCACCTGTCTTATGTCAGAAAATGTCTAGCCTCATGATGTTTGTGAAGACAGATTCCAACATATGAGGAATGGATTCTAGACGTTGTAGTACTCATCAGTCCCAAAGTAATCTGAAATATCCTTAGTATGCAACAAAGAAGCGTATTGAAGAAGCTAAGAAAAGTACAATTGGTAAGGGGGCAAAACACCTTTTCGGTGTTAGTGTGAAAGCGATCTGATCTGGCGTGTCGGTGGGGCGAATGCGATTTGAAGATGTGCAGAAATGTCTCCATCAAAAATCAGAAAAGTCAAATGTATTTAATGTCTCAACGGATGGATCCAACGGATAGCTTTCAAGATCACATATATGTAGATCAGACAGATGAGAGAGAACTAAGCAAGCATTAAACAAACAACGTGAACATCTCTCTCAAGCTTAACTATACGATCTGAGATATTGCAAAGCTTGCTCAGCTACTCAGTTATTTAGAACAAGTGCTTACACAACAACTGAGTAGCAACCATCAAGAACTCAACATTATCAACCAACTAAAGAAGTGTACCAAGTCTGCTGGACTTGAAGAGTTCGTAGTGAACTGTAAGAAAGCCAAGTTTGCTGGACTTGAAGAGTTCAAGAGTGAACTAAGAAGTTCCTAGACTGCTGGTCTAGAAGGAATATGTGTGATTCAGAAGTTGTAAAAGACATCCTTAGTAGATATCCTACTCGTTGAGTAGAAGAGTGGACTAGGAGCTTTAAGTGCTCTGAACCACTTAAAAACGACTATGTCTTTTACATTCATACCATAACTGCTATATCTGTTATAACTGCCATAACTGCCTCACACTCATAACTCCATTGCTTGGTAAAGAAGATTAAAACAAACATTTATTCTGCTAAGTTTTAATCATTATCAAAGAACAAGTTTAAAATGAAAAGATTTTTAAATATCTATTCAACCCCCCCTTCTAGATAACTATTGTGCAAGGAGAAAACGTAACTGCCACCTATGAAATGTTCAACGTTCTGCTCAACTCTCTACGAGCATATGGAAAGGTCTATCCTAACAAAGATCTGATCATAAAGTTTATGAGAGCCCTACCAAGCAGATGGGATGCCAAGACCACTGCAATAAGAGAGTTAAAGAATCTCAACGAGATGACAGTTCAACAACTATATGGCAATCTCCTGACATACGAGCTGGAGCTTACCCAACGTGGTGAAACCCTATCAGAAGGAAGAAGGAAAGACAAGGGTGTTGCTCTCAAGGCAAATGAAGGTGCATCAAAAGTCATCACTGAGATTGACTCTGATTATGATGATGATGAAGACTTTCTTTATCTTTGGTAAAGAGACTAAGAAGGTTCATGCGCATGAGGCGTAATTAGCAAGCCAAAGAATTCAACAATTACAAATGACCATGAGCAAATGAATGACCTATGCTACAATTTGCAAAAAGCACAGCCACTTCATCGCCATTTGCAACAAACCTATCAAAGAAGAACTAAAGAAGAAAACACATGAAAAGAAGGAATACAAATGAAACAAGAGGCCTCAGAAAATAGACAAAGGCCTGGTAGCTGGAGGATCGTTTAGTGATTCAGATAATAACTCAAATGCCGACTCCGGAGATGAAGAAGAACCACAAATGGCCAATCTGTGCTTAATGGCCAAACATGTAAAGGACAAACAAATCCTAAACATACATGATGTAAGTCTCGACGAGGTATTTGCTTTCAACTCACCTGATGTAGACATGAATGACTTAAGAACTGCACTGCATGGCATAACCACTGATCTACATCAATATATGAAGTGGTTCAGAGTCTTGTCTAAAGATCATTCACTTCTTCAAGAGGAGAAGAAGAAAGTTCAAGAAGAGCTTGAAATAGCCCTTCTAAGTACTAATCTTCTTTCCAAGCTTGAGGCTGAGAATGAAACTTTAAAATAGACAAACACACTCAATGCACAAAGAGAATCTAATCTAACCTCTAAAATTGAGGATCTAGAGAAGACTATCTCTACATGGAACAAATCCTCACCATCCATGGACTGTCTGCTCTCTAGTCAGAGAAGCACATTCGACAGAACATGTCTAGGCTTTGGGGAATCCATCTCAGAGCCTTGTGTGGAAAAGATAAAGGAAACTAGCACTAGTAATGCCTTATTTTTTAGTAGAGGCATTGCCTTTGTGAAATCCTCACAGTTGGAAGAACCAGTTAAACCTTGTCCTACTGTCTCTATTCTTACTCATAGGAGTAAAGGATCTCATACTGGTCTGGGGTTCATAAAAGAGAAGAGTAACCTAACCTCTACTCACCAACCTCGAAGAATTGTAGAGTCAAGCAAGACTAACTCTACAAATCAACCGGGAAGGTACTGTAGAGGGAAGGCACACTCATCACTATTTATGATATCCAAGGACACGTGGAAAAATGAGAATCAGTTTAACAGAAGGATACTTAAGGAACCACACAAGTCCCAGTGGAGGATGAATCATCATACACACACAGGCATGCATCATAATAGATGTTTCAAATGTAATAAATATGGTCATAGGGCTTCCAAGTGTTATTATAATTCCATGCATGTGAGACCCAAGATTAGACAGATTTGGGTCCTCAAAGATACTAACAAAGAAGGACCCATGCAAATATGGGTACCAAAATGAAAGTTCAAATGTTTTGACAGGAAAAGAGCTCCACGATCTCAACATGGTATCTGGACAGTGGATGCTCAAGGCATATGATAGGGAACAAAGCCCTACTATCTAATTACATAGAAAAGGAGGGTCCCTCTGTCATCTTTAGAGACAACGGCTCGGGCAAGACAAGAAGAAATCCATTATACATGCTCTAAGCATATCTTCTAGTGTTTGGATAGTTCTTTCGCTTTGTCCATCGGTTTGAGGATGGTACGCTGTGCTCATTCTCAGCTGTGTTCCCAAACATTCTTGTAATTGTTTCCAGAAATTAGATGTGAAACGTGGATCTCTGTCTGATACAATGGACACAGGTACACCTTGTCTTGACACAATTTCCTTCACGTACAGTTTTGCCAACCGATCTAGGGTAAATCTAATCTTGATTGGTAAGAAGTGTGCCGACTTCGTCAATCAATCAATAATCACCCAAACTGCGCCATAACCTTGTTGGGTCGTTGGAAGACCTACCACAAAATCCATTGTGATATGCTCCTATTTCCATTCTGGTATCTCCAACGGTTGTAACAATCCGCTTAGCCTTTGATGTTCAGCTTTGACTTTTTGACACGTTAAACATTTTGCCACACACTCAGCCACATCCTTCTTCATATTCGGCCACCAAAAATGATGTCTAAGATCCTGATACATTTTCGTACTTCCAGGGTGAATCGAATATCTTAAGTTGTGAGCTTCACTCAGAACTCCCTCTTTAAATTTCGGTACTGGCGGAACCCAAATTCTCCCTTTGAATCGAAGTAACCCTTCCGAATCGATTTTGAATTTGCTTTCCTCCCCTTCAGAAATCTTCTGTTTTTATCTTTTTGCATTCTTCATCCTGAAGTTGTACATTCTTCACTTTATCTACCAACGTTGAATCATTTCTTATCTGGAACAAATTTTCATCAAATTTTGTCGGATATCTAATTTCCAACTCCATTTTAGCCATTTTCGACACTAGCTTCTTCTGAGCAGTCAACAACATTAACTTCTCCTGCCCCTTCCTACTTAAAGCATTAGCAACAACATTCGCCTTTCCGGGATGGTAGAAATTCTCGCAATCATAGTCTTTGATTAGTTCCAACCATCTTCTTTGTCGCATGTTCAAATCTTTTTGTGTAAAGATATACTTCAGACTTTTATGGCCGGTATATATCTCACACCTCTCTCCGTAAAGATAATGTCTCCAAATCTTCAGGGCAAACACTACAGCAACCAACTCTAAGTCATGAGTCAGATACCCCTTCTCATAATCTTTTAATTGTCGTGATGCATACGCAATAACTCTGCCGTTTTGCATAAACACACAGCCCAGTCCTTTATGCGATACGTCACTATACACTACAAAATTCCCTGTATCATCAGGTAATGACAACACAGGTGCTGAACTCAACCTCTTCTTCAACTCGTGAAAACTTTCCTCACACTTCTCCGTCCAAACAAACTTAGCTGCCTTCCGGGTTAAATTTGTCAACGGAGTCGCGATCTTAGAAAAGTCTTGAATAAAATGCCTATAGTAACCTGTCAACCCTAAGAAACTCCTTATCTCAATTTGTGTCTTGGTGATCCCGATTTTACTCTGACTTCAACTTTTGATGGATCTACCGAAATTCCATCTTTATCAATAACATGCCCGAGAAACTGTACACGTTCCAACCAAAACTCACATTTTGAATATTTTGCGTACAACTTCTCCTTTCTCAATGTTTTCAACGTCACTCTTAAATGTTCAACATGTTCTTCCTTGGTCTTAGAATACACCAGGATATCATCAATAAACACCATGATAAATTTATCTAAGAATTGTTTAAATACCCTGTTCATCAAATCTATGAACGCTGCAGGTGCATTGGTTAAACCAAATGACATAACCAGAAACTCATAATGACCATACCGAGTTCTGAATGCTGTCTTCGGTACATCTTCTGGCCTCACCTTCAGTTGATGATAACCACTCCTCAAGTCTATCTTTGAAAAATATCTCGCACCCTTCAGTTGATCAAACAGGTCGTCGATTCTTGGTAACAGATACTTATTTTTAATCGTAACCTTATTTAATTCTCGATAGTCAATGCAGAGCCACATCGATCCATCTTTCTTCTTAAAAAATAACACTGGCGCTCCCCATGGCGATACACTCGGCTGGATATACTTCTTGTCGAGCAATTCTTGCAATTGCACCATCGACTCTTTCATCTCTACCGGGGCCATTCTGTATGGTGCCTTAGATATCGGGCCTGTTCTTGGTACTAAATCAATCACGAACTCAATTTGTCGATCTGGCAGAAGACCCGGCAAATCGTCTGGAAATACTTCTGCAAAATCTCTTATGATCGGTATCTCTTCTAACTTCGCACTTTTCTTTTGTGTATCAACTTTGTAGGCTAAGTATCCTACACATCCTTATCTTAACAACTTCTTGGCTTGCATCACCATCAGACAACTTGCTTGTCGAGGTGATTTGCTGCCATAGAACACAACCTTTGATGGAGTCATAAAGGGGCGTAAGGCGATCCTTCAATTGAAAAATTCAGTGAGCCAACTTTTAATTAATTAAGAGTTAACAATTGAAAAACTCAAGCGAGTTTGGAATTGATTCCATCGTTCGATCCACAAAACCGACGGTATCTCTTCGTATTGCTCCTCTTCTTCCTCTTCCTCTTCCTCTTCCTCTTCCTCTTCCTCTTTCAGTTTCTTCCCCTTTCTTCCATCTTCTCAAATTACCGACGGTGTCTCTCCATATTGCTCCTCCTCTTCCTCTTCTTCTTCTTCCTCTTTCAGTTTCTTCCCCTTCCCCTTTCTTCCATCTTCTCAAATACGTGCGGCCTCTGTAGTGGTGGTGGCTATTGAAATAACATAAATTATGCCCATAAAAGATTAGTGTTGATTATATTTCGGTACCTGCGTGTGGAAAAAATTCAGTGAGCCAACACTTAATTAATTAAGAGTTAACTCGATCGATTGAAAAACTCAAGCGAGTTTGGAATTGATTCCATCGTTCGATCCACAAAACCGACGGTGTCTCTTCGTATTGCTCTTCTTCTTCCTCTTCCTCTTTCAGTTTCTTCCCCTTTCTTCCATCTTCTCAAATTACCGACGGTGTCTCTCCATATTGCACCTCCTCTTCCTCTTTTTCTTCTTCCTCTTTCAGTTTCTTCCCCTTCCCCTTTCTTCCATCTTCTCAAATACGTGCGACCTCTGTAGTGGTGGTGGCCATTGAAATAACATAAACTAGGCCCATAAAAGATTATTGTTGATTATATTTCGGTACCTGCATGTGGAAAAAAGGAAAAAGAACATAAAATTATCGCTCTCGAGAATCGACAATCCATAGGGTGGCGGTGGTGAGATTCCGATAAGCTACACAGGTCTTTTCTTCCTCTTTCTAAATCTTCAAGTATTTTCATTTTAATTTGTTTTCTTATTGATGCATCTGAGTTTAGTTTGTTATTCAAATTTAAAAAACACATAGTTGGTTCATTTTTTCTTGATTCGACTCCTCTCCTTTTGTTTAGTTTTTATGCATTATGCAATCAATATTGTAAGTGAGCTCATTGAATTTATATTGTTGGCATAGATGATGCATAATAAAGGATAGGGAATTACAGATTTTATTTTTTTCTATTTCAAAAGATTTTTCTCACAGGTTCCAAATTGAACAAACTTTCTTCCCCGTTCACTTCTCTTATGTGTATCAACATTCAAACCACAAATTTCTTAGATGTTGCGATGTTATCTTAGTCAGGTGTGTGTTATCATTTGTTAATTTTTGTTTGTTGTTGATTTGATCGATTAAGCTGTAGAAATGAGTTGATTTTTGTTGTATTATGGTTAATTATTGATTAATTGTTTAAATGTGTGGATTTGTTTGGATGTTTGTTGTTTTTATGTGAATTTCATATCTGAAACATGGTGTTGCATGTGTGTGATGGGATGTGAAAATTGGGGGTTTTGGTGGAGTGTTTGAATTAAGGAATTCTAATGGAAATTAGTGTAGAAAAGGGAGGAGGTGCTCAAATTTCGAAGAAGAGTAGGTCTGTTGATCTTTAGAGACTGTATACATCTAAGGTTTCAAATTAAGGGAGTGGTAAGAGGAGTGGTGACCTTAGATGGAAAAAAAGTGTTGGTTTGAGGTAGTCCGCATTGAAGATGTACCAATTGTTCAGTATGAATAGGAACAAACCTACCTCTCGCTAGCTAACTTTTGGAAAGGCTTGAATCCCCATCTTTCCCAACCTTTAAGTGTGATTGCGAGGAGCTCGGACGCTAAGGTAAATTACTCCCTCCCTAAATCTTTTCCAGTACTGAGATTTGACGCATCCAAAATCTCTCATTCTTTATCTTTGATTTATCCTAAACATCTTTTGTAGGACAAATGAATACGAAGTAGGGTAGGGATTTAGGCTCGATAATATTATATGCTTCAATTTATCCGGCGTCAATCGCAGATCAGGTATATATTGTTCTTCTACAATAATCCAAGAGTTTCAAACTCTTGGATTTGTTCATCTTTCACCTTTAAGATATTTGGTTATAAATAATCAATTAACAAAACTTTTTGAGTTTTACTTATTAATTCTGTTTGCTAACTTATATCTTTAACCTATTATGTAATAATTTATAATTTTATATGGTGATTTTATGTACAAAGCATAACAAAAAAAATATAAACCAGTGATATACTAACAGATATAGAACAAGACCTCAAATTTAAACAGAATGGCCAAATCCTTTTCATATATTCATAAAGAAATAATGGGGTGGCTCAACCTATTCATTCTCTTATCCTTATGCATGTGCATAACATCATGGACATTTACATTAAGAATATAAATAAGGGGGTTTAGATGATTTCTTTAGTCAAGAATACATTTTGCGTTCATTAAATTTCCAAACTATGCATTGTGCCTATAATTTCTTTTTACAAAACAGAAAACTTGGGAATTTTGCCAACTTAACATTGTGAACTTGACCTTACGAGCTTGAACATCAGTTGCGAGAGTGATTATTAATGCTAAGATTGTATCTCTTTTGTCCTGGACTTCGTAAATTAAGTTATTTATTTCACATATGAATGTATTAGTTGTTTAATCTGACTGTATCACCCTTTTGTTTGTTTGAAACGTTAGACCTTTAAGGTATATTGGGAAATAAAATAAAACATTATAAAGTACTCATTTTCTTTAGGTATGTGCCAAGAATCCATTCTTTCCATCCTAATAAGCTGCCTGATTTTTTGATGCTAATTTATTTATGTTATTTCATGTGAAATTGTTTTTTGCACTAAGGAGTTCACTTAATTTATTTTAGCTGATTGTGTTAAACTTATTGACTATTTGACATGTGGATTTTTTTAATTTTGCTGGAATTATGGAGTTTCCAATACCATTTATTAGTTTTGTGTAGCTTAAGTTAAAGTTTGATTTTTCAAGTAATGTATTGTATATACGTGTAGGAGGATTTATTAGGTTAGTAATGGAAGGTGAAGTTTTCTTATTTTACTAACCTGTACATGAAATTAAATAGTTTTACATAATTGTAAATTGTTTATTTTTACTTTTTTTTATAATTTGTAGCATTAATATTTGTGTGCAATTTGGTGACTCCTATTGCGTTAATTTGAAGTTGGATTGTGCAATTTGGTGACTCCTATCGCGTTAATTTATAGCCTTCATATTTGTGTGCAATTTGGTGAATCTATGGCATCGTTTGAAAAAATTGTGATTGAAAAAATCTCACGATCCGTTCAAACCCAGTTGCTCCAAATCGTTGGCTTCCAACTGAGATGCTTCTCCAATCCACAATTTCTATAAAGGTACCCACTTATCTTCTCATCAATTAAATCCATCAAAAATACCATATAATTTGTAATTGTGCTGAGGTAAAGAACTGAGAAGCTTCTTCTTAGTAAGTGCTTGATAAAAGTTCTGATTAAAGAACATGATATGATTTTATTGCGATTTTCCCATTATTCATTGCAATTTGTTTTATTTGATGATTATTACGTGTTAATTTTTTTACATAAATTTCATGGCATTATTCCTTTTACCCTCCCCAAATCTTATTTTTTGTTATTCCAATTTGACCTTGATTGGACTCGAATATTAATCTTGAAGCATAGAAAAGGTTCATATTTATGTTTAATTTTGAATCAATTGTAGTACTCCTTTGTTACATTAAAGAGTTTAATTTGTGTAATTTACGGCACAACTTTAGTTTCATACAATTATTGTTGAGTTTTGGTTTCAGGCATTTGAGGCACCTGTATTTGAGCATCCAGAGGTAGACACAAAAAAGTAGCTTCAATTATTTTGGGTGGATGTGTTGGGACCCGTCACTTTCTCTTACTAGCAAATGAGCAAAACCAACTGTAGGTGACTTACCATTTGTGTTTCCTTTGCAATATATTTTCACATTTTGGTTGCTTATTGTAAATTGAGTTGTTTTAGGATGCATGTGTTATTTTCTAATTGGCAAATTATGGTGAAATTATAAGCCCTTTACCTATAATCAAATTAGTGTTTCTATATGTACTTGATTTTAATAAGATTTTTTTTCCCGTCAATAATGATAACCAAACTGATAGTCACTTTCAGAAAATATAGTAAGGAAAACAGAAAAATATTCAGGCAAAAAATTAGATAACAGAAAACAGAGAAAATTTTCTATTAAAACACAAAAAATTTAGTGGTAGGTGGATGAAATTTAGCTGTCATTGCTAGGGATATAAATATTCAGGCAATAAGTTATTTTTGTAGTAGCAATCGTTCATGTTTAGGCATAGATATATTAATTAATGTAGTGAAGTTTGGCCACAAGTAAGGGGTTGCGGTGAAAAATGTAGACATTGACGAATATACAATATCTTGAAGTAGATTACTGCTAAAGATTGCTCATTTTAATTTTAAACAGTTGCCTTACAGTTGTATCATGAATGTTTTCTATTAGTTGTGTTATATGTTTATTAAGGGCATCATTCTTTAGTTATCCTCTTTACATGTCATGTAGTTGAGATTTATATTTATGGTCAATGTATGAATAGGGCGTAAGTATGGTAGACAAAAGCATGACTGCATGGTTCAGGAAAATGTTTCACCATATTCATTCAAGTTTTCAAAATTATGTTTTCAATTTGATAATGTCCTTTATTTTCATTCGTCTTTGCTTTTTGAGAAACCCACAAAACCTATTTTATAAATGGAGTCTTAAAACATGTGTGTTTTAAAAATGCAGACAAGACTGTTGGAAATTCTCAAGGACTTCATGTTGATTCAGATCAGTCCTTGAGTTCAAATAATGTGAGATACTCATCTGGTGGTATTGATGAAGCATTTGAATATTCACTTGAAAAAGTTGTCTCAGGGTTTGATTCTCCACCTCATGCTGAGTATGCTGTTTCTAGAGTAAATAGTGTACTCAACATCTTAGAAAATAAACATGTATTATAAAGTTAGCAAAAATAGTAACACAAAGGTTTTAAAATTTAATTTTTTTAATCGGAATAATATCTTCTTCAATTGTCTTATTTGTTTGATCAAAGTTATTGTTAACACGAGAACCAAATTATGCATGTGGATACGTCTCTAAAGTTGCTTGAGGTAGGAAAACATGCTCTTCAAGGTGAATACATTTAAATCTTTTTGTCTTTTGAATTAGAACCCTCATTATGGGAATAAGGTAGTATATATAGTTTTGGATGGTTTTCTTCGAAAGTGTTTGGTTGCTCTCAAAACTGAAATATATGTGTGTATATATGTATGCATGTTGAATGGTCATATATTTTTTAAAATGAGTGCAAGTTATTAATTTAAGATAATCTCTTGATTAAAAATGAGCTACACAATTCAGTTGAGAAAGCTACTTCGACTGTCGGTAGTGATATAAACCAACTAATATCTGATATGGAGCTGCTAGGGAGAGAACTCAAATAAAGACGGCGTGGAATGTCAGCACTACACCTTGGCACTCAACAGCTAGGTGTGTAAAAATAGCAAGTCATGCATAAAGTTGTTTATTTTGTTTCTTTAAACATGTAATATACCTGTTTTCTTTAATTCTTCTTCTTAATATTGACTCAACAAATTATTAAATTCATTATTTAAACTAGCCCGTGCATTTCACGGGCTATCAACTAGTAACATATAGTTTGAAGTAAAATATTTAAAATTATATTATATAGGAGTCATTTTGGGAGAGTGGAAGTATTTTCTTATCGGAATTAACAACTTTAGGCCTAAATTAAAATTAATTTAATGTAATATCAAAGTCAATTATGGTTCAAAATGAGTTTGATTTCAAGTAATTGTGTATTACCATAACATACATCTTTACATTTTAATTTGGAAATTACCAATTGAGGCTTACTGTCAAGTTTTTCCATAATTTAAATATTTTACTTCTATATTATTGCACAAATTTGTTGGAATGTTAAAAGCTGAAAGACCGTAATTTAATGATCCTCCTTTAGCATTAAGAATCATGTTTTCAATTATAGTTAGAATATATTGAAGAGATTACATTAAAATAAATAGTTATTATAGTTCAGTTGGTTTGAACTCTTATTTATTTACTTACAAGTCTTGTGTTTAAGTCTCACAACCCACAAGTAACAATATTTTATTTTTTTAAAAAATAAGTCACGGGTCGGGTTAAAATAGCCTGCACTTTCATGGGCTAAAATATTGCGGCCCATGGCCCATGTTTTTACTGGCCTGGGCCGACCCGTGGGCCTGGGCCTAAATTGCCAGGTCTAACCTTAATCATCATTTCAAGAATGCCAAGAAGAGTTACGTTGAACTAAAAATCTGAAGACGTGCATGCATGTAGGTAGACCTGGCAAAGATGGCCCAGTCATGCGGGTAACCTACTACCGTAAAAAAAGCAAGACTTTAGGTATGATTTTCTAACAGCCAAAACCCGGGCCTTTTTGCCCTACAGTTTTTTAGCCCGCTCACCGCCTAAGTGGTCCCTGATTTTTTTTTTTTTAAAAAATGTTAGTACTTGTGGGTTGTGAGGCTTGAACACAAGACTTGTAAGTAAATAAATAAGAGTTCAAACCAACTAAGTTACAATAACTATTTATTTTTAATGCAATCTTCAATATATTTTAACTATAATTGAAAATTATAATTAAGACATGTAGTTAATGTAGGTAATTAATTAATAATACTAATTTATAATAATATTAAAATTTTAATTGATTGAGATATGTAGTTAATAATTTCAAAGTATAAAACTATTAAACTAACAATTATTAGTTTAAGTTAGATAATATAATTATAAAAATTTAAAATTATCTATATATTAGTATTAATTATAAAGTATTTATTATTTTTAAAAGTTAAATAAATTATATTAATTTTAAAGAATAAAATTTGATTATATACTTTGAATTACTAGCGATATATAATCAAGAATCAACTAGCAATATATAATCAAGAATCAACTAGCAATATATAATACTTTGAATTACTAGCAATTTGGAAAGTAAATCAATCATTATCTCTTAATTATGCATTCCCCCTACTTATTTGGAATGTAAATCAATCATTATCCCAAATCATGCCTTTAGAATAATATCTAAAATTATAATACTATTAAAATTGTAATTGATTGAGATACGTAGTTAATTTAAGTAATTAAAATTATTATTTATTATAAATTATTTTATTATTTTTAATATTTATTATTATTACTATTTTTGGTGTATCAAGATTTTGCAAAAAAAAAAAAAGAAGAGGAAAAAGCTCATGGTATACCTACTACCAACAGAAAGAATTTAAGCCTAACAAATGTAGCCATTAAAAACTGGGCCTTTTTCTTACCGACCACTTACCACCTTTCCGTCAGTTTGCCAGTTCTACGTGTGTAGGGTGTTCATCGGTAAAGAACCGAGACCGAACCGGACCGAAAGTCCCAAAAATAGGAAACCGATATCGGAATCCTAGTTGAATGGTATATACGAACCGATTAATCGGGTTGGGTTCAATTTTACCTTACTAGAACCGGCCCCAAATTTAAATCATTACTCAGCCCAATTTTAAACAAAAATCGGCCCAAGAAAGAGCAGCCCAAGACTTATTTTTGAGCCAAAATTCGGCTAAAGGAAGTAGCCTATAACTTGTACCAAACTCAAGTTTTTTTAAGCTAAAATTCAGCCCAATAAAAAAATATAAGACTTGGAAGTCTTTTTATAAGAAAAACTTCCTTAGACTTTTACAAAATAACCAAGGTAAGACTTGGCTATTAAACTCTCAAGAAAAATTTCACTTGATAGTCTATTAAAAGAAAAACTTCCTTAGACTTTTATAAAATAACCCATGTGGGACTTAGCTATTAAAATCTCACTTGGTAGTATTTTTATAAGGAAAACTTCCTTAGACTTTGATAAGTGAACCAATGTGGGACTTGAGCACTTGGCTATTAATATTTGGAAATCTTTTTATAAGGAAAACTTCCTTAGACTTTTATAAGTAAACCAATGTGGGACTTGACTATTAAGATTTCACTTGGTAGTTTAGAAACAAGTTAAGTAAGATAGTGCCATAAGTTCCCTTATGTTATGTGATTTTTTTGGCATTCATTAGTGTCGGATTTGATGAGAGTCTAAGTTGGTATTTACATTCCAATATTAAATTTACATCCCTATATTAAATAATAATAATTTGATTACGTGTTATCTTGAATCATTATTACATGTAATCAATTTATAAGGAAAATTTAGAAACAAGTTATGTAAGATGGTGCCATAAGCTCCCTTATGTGATTTCTAAGTTGGTATTTACATCCCTATATTAAGTAATAATATTTTGATTACTTGTTATCTTGAATTCATTATTAAATGGTAATCAATTCTCAACTAAATAGTAAAGGCTTCACACATTGTAGTGTTTTTATAAAGAAAACTTTCTTCAATGTGGGACTTAGAAACAAGTTATGTGAGATGGTGCCATAAGCCCTCTTGACAAGAGTCAAGTTGGTATTTACATCCCAATATTAATTATTAATTTAATAATAATAAGTAATAATAGTTTGATTAGTTGTTATCTTGAATTCATTATTACATGGTAATCAAATTATAAGGAAAATTTCTTTAAAATTTTACTAATTTAGCCAATATGGGACTTTGAGACTTGGAGATAACCAAATACTAAGGATTTCAAATACATCCCACATTGTCTAGTATGCCATCTCTTATCTTACCTCTATTCTATAAATAGATGAGACTTTCAAGTTAATTTTACATGGTTAGACATCCCACATTGTCTAGTATGTCTTCTCTTGTCTTACCTCTATTCTATAAATAGAGTAGACTTTCAAGTTAATTTTACATGGTTAGACATCCCACATTGTCTAGCATGCCTTCTCTTGTCTTACCTCTATTCTATAAATAGAGGAGACTTTCAAGTTAATTTTTAATGGTTAGACAAAAGTCTTGAAGAATTGATTTTTCAAGTTATATTTTATTTTTTTAATATATTATTTAAAAAAATCAATTTTGCCTAGGTTCGGTTGGTGTTACCAACCAAGTCAAACACTCTCTACCGAAATCGAGGCGAAAATTTCTAGATGTCTTAGAGTCTTAGAACCGGTATAGCTTTACCGAATGAATTAATGGGTTCGAAGCAGGTTCGATTTCCCTAAAAACCGAAAAAATCGACCGATTTGAACACCCCTACATGCATGCATGCTCATTTTTTTGTTTTTTGGACATAAGACATTTATATTTATAAGTGTTTTAATTAATTGTAAAGGTGATGAATAATACTAACTATTTGTCATGTAGTAATATATAGAGAATAAGGTTCCTCAATCATGCATTTCTATCACCATGTGAAAGATGCTAGTAATTATATGTTTGTATGTATATATAATATAAGTTGTCACATACATATATAATTAATTAGATACTACAATGTTTATTATATATTTAATTAGTTTAATAGTGAATAATTAAGTGATATAAAATAAATTATAATGATAAATTTAAGGCGGTGACATCATTTTATATATATTAATGTTAAAATATTTAGACTTTTTTCCATATAAATAAATAAAATTGACAAATGGAAAAAAATAAAATTTGATCCAAGGAATATACATTTTCTACTAGTCTTTGTCAGAAATATTAATTCTCTTTCTATATTATGAATTGAAACTTGAAATCGGTTTCATAAAAATTGAGCACATAATAATTGAAGCACGATTATTATTACTATTTTATTTTTTTTTAATTTTAATTTTTATTGTTATTATTTTTATTGTTATTGTTATTGTTATTGTTATTGTTATTATTATTATTATTATTATTATTATTATTATTATTATTATTATTATTATTGTTATTGTTATTATTATTATTGTTATTATTATTATTATTATTATTATTATTATTATTATTATTATTATTATTATTATTATTATTATTATTATTATTATTATTATTATTATTAGTATTAGTACTATTATTATCATTATTATTATTATTATTATTATTATTATTATTATTATTATTATTATTATTATTATTATCATCACGCAATTAGTTATAGTATGTAGTGAAGTAGAAGAAATGAATATATGGGAGAAATCTCATATTTTGATATAAATATTAATTCTTGTAAAATTTTAACAATTGACCCATGTTGCTCCAGCGGTCATATGACCAAAATTCCAAATGCGAGGTTGCAAGTTCGAATTTGTGCAATGGTAATTTTTTGGAAAAAATTTAACAGACGCTACGTCAGCAACGGACACGTGTCAAATTACAATATTAAATACCATGTCAGACTTGCCACGTGTGCCACATAGGCACCACATGTGCCACGTCAGCAAGTCAACACACATGTGGCGCCAGTGAGTTCAAAGTCCAAATTTTTTAATAGAAAGTGGCTCCGTTTGCGTTGATCGAAAGAAATGGGCTCAATACCCAAATTTTACAAAAGTTCAGTGGTCGACTTTGCATTTAACCCTATAAATTTTACATAAACTAATGTTTCACTATAAATTCGTTTTACAACCAAAACAATTCGTTTAACTCATATTGTTTTCGTTTCTTCATGTATTTTTACAATCAACAATCAATGTATATATTAAAATATGAATTGATCACTAATTTTAGCATCAAATAAGCCATATACAAATATACTTCACTGTAAATTACTGTAAACATGATTTCTTTATAAATATCATATTTTCATGGACTACTCAACCCTAAATCACATACAAACCACACAAAATAGATTATATATACAAATTAACATATACCAACAATATATTCAACAAATTAATCATCAATATCAATTAAAGAGAACTTTTAAACAAAACAAAAATAAAAACTTTAATACTAAAATTATACATTTGGTTACTTATTTATACTCTGTTAGATGATAGAGAATTATTTTGACCCCTTCTTCTCCTCAAAACATAGCTTCAAAATCACAAAGAATGCTTTTCTCTTCTCTCTACTCTCTATTTTCTTCTTTTTCTTGTTCTTCTTTAGAGTTAGGCTTAATACTGATAAAACTAACGTAAAATATATACTTAATACAGTATAATACATATACTTGATATTTATCAGTTACATTTTTTAAATAAATCAAAAGTCATAAGGTTTGTTTGACAAAACTAAATTAAAATAAGAATTTAAAAAGCCAAAAGCCTTGTTTGGTAAAATCAAATTTAAACTCCTTTTAATTTATTTTAATAATTCACTTGCTATATAGTTTAATTGTCACACTTTATTTAATTAGATTATAGTATTCTAATTCAATTAAATTAAAGCTAACAACAACTTATTAATTAAAGATGCCACATATTCCAATTGCTACATAATTATAATTTTCATTATAAATTATAATTTTATTTAATAACTTAGTACATCACTTTTAATTACTAAATTAATTTAAAACAACATTATAACAACTCATTTAATTATTATCAACCTCTAATTTAATTATTAAATTAAATTATAATATTACCACTATGTAACATAATAATTAATTTAATACTCATTTAATTTAATTAACTTTAAAATACAAAATTACCAAATGCCAACTTAATTAATATATTACACTTAATTAAGTTAATTCCCCACAACTCATGAATTATCTATTTAACTAATAAATAATCAAATCAATCAAATATTTATTTAACAATAAACACATCAACTAAAATATTTATTTAATTCAATAAATATTTTAAATTACATACAAAAATTCTGGATCGTTACATCCTTCCTTCCTTACAAGGATTCTGTCCCCAGAATCACAACTCAAACAATTCATTCGTTACATTCTTCCCTCCTTACAATAATTTTGTCCTCAAAATCGAAGATATAGATTAAACAAATAGCTTAGGATAACTTTTCATCATCTTATTTTCGAGTTCCCACATAACTTATTCAGCATTGTGGTTCCTCAACATTACCTTAATAAAATGTATCACTTTATTCCTGAGAACTTATTCTTTTCTGTCAACTATCTAAATAGGAATTTTCTCGTAGGATTAATCTTTATCAAATTGTAACGGTTCGTACTCTGTAAGACCTCGAATTTTATGAAATGAAAGTATTCAATTTTCTTATAATTATTATTTTATTTCGTAAATGGTTAAATTGATAAAAGTTTAAAGTTAAGGGTGATATGTGAAATTTTTGCAAAGTAAGCAAATGGTTATAAAATATTCGTTTGGTCGGAGAATATTCTTTTTGTTGGGGAATATCCAAATGCGGCAACACAATCATTAGTGGACCCCACAGCGGAAGTATTATCGTAGTAAGAAAATGACATAATTATCTTTTGATAAAAATAACTTGGCGAAAGTATTCTAGTTAAAATTGTTGAACTACCGGTAGTAAAAAATCGATGAATGGCGTGGTTGCGTAGTAGTACTGCGGATTGATTATTGATGCTTAAGTAAGAAGTCACTCGGTTATACTCAATTATTACTCTGAGAATTCTTTGCATCATATCTCTCATATTATTGATTCAATTGTTGTCATAGTATCATCTCGTATAATATGTTATATTATTAAATCAATAATTGAGACGAAAAAGTTATTTATAATATTATTTGTAATATTGACAATGTCTAGAAGTTCTGTCAAGGAGAGGTTTGGTCACCTAATTGCGCCAATAAGAAGAAATCCTTATCTGAAGCCCCCTCTTTCCCAGGAGCGACACTGGTTGTTAAATATTGTGAGTTATAATATTACTGATGAATAAGTTCGTGTTGATTAAAGATGAAATTGATAGTTCCATTGTGTGAGAATTATTAGTGTTAGTGGAAATCGACATTTATTTCGATAATAATTAATGTCTGGAGGTTATATTGACCAATCGGGTAATTAATCGGATAAATGAGCAATTAATTGCTATTAATTCACATGCTTATAACTATGTGTTCACATGTGTGTACTATTGATTCACATGATTTACTATTAGGGGAGTTGGTGCAAGATTGATAATACTTGCATGACTAAATTAAAAATGGAGGTATAGATGAAGGTACTATACTGTAATTGTTTTTTTCACATGTCTAGAATTATTGATTCACATGATTTACTATTGACTCACATGATTTACTATTAGGAGAGGTGGTGCAAGTTTGATAATACTTGCAGGACTAAATTAAAAATAAAAGAAAAGAGAAAGGTATTATACTGTAATATTCTGAGCCCCAAAACGTGCAATTATCGAAACTATATTTTCCTATAAATGAAGCTCATTCCTTCATTATTTTTACCAATTCACTAAAGCTATAGAAGCAATTATTATAGAGAAATTATAGAGAGAAAGAAGAAGAAGAAGTCCGCTACCTCCTTTATTCCGATTATCCAGGTCTTTTTCTTAGGTAAGGGAAATTATTATTATAGTAAGGGATATTATTATTATAGTAAGGGGTATTATTTCTTTCGTATTCATGAAGAGAGCTTCTGTTATTCCATTCTTTATTATTATGTTGGAATAACTCTGTCATCAAAGTACCGCATACATGGTGAAATTCTTACGTTATTCCATTCTTTATTATTTTGTTGGAATATCCACATGCATGCGGATTACATGACTGGTTCCATTCTTTATTATTACATTGGAATATCACATGCAATGCGTATTACGCATGACTGGTTCCATTATTTATTATTACATTGGGAATAACACGTTATACATGCGATCTATTGCATGCCTGGTGAATTCTTTTGTTATTCCATTCTTTATTATTCTGTTGGAATAACCTGTCTACGCGGACTACCGCATGCATGGTGAATGACCTTTCATATTCATTCTTTATTAAATTGTGGAAATGATCTTTATTTAAAATCTTTAATATTTATCCTTGATTTCGTTTGATTAATGCTTATATCATTGTCATCATCCTCATGCTTATATTATGATGAAAGTCATCTTTGGCTTACGTGCAAAGATGGACTGTTGATTATTGGTTTTACAGTTGTATATCTTTGGCTTACGTGCAAAGATGGACTGTTGATTATTGGTTTTATAATTGTATATCTTTGGCTTACGTGCAAAGATGGGTACTTGATTATTAGTTTTCTGATTTGTATATCTTTGGCTTACGTGAAAAGATGAACTATTGATTGATGAGTATCTTTGGCTTATGTGCATAGATGAACTGTTTATTGGTATGATTATGACCAGGGATCATTCGGTATAATCATGACCCGTAATGTTATAGATGATGTGGTAAAAGTCCTCATTAGCCCGTAGTGCATTGATGGACAGTTATTGGTATGATTATAACCATGGATTATTCGGTATAATCATGACCATTGATGATTACATGAATATCCTTGGCCATAGTGCATGGATGATTCGATGATGTGAATTATTTATTAAGCTGAGTCTTAGTGATAAAATATTGATTATACACTTTTAATTCGTAAAAGATAGTAGATATCATGCTCTACTTGACTCTTCTAAAATACAGTTGTATGTCTTTGGCCTGTAGTGCAAAGATGAATTGTTAATGAATATCTTTGGCCGTAGTGTAAAGATGAATTTATTAGTATGATTATGAGCAGGAATTATGATTTTGTATAACCATAATTTTTGATGTTTTAAATAAAGATAGGTGATGAAAATTATCTTCATCCTGGGTGCGAAGAGGAATTTAGAATCACAATTATGATTACGAGTTATTCATATGATTGTGTACAGGAATTGTTGATTGATGTTACAGGGATAAAACATTATTGGAAGACTTTTAACATGGAGAAGATAATAGACCTGATGGTCTATTTGACTCTTCTAATAGATTGTCGTTCCGCTGCAACTATGGTTGAAAAGTTTTATCATCTACCATATGTTCTAAATCTACGATTTATTCTCGATGAAGGCTATTGATGATGTAAATTATCTTTAGTCATGATATTCTTTTATTGGGCTAGTTGTGCTCACCCTTTTTGCTTCACAATTCCTTTCGTGTAATAAGAGTGTTCTGCGGTTGAAATGGGGATAATGAGGGAATAGAAGCGGTGGTCTATAAATTGAGGTTCTCCTAAAATATATAGTATAGAAATAATTTTGTTGAGAACTTTAGATAAGTGTGTCGTATTGTATACGTCATTTGATATTTAATTTTGGTGAACCGAATAGGGTGAGGTGAACCCAACTTTGGAAGGGTGTTTTGCCACTATCATACAAGATGTCTAATGACATACAACCTCGTGTTATCATAAGACATGGTTGTGCACATCCACTTGCTAAGTATATCTACGAGCACTACCTATATGATCTTGGAGTTTATTTGAAATATAATTTTCACTTGGAGACAACAGAGATAATTATATGTCAAGAGAAGACTTACCATTGGAAAGAAGATGTTAGTAATCTTCTTGTTTTTCTTTGGGGACTTTTGGGTCAACCAAGGATAATTCTGTGGACATATGATATCTATCATAACCTAGACGCATGGCCTCCCATGTACGAAGGTTTCCTTGAGTATTTTCCAAAGATTTTAATTTTTAAAATAATTATTGACTGTACCTTTATGTAAGGTACCATCGTAAGGTCTTGTGGTCAAGGCACCACGAGAGTTATATATATTTGTATTAAAACTCACAGCTTATTTGTTGTCGTACTCTGCACGACAGTTCAACAGTTGTATAAATAAAGTTTATATTTGATTTTTATAGTGCGATATCTGGCGACTCAGAATGGGTTGTGTGGACCTATTTTGGGGGTGTCACATACTTGATCACATGATTGTAGTCGGGCTTGTACGACCGTAACACTAAAATATGAAAAACATTGCGAATGTGCTCTAACTATAGAGGTATGGCTACCTCATAACCATCTCTTCCCTCTCTTTGTAGTACATAAAAACTAAGAACCTCAATTTCATATTTCTCTTTTTACTAAATTTTATATTTCCCTTTCACCGGGACATTCTCAAGAAAATGAAACTACATACTACAAACACATGTTTCCTTTTGTCTCATTTGAGTAGCTAACGATCTTGTTCTTGAAAGTAGTATACATACAAGCCAATCATGAATGATGATAAAGCATATACTTTGTAATCAATCTAATTTATTTATCAATAAAAGAATGAATTATTAAAGGCATTTATTATCTACATGGTGCTGTTTTAATAATATGTGATAAACCCATAGTTTTAAGCAATGCTTTTAGAATCATGATGAGATCATGCTAATGGGATCTAAATTCTTAGATAACTTAAAACTAAAATGTTCTCAATCAATGGAATACTAAAAAGGGGATTAGTGAATCCAGATAGATTGGTACACATGTTACTTGCTCATTAGATGAGTATGATTGATCTCATGATCATTTGTGTGGAGACACTAAAACAAGTATGTAAGTGCTTCTTGGAGAATAAGTTCACTGAACGTGACTCGCTAAGGAATACCTAATGGAGTTTTACTTGCTTGTCAATAGAAATTCCTGTAGTGATACTAGTACAAATGATCCTTAAACTTGAGACCATCATAGCATCTTATATATGATGAATTACACTTTGACTTATTATTTAAGACTCTTAGAGTATATCAAAGGGTATGTTCGGGGTGTAATAAGTTATATATGGAGATAATGAATGATCAATAAAGAATCTATCACTTCTAGTAAAAGAAGAGAAATGTCCTATGTGATTCGATAAATGGCAACCCAAGAATTCTTGGCCAAGGTGGAATGAAATTAGAAAGTAGTTTCTAATTTGCATTCATTAAGAGTTGTGCATTTAGGAATCGAAATACATATAATTAAATAAAATAAGACTTGTTAGTAATTTCATGTCTTATATTTAATTGGGACATTATATGGTAGAATGATTGAATTATACGGTAACTATTTACTCAAAGGTTCTTTTATGATTAATGTTGAAATCTATATTATCTGGAAAGTCGTTGATCGCTAGGAAGGCTTATCCCTATTGTAGAATAAATATTATTTATTTAAATAAATTAATAGTTTAATTTATTTATTTAAATAAGATTAGAATTGTTTAATTGATTTATTCACAACTGGTTTAATATGGAGAACCTAAAGGGTCACACCATAAAAGGAAGAATACTTATTTAAGAAGTTAATGGTATAATCATAATAATATGTTAAGTATATTTAATTTAATCTATGGTGATAGAATAAATTAAATAGCTTAATATTATTATTTAATATTTTGAAAATATTAAATATAAATTAATAAGAGGAGTCTTTTATTATTATTATTATTATTATTATTATTATTATTATTATTATTATTAATTTTAATTTCTAAAGAGTTTAGGAATTAATTTAATATAAGTACTCTAATTTATTCCTAATAGGATTAGGAGGCAAAATTAGTTAAAGGAGTTTAATTAATTATCCCTAATAAGATTAGGGAGCCCAATTAATTAAAGGAGTTTAATTAAATAAATAATACCTTATTTTGATTAAATACCTGGTATCTTTATAAGAGGAGTCTTATATCATATATCAAATATACGTGATTTCAATAGTTGGAGAGTACACCCCTTTTTCTATAGAGATAGGAAAAACTAGGGTTTGAGCCAATACACCATTCTTCTTAAAAATTCTTCTTCCTTGGTGAATCACCTGTAGGGGCCATACACTTGGGTGGCTAACATTGATCAAAGGAAGAAATCTACCCGGAGATTCAAGGAGATCGCGAAGAAGTAGGAGTTGAACTTGTACTTGTGGAATCTCATATCTACAAGGGTATGATTCCATAACTTCTTGTTCTTCGTTTTAATTAATAATATGTATAAAGGATGATCCGGATAATTGGTTTGTGGAAAATTTTAAAATCTAATTTTACTAATTTTGCAATTTGATTGCTACTTTGATCTTCACAAAACCTTACAGTGGTATCAAAGCCAAACTTTATGCGAATTATTAATTGGTATGATTCCATATATGTATGAATATGTATTTATAATAATTTATTGGGAATAATTTGTTGTATAAAATTATTTTTTATGAAAAACGAAATTCATTCGCGAAGCCTAATTTTTTTTTTCTTAAAAAAAATCACAAAATCTGAGTCCGTGGTTTCGCTGATCCTGGACATGCTTCACGGAATTGGTTATTATATATATATATATATATATATATATATATGTATATATATACACACACATATATATATATATATATATAATATTCTTAATAATTTTATAATTAAAATAAAGAGTTTATTTTAATTTTGAAATTGGATTTCATGCAACTTAAAATTGCCCATTAAATGATATTCATGAGATGAATGTTTTATTTATTGATACATATGATGATATGTATGATAATAAATGAGATTGATTATAGACTATTGACCAATGTGATTGAATTTATTTTGGTTGGATACTTGAATGAATGAGTTTTATTAAATGGGGTTTGCGTACCTCGTCTTTTCTGGTTTTATTCTTGATGTAAATTCTATCTCTCTCCAATGTACTTCCACTTGACTGCTGATCAATGTTTCTATTTAAATTAAATAGTTTATGTAAGTGGATTAGTTAGGATTTTTTGAAGAACCGGAGATCAAGGTGCAATGAGCGTTTGAAGACCCATTTGTAATGGAGCCCGGGTTTAAATGTAATAATTATATTTAAATGTTAATTCTTGCACCCTAGGGTTTGACCTTTTGGTTCACTTGCTGGCTCTAGTGAACCAAACTAGAATAAAAGTCCATAATCAATCCGGGTAGAATATAGTATTCTATAGGCTTAAATATGAATGACTACCTTGAACTATAGGCCATATTCCACTTTGGTAATCAAAGTTTTAATTTTGTCAATTAGATAATTGAACTATCAATTTTTTTCTATTTTTTCAATTGAGGCTGCCAGTCAAAAATTGCTGACGTGACTATCTTAGTGGGACACATCTCAGCTGATGTGTATAGAAAAAATAGTTTCTTAAATTGTGATAAAATATATTTGTTATGTTGAAGGGTAAAATGGTCACACCCTATTCACTTAATGCATCAAAACTAATTAAAACTTCCAAACAATCAGAAATTGATCAAATCAATCAAAACAAAAAAAATTTAAAACCATTAAAAATCGATCAAAAACTCCTCTTAGCCAAACATTGAAGATCAAGATCTGCAGCCAAAAACTCCTACAGATCGACCCCTGGCGACGACTGAACTCTGCTGTAACATCGTCTGGCCTCGATAGTCTATCTCTTTCTTCCGACATCGTAATGAGTTGTTTCAACTGAACAGAAAAATAGATCAGAAAGAAAAATAAACAATAAATACATAGATCTGAAAATGGGGTTTCACTGAAAACCACCTAGATTCAATTCTCGACAAGCAAAATGACAAGTCCCCTACTAGTTTATACGATTCCCCATCAACCATACTTGATTTTAAACAAGAAATGGGGGCATTCGGCAATCCAGAAATATTAAATGGATGGTCTTTTAGTCTTTTAGTTCAATAATCAGCAATACGAAATTTATTATTTCCACATGAAGAAGATGTTTTAGGTTTCAAGTGTGATTTCTTAAGCGAGAGTTACTTTGCTACTCCTGTTTTTCTCCACAATCATCACCAGCAACCAACCATGTTCCCCACCTGCGATTAACCACAACCTACAACAAACATAAGTAAACTCACTTCCATTTGAAAGCTGAGATCTCTCTTTATCCCGTTCTTTTCCTTTTGTGTTTTCTCTTGAAGGCGAATGATGATATGGGGAATGGGGTGTGGTTGCGCTCTGCATATGGATCTCTCTTTGTAGTCGGAGAAGAAATGGAAAGCTTTGAAAGAGGCAAAATGGCAAATTTTTTGTATGGCGATCACCTATCATCGATTTTCGCCTCTTCCGTCCCCTTTTCTCTCTCCTCCGACCACAAAAATCCCCATCATCGATTTTCATGGAGGTTCTAAATCGGCTACTTTTTTCAACAGAGACTTTGGAACTCACGACATGTTTGATTTGGATTCCCATAGGCTTTTTTATTTATAAATTGGTTTAATTAAGTATTTGACAAATTTGTCCTTTCATATACAATAATTGTATAATTAAACATTAAAATACACTTTTTAATTACACATCAGCTAAACAATGGCCTACCCAAAGAGTCACGTCAGCAATTTCTGACGTGGCAGCCTCAATTGAAAAAATTGAAAAAAATTGATAGTTCAATCATCTAATTGACAAAATTAAAACTTTGATCACCGAAGTGGAATATGACATATAGTTCAGGGTAGTAATTCATATTTAAGCATATTTTATAGTATGCATGCTAGTATATATATATATATATATATATATATATATATATATATATATATTATATTATGCAAAAATACTTCGCATGTTTAATAATATGACACGTATTTTATATATATATATGTGCATGCGCTAAATAAGATGAGACTAATAATAACAAATCCCTCAAAGAAATTATATTAAGTTGTAATGTTCAAAGATATTTGGAATATCGAACGTCGCCTTCTATGTGACGCCTCAAAATAGGTATACATTGTGGCGCCCCCAAAATAGGTATACATCACCTATTGCGAGTAAATCAAATACATGGTATGAGAATACAAATACAACTTAATTATACAAGCGTCGTAGGTAAAATACGATAAAACATAAGTCGTGAGTTTTAATACAAATATTGTCGTCTAGACAATATACAAACTCAAATTCAATATTATTACATTTATTTTCCACTATTTCACTAAATAGTGAGGGACTACTAATGCTATCATCTTGTCTGGTCACTCCGTTTCCCGACTAGTCCCTGCTACATTCTCATTTCCTAAAGAGAACAATAAAAGTAAAAGGGTGAGCTCAACTAGCAGGTAAGGAAATATTATGACTAAGATAATGCGAGAATATATTATCGTTAGCCTTCAACGGTGTTAAAGCGATACAATATAACAACCATCAAGTTTAAGCTGCAATGGAACAAGCAATCCATTAAAAGAGTCAAGTAGAGAATAAAATCTACTATCTTTTATGATTTAGAAGGTTTTCATCACTTTTATCATTTGGGACTCGACAATAAATAATCCACATCATCGAATCACCCCTGTACTACTACTGTGAAAGATATTCTTTAGTATCACGACCACAATTATCCATGCACTACGGGCCAAGAATATTTGTGTATTCAATAATGGTCATGATCATGCCAACAACTGTCCATCAATGCTCTACGGGCCAATGAGAACTTTTTCCACATCATTTGTAACATTACGGTCATGATTACACCGAATAATCCCTGGTCATAATCATACCAAGTCCATCTATGCACTATAGGCCACAGATGACTTTCAACAAAATATAAACATGAGGATGCTGACAATGATATAAGAATTCAATAAAACAAGTTCAAGAATTATTTTATCCGAGAACTAATAACGTCCAAATTGTTAACATGATCTCGCTTTGTAGAGTAAAATTCAAGAATGCTCGGAAGAATATTTCCATGAAAAGAATCTTTGGATGAAACATAAATATCAAGGATATTCCACTAATTTCATTGAGTATAGAAGTCAAAACTTTAACCAACTGAGTATAATAAGGAATGGAATAACAAAAGAAATCACCAGGCATGCGATAGACCACACAGGCAGGTTATTCCAACAGAATAATAAATAACGGAATCGAATCGGAAAAGCATGCAGACATGATATTCCAACAAAATAATAAAGACGTAATCAGGTCCGGCGTAAAACGCACAGACATGATATTCCAACAGAATAATAAAGACGGAATCAGGTCAGGCGTAAAACGTACAGACATGATATTCCAATAGAATAATAAAGACGGAACCCGGTCCAATGAGAACGCCTTGCATGTGATGTTCCAATGAAGAATTTCATCAAGTATAGGGTAGCAGCGTATACTGAGTTATTCAATGGAATAATAAATAATGGAATAATGAAGTTCTCTTCATGGATAAGAAAGAAATAATACTCCCTACCTTGGAAAAAGCTGAAATTTGGAATAGTGAGGTAGCAGACTTCTCTTCTTCTTTCTCTCTATAATTTCTCTCTATAATAATCGCTCTAAAGCTTTTGTGAATTGGTGAGAAATGAAGGAAGAATAAGCTTCTATTTATAGGAAAATATAGTTTTGATAATGCACGTTTTGGGGCTCGAAAAATTAAAGTACAATACCTCCAACTTTTCTTTCATTTTTAATTTAGTCCTGCAAGTATTATCAAACTTGCACCACCTCCCCTAATAGTAAATAATGTGAATCAATAGTAAATTATGTGAATCAATAGTTCCAGACATGTGAAAATACGAATTACAGTATAGTACCTCAATCTATACCTCAATTTTTAACTTAGTCATGCATGTATTATCAATCTTGCACCAACTCCCCTAATAGTAACAAGAATGTGAAACAATAGTATACACATGTGAACAAATAGTTATAATAATATGAAATAATAGAAATCAATTGCTCATTTATCCTAGGTTAAATACTTGGGTTGGTCAATATAACCTCCGGACATCAATTATTATCGAAATAATTGTCGATTTTCACTAACACAAATAATTCCAACACAATGAAACCATTTTATCAAAAATATAAATTTTGAAATTTTGAAGTTTGACTTTTCCCGAAAAAGTCAATTGTTGTTTTTTGACCAAATAGTGAATTAGGAAAATTTTGTGTTTATAGACTATTTTACTAATTTCATCGTTAGGACTCAAATATCACGTCCGCGTCTCCAAATTCAACTCGAACACAACTTCAATTTTAATAACATTCATCATTAATAATATAACTCACAATATTTATCAACCAAGTCGTTCCCGAGAAAGAGGGCTTTCAATAAGGATTTCTCCTATTGGGTAGTGCAATTAGGTGACCAAACCTCTCCTTGATGAACTTCTAGACATTATAAATATTGCAATTTAATAATATGAATAACTTTGTCGTCTAAATTATTGATTTAATAAAATAACATATTATGCGGATGATCTTATGACAATAATCGAATCAATAATATGAGAGATATGATGCAACAATTCTTGTATAAGCGAGTGACTTCTCACGTAAACATCAATAATCAATACCTGGTGTGCTACTATGCAACCACGCAGTACATTGTACTTTTACTAGGGTAGTTCAGCGATTAACAGTAAAACTTCAGCCGTTATTTTCATAAAGTATTTTTGTCGTTTTCTCAATCCGACAATAATTCCGTTAATGGGGTCCACCAATGATTGTCTTGTTATGCGAATATTCCATGTTAAAATGAATATTTCTGACCGATCGAATATTATATAACAACTTCGTACTTTTGCAAAATTTGTAAATATTACCCACAACTATAACATTATATCAAATCCACACCATAATATTCAAAAAATATATTTTAGAAAATTTAATCTTTATTCAAAAAGTTGGGGTCTTACAACCTCCCTTCTTATGAAATTTCATCCTCGAAATTAGGGTGCGTACCTGGTATGTCGAAGAGGTAAGGATATCTTGATTTCATCTCAGATTCTTAACTCCCAGGTCATTTCATCCACATCGTGGTTTCTCCATAAAACTTTGACTTGAGGTATAACCTTGGAGCGTAGAATATGATCCTTTTTGTCCAAGATTTTAACAGGTAACTCTTCATACGTTAAACCTTCCTCTATCTCGTCTGGTTCTAATTCAATAATGTGGTTCGGGTCTTTTATATATTTACGTAACATAGATATGTGAAAAACGTTATGAACACGAGACATACATGGTGGTAAAGCGAGTCTATACGCCACAGTTCCTACTCGATCGAGGATTAAAAATGGGCCAATGAATCGAGGGTTGAGCTTTCCTCTCTTTACAAATCTCGTAACTCCCTTCCATGGAGCAACACGTAATAACACATGATCTCCAATATCGAATTCCACGTCCTTTCGATGAAGATCAACATAACTCTTTTGTCGATCTTGTGAAGTTTTTATACGTTGTCGGATCGTTGAATCTTTTTCATAGTCATACGTACCAACTCCAGTCCCAACAACGTTGCTTCACCCACCTCATCCCAGCATACTGGAGAACGACACTTTCTTCCATACAACACCTCAAATGGAGCCATGCCAATACTTGCTTGATAATTGTTGTTGTAGGAAAACTCCACCAATGGTAGGAACTTATCCCAACTTCCCTTGAAGTCAAGGACACGAGTCTTAATAGATCTTCAAGAGTTTAAATGGTCCTCTCCATTTCGCCCGTCAAATGCGAGGATGATATCTTAAAGCTAAATCGTAAATTCGTGCCCATAGCTTTTTGCAAACTAACCCAAAATCTTGAAGTGAATCTTGGGTCTCGATCGGAAACTATGGATCTTCGGCATACCATGAAGTCTTATAATCTCGTTTATGTACATCTGAGCAAGGCGTTCAAGTGTATAAGTTTCTCGTATAGGTAGGAAATGAGCGGACTTGGTCAATCTATCAACAATGACCCAAATTGCATCTATGCCTTGAGAAACCTTGGGAAGACCGATGAATGAAATCCATAGTAATGTGTTCCCACTTCCATTCTGGAATTTCAAGTGGTTGCAATGGACCTTTTGGTACTTGATGCTCCGCCTTGACTCGTTGACAAGTTAAACACCTTGAGATAAACTCTGCTATCTTTCTCTTCATGTTGCTCCACCAAAATGTATGTCGAAGATCAGGATACATTTTGGTACTCCTAGGATGGATTGCAAATGGTGTGTTGTGCGCCTCCATCATGATTTTATACTTTAAATTAGGGTTGTTAGGAACACAAAGTCTATAGTTAACTTGAAGTATTCCTTCCTCATCGATTCTTGCTTCCGGCATAGCACCTTTTTGCACTTTCTTCTTCATACGCATTAGCTCCAGGTCTGTAGCTTGAGCAGTTTTAACTTTATCAATTAAAGTCGATTCTACTCGTATGTTTGCCATCATCATGTGGTTCCCTGGAGTCTTTATCTCTAACTCCATCCTTTGCAAGTCATTAAAAATGGGTCTTTGCATTGACAATATTTCACTTTCGTTACGCATATGATCTTACTACTCGTCATCGCCTACCACGTTCGCTTTTCCAGGATGGTATTAGATGGTATGATCATAATCTTTCAATAGTTCAAGCCAACGTCGTTGTCGCATTTTGAGTTCCTTTTGGGTGAAGAAATATTTGAGGCTTTTATGATCCGTGTAGATCTCCACCTTCTCTCAATACAGGTAATGCCTCCAAATCTTAAGCGCAAAAACGACAGCTGCCAACTCTAGATCATGAGTAGGATAATTCCTCTCATATTCTTTGAGTTGCCGTGAGGCATAGGCTATGACTTTCCCATATTACATGAGAACACATCCTAACCCTTTACCTGAAGCATCACTGTAGATGACAAATCCCTCCGAGCCAGATGGTATTGTCAGAACAGGTGCTGAAATGAGTCTCCTCTTGAGTTCTTGAAAACTCTTCTCACATTCCTCACTCTAACCGAACTTTGTATCTTTTCAAGTCAGCTGAGTTAATGGAGTAGCGATTCGAGAAAATCCTTCCATGAATCTCCGATAATAACCAGCTAATCCGAGAAAGCTATGTACTTCGGTCACTGATTTAGGTTGCTCCCAGCTTTGAATAGCTTCAATCTTTGTTGGGTCAATAGATATTTCATGACTTGATACCACGTGCCCAAGGAATGCTACTTCCTCAAGCCAGAACTAGCATTTCTTCAACTTGTCATAAAGCTTATATTCACGAAGCTTTTGGAGTGTCAGCCTCAACTGTTGCTCATGATCTTCACGGCTTTTGGAATAAATAAGGATGTCATCAATAAAGACGACTACAAAGTGATCCAAATATTCCTTGAATACTCGGTTCATCATATCCATGAAGGCATCAGGAGCATTAGTCAATCCAAAGGACATGACTAGGAATTCATAATGCCCGTACCGAGTTCTGAAAGCCGTCTTTGGATTGTCATCGGTTCTAATCTTCAATTGGTGATATCCGGAACGAAGATCAATCTTTGAAAAGAATTTGGCTCCTTGTAACTGATCAAACAGGTCATCAATATGTGGCAATGGGTACCTATTTTTGATGGTGACATGATTCAACTCCCGATAATCAATACAAAGTCGCATACTCCCATCTTTCTTCTTCATGAATAGAACATGAGTACCCCACGGAGACGTACTAAGACGAATGAAACCAATATCTAACAATTCCTGTAATTGGGTCTTTAACTCCTGAAGTTCAATAGGAGCCATTTGATATGGGGCTTTGGAAATGGGTTTTGTACCGGGTTCAAGGTCGATACAAAATTCAACTTCACTTTCCGGGGTAGGCGGGGAAGTTCTTCAGGAATACGTCAGAAATTTATTAACAATAGAAATATCCTTCAAATCTGACGTATTTTTGTTTAAATCCGTGATATGAGCTAAGAAAGCTTGACATCTGTTTTTCAATAAACGAATAGCTTTATGGCTTGAGATGACCGTGATTGATTTTAATGGTTTGGTCGCTTGAATTCGCATAATAGGTTTATTAGGCATATGAAAGCTAACAACCTTACGAAAATAATCAATTTTAGCATGATGAGTAGTTAACCAATCAATCCCTAGAATCACGTCAAATGCAAGTATTTTTAAGGAGATAAGATCGACAGGTAACGTGCGGTTATCGATTTGAATCAAACAAGACTTATAAATAGTGGATGTAATGAAGGTTTCTCCTAATGGAGTTTCCATAGATAAATCAAAGTCTAATTTCTCCGGAGTCAAATTTAAACGTTGAGCGCAAGTAGGAGAAATAAAAGAATGGGTAGAACTGGTATCAAATAAGGTATAGACTTCGCTAGAGTTTATGATAAGCTTACCCGTGATAACCTCGTTCGGGTTCCTTGCTTTCTGGGAGGTCACAACAAACGCTCTCCCTTGCACTACCGGCTTTGACTTTTCTGGGACGGCCTTTGGAGCCTCCATCCTAGTTTAATTTGTCTTTGGTGAATGACAAAATCGAGCTAAGTGACCTTCCCTTCCATAATTATAACATGCTTTGGACGGCATCGAGCAGTTTGGACTGATGTGTCTCTCCCCTCCGCATTTGAAGCATATGATAGGTGGTCGTTCTCCTTCCTTAACAACGGTCTTTGGTGTACGACGTCTTTCCATCATTGTTGAATCTCCTTTTCTTTAAATGTCCATTTTTATTGTCTTGGCTATGATTACCACCGAAGTGGTTACCATTTCTGGCATGTTGATTCCCTCCACGCTTGTTGTCACTGTTTTGATGACTGTTACCACTTATATTTTCATTCTGCCTGCCGCTTTCTCTTGGTTGTGTTGACTCGTTATCGCGCTCCAATAACTGAGCCCTATTTACAACATCTGAATACAAACACAATTTATGAGAAATAAGATATTGACGTATCTCCGATTTCAAGCCTCTTAAAAACATTCGCGTCATTCGTTCTTCATTATCGACCAAATGGGATGCAAACCGGGATAACTCCGCAAATTTAGCCTCGTATTGCGACACGGTCATATTTTTGCTCCAACTTGATAAACTCCACCTCTTTCATGTGACGAATACTTTCGGGAAAGTACTTGTCGTTGAATAGCTCTTGGAACTTCTCCCAAGACATCTTGAGTGCGTCAGTGGTAATGCGTTTCTGATTCCCACGATGTCGCTTCTTCATGCAACATGAAGGTGGCGAAGGGAACCTTTTTCTCCTCGAAGCATCCCAAGACATCAAATATCTTGGTGATCTACTTTATCCATGCTTTAGCCTTAAGTGGTTTTGGCTATCCAATAAGCTCCGATGGTCCTAGCTCCTTGAACTGTTTAGCGGTAACCGTCCGAGAGTTTCCAGTGTTTCCACCTACATTTTAGACAGGAGCCGCTCTCGCCTGATGTTGCATGAATTGCATAAAGCCTCTGAACATTCCATCGTTCATCTTTTGGTCAGTGTTGTTGTTTACATGAGGATTGTCGCCTTCCTGATACACATTATTCTAATTGTTGATCTGTGGAGACTCAACGGTCTCTTGTGCTCCATTGCTATTCTCAATATTCTCGGATGCCATTTTCAAATACTGCCACAAAACAAGGGTTAATTGACATGCAACATATTATCCATATACTCTGACCAACCAATTAAATACCAAATAAACTTAGGTAGGTCATATTAGCGAAGGAATTTCTGCTCTCTCCCTCCTAGTTCTAGTCTCACATCTTAGCCAGGATCATATCCTAAGCTTTGATACCAAGCTGTGAAGCCCCAAAATAGGTATACATCACCTATTACGAAGTCGTCAAATACATGGTATGTAATACAAATACAACTTAATTATACAATACATGTAGGTAAAGTACGACAAAACATAAGTTGTGAGTTTTAATACAAATATTGTCATCTAGACAATATACAAACTCAAATTCAATATTATTACATTTATTTTCCACTATTTTCTTTGAATAGTGAGGACTACTAATCTTTATCATCAGTCAAAAGTCACTCCAGTTTCGACTAGTCTCTCGCTACGTTCTCATTTCTGAAGAGAACAATAAAAGTAAAAGGTGAGCTCAACTAGCCCGGTGGGAAATATTATGACTAAGATAATGCGAGAATATATTATCGTTAGCCTTGATAGTGTTAAAGCGATACAATATAACAACCATCAAGTTTAAGCTGCAATGAACAAGCAATCCATTAAAAGAGTCAAGTAGAGAATAAAATCTACTATCTTTTATGATTTAGAAGGTTTTTCATCACTTTTATCGCTGGGACTCAGCTTAATAAATAATCCACATCATCGAATCACCCTTGTACTACGGCCAAGGATATTCTTTAGTATCACGACCACAATTATCCATGCACTACGGGCCAAGAATATTTGTATCAGGAATAAGCATGAGAATGCTATTCCTATTTATATATGATTTGATTATGATATATATGTATATGAATGAATAATATGCAAGTATGCTTGCATTAAGAAAAGCTGTAAAGTCCTCTGATAGATAATAGAAATATATGTACAAGGACTTAGAATGAATTGATCAAATATGTTAGGTTGATCCTACATAAAGCAAAACAACTTTGTAAAGTCCTTAAAAAGAAATGATGTACAAGGACTATAAAATAGAAAGATCAAGCTTGTTAGGTTGATCTTATGTTGTAATAGATAGACTTGTCTGATCGTCGAGTACTGCACCAGAAGTCGTAGTCTTCCAGGAGAGTCAAAGTTAACTCGGGAGCTATCGAGGTAGAATAGGAGTATGCAAGATAGTGAGATCTCGGAGTTCGTAGACTTCCAAGGGAAACGAAGAAGGATCGTAGTGTGTCGAGAAGAGCTTCCTCGGGATCGTAGTGTGCTGAGGATGTCATGTTCAGAATCGTAGAGATAGCCTGCCTATGAGCCGAACGATCGTCTGCCGGAGCCAAGTCAAGGATCGTAGACTACACTCTGAGTTCGTAGAGTTCATTAGGTAAAGGCAGAGATCGTAGTTGGGCAAGATCAGATGAAGACAACAAGCACAAGGCAGAAATCGTAGAGTGTCAAGATCTGATCTTGAGATCGTAGTGTGTCTGCACAGCCGAAGCTGAATCGTAGAGTGCAGAACTACGACTCCAACAAAAGTGCTCACAATGCTAAGTCAGAATCGTAGAGTAGATACGGTTCTCAATGAATGAGCACTCCCAGAATATCCAAAGGAACGAAGCCTCTGGTTGGCACTGCAAAGATGCAATCCACAGTAAGGGAACCAGAGAGCATTCAACGAATGGCATGCAAGCTAGCAGAAGAACTAAGCACCAATCCAATCAGCATCAAGATTGAGTTGAAAGGTCATTCGTGATGAAGTCTTCCACAAGATGATTCAAAGAAGACTTCAGAATGTTGACTAAGGAAAAGTCGACTAATGCGATTCTTGTCAAGAGAACAGAAGACAACGATCTTGGAAGCAACCAAGATCGTAGTGTTTGTCAGACGAAGAAAGAACTGATGGAAGGTGAACCGAGATACTGGTCAGATTCTGAAGAGCAAGGCTAAAGTGATCAAGTGCAAGGTCAGTTCATTGATGATAAGTGAGCGAAAGATCACTAGGAGAAAGCAAGCTGGATGCGCCACAAATCTGAAGTGTCTTGATATTCAGAAGGGGACCAGAGCAAGGAATTAGGCCATCAATATCTGAGAACAGTCGAAGCAAACAGAAGTATTGAAGCATTGGACAATACAAGGAAGAGGTGTTCTACATTGAAGATCCAATCAACACTCTTCAAAATCGTAGTGTTAACTCTTCTAGTCAACGAGCAACCATCAACAAGACACTATGATCAGGTCCTTGAAGATGTGCATCAGAATCGTAGAGTCCGAATAACTGAAGACTGAAGCATTGACAAAGGTTCAATCTGAAGGGTAATATTTGGACAAGTGCCTATTGAGAGCATCGATGCAATAGGATAACCTCTGATCGAAGAATCAGAAAGAGGTAATAAATTCTTTGACCTACCCAAGACATTAAAGTGATACATCTGACAGGGTAGGTGAAACAGTAGACTGCAGCATCAGAAAAAGTATGACAAGTCACATCAAGCAGTCTACCTCAAGCAACTTGAGATCTGTGAAGATATTTGAATAGCCTTCAATGGTTACTTTCCAACGGAAGGATTGGGAAGAAGTATAAATGAGAAAGAACTTCAAAGATCAAAGGTTGCTGGAGTTGTGCATTTTGGAGAAAAGGTGGACTGATCCAACCGAGTGATAGTGAGTCCAAAGGCTCACTCTACGATCCACCAAGAACACTCAAAAGTCAGATTAATCAAGAAGTAGAAGTGTGAGTTCTACTATGTAGAAGTGAGAGTTCTACTACATGAAGAGTGTTCTGAACTGCCGAGAGAAAGAAGAGCATCATGCCATTTGGATGTCCATCATGGGAAGACTCTAAGTACAATAGAGAAGAGCCTACAGTCATCTTAGCAAGTCCATCATGAGAAGGCATTAAGTAGCAAGAAGGGAGATCACAAAAGCCATATTGGTGTCAAGCATGAGAAAGCTTCTAAGTACCTTACAGAAGAGCTTACAGTCATCTTAGAAACCTCTCATGTGCAGCCATCAAGTACCAAGAAGAATGATCTTCAAGGCAGTTCATCAAGGGGTCATCCGGAGTAGTTGAGCAACCTAAGAAGCTGAGCATCATGCAACACTCAACTTCTCTTCAAGGATGATCAAGCCAAGCTGCTAAGGATAGAAGATGTTCAGAGCATGAAAACATCTTAGCAGTTCAGCACCGACTCCAACAACAACAATCAAACAACTCAACAAAGCCAGGGCCTGAGGGGTCCTTGTCCAGAGGGACTAAACAAAGCAGGGCCAAAGGGTCCTTGTCCGGAGGGACTAAACAAAGCAGGTCCAAAGGGTCCTTGTCCAAAGGGACTAAATGAATTTCCAAGCCTGCTAGGCTTGAAGAGTTCCTAGGGAACTAGAGAAGTCCCAAGGCTGCTGGCCTTGAAGAGTTCTTAGTGAACTAAAGTCCCAAGGCTGTTGGCCTTGAAGGAATCGTAGAGATTCAGGGTGCTGCCCTTCCTTAGTGGAAATCCTGCTAGTTGAAAGCAGAAGAGTGGATTAGGAGCTTGAGTCTCTGAACCACTTAAAACCCCTTGTGTCTTTTACATTATGTCATTTACATTATGTCTATAATCATTATAAGCTGCTATGTATGTTCTAACAACTACAACTAAACTAACCCAACGAACAATGTATGTATGATTATGAATATATCAATGAAGGGAATCTTTTACTTATTCCATTTGTGCTTGAAAAGATTCTTATGTTTTGTCATATACTTAAATATGAACAATACAACATAAACCAGAAAAGTATTTTAAAATAAAAAGGATCTATTCAACCCCCCCTTCTAGATCTATTGTGCCCTCTGGGAACTAACAATTGGTATCAGAGGAGGTTTTCATGCTATATTCAAAAGCTAATCGCTTTGAGTTTGATCCCAGGCACTAACATTGTTCTAAACTTAGTTTAGTAGTAACTTGTTATATACAGAAGAGCTCACACGTTGGAAATATTATGTATAGGTAAAAATGTGTATACACAGAAGAAATTTGCTTTCAGATTGGTCCATATCCTCGATTGCTATATCAACAAGACCAATCCTAGCACATGTAGTTAATCTTGTAGTCCGAAGACGGGGGCGAGAGAAAGAGAGCAAGAGACATCGGTGATAAAGAGTAAAGCATTCATCGATCCGAAAGATGAAGAGGTCACAGCGTTTTAAGAAATCTTGATCGAGAGGAGAAAGAAGATCTTCTCAAACTTATGAGTGACCAACCAACAACTGGGTGCTATCTTTGTAAACTCAAAGATGTCAAAGATCTTAATGCTATGATTCTCTTGATCTACATCTTCAAGACCACGACTGATTGATGAAAGGCCAACAAGAGCATTAAGCTGAAAGGAGAAAAAATAAAAGTTATGCACATCAATACCTGAACTCAGTATATCTAAGGTAAATGACTGTTAAGAAACTGACAGTAAAAAGGTACGGCTCCTCACCATTATTAATGTATACATCATATTTGCACCATCCTATGAACTATGACAGTATTCTGTCAAGAAGTCATAATCTACCTAAAAAGGTGAAGAGAGAAAGTAGTCTAAAGATGGAAAATTCAAATGTCTACAAACTTTCTCTTTAACCAAGTTTTAGGCTGAAGATGAAATCTTGAAGAAAATCTGAAATAGATCATAAGAGTATCACAGACCAAATGAACTTTATGTTAAGTAATCATTGTTGGAGTGCTAGTATGTATGTACAAGCCTATGTTCTAAGTGTTTGACAACACACATAGCATGATCAGTTCTGCAAGAGGATCTTGCTGATTTGTAGAAACTGATCACCTCAATGAATCAACTAGATACTCATAAATAGTAGAGTTGATTCACACTCTGTGAACACTTAAACATTGTGAACATAACCCAGTAAATGATGAAACCATCATAGATAAAGAGTGTGTCATTAATTGTCAAATCCTACACACACTCACCATCATGCATCTCAAAAATGTATTATCTCAAGATAGTTGCATGCATGAATATGTCAGTTGGTGATAAACATGATAATTATCCAGTTAAAAGGAATAGGGGTTTAGAAAACTAACCTAGCAGGACCCATTCAACAATGGGGACCAAAAGTAGAAATATACTTAAACCTGCAGGTACTTGGTCAATCTGACTACACTAAGGAATGCTGAAGTAGAAGACTTCATTCAATAGGACTCAACCAGCAGAAGTCTAAGGACTATTCAGAGATGAGCCTGATAAGGTTCCTATATGTCCAAGCATGTCCTTGAAGACCCTCTGAGCTAACCGGAATGGAGCTCACATGGCTGCAAATCTGTATATGGGAGCATGCCATGAAATAGAAGATAAAGAGGATTCTATGTGCCCATATCAAGAAAGACATGCTTTATGGAAAGGATCCTCAAGGGAAGCTCACAACAGAAGATCATTGAGCTTAAGACAAAAGGAGTTCTTTACGAAGCAGAACTTCTCAAAACAAAGGACTGTCAAAGAAGACTACGTTCGTAGTGTTGTCAAATGATTGTAGAGTGATCAATCCTGAAAATACTCATCTCTACGATACATGGAAAACTAAGCAACGATGATGATTCCAGTCAGAAGGAGAAATGTTGGGCAACCTTCAAATGAACATGAAGAAGGAATCACATCTATCTAAGAAGACAGCATCAACAATGGGGGAGAAGTGATGCATTAAGGAATAAATGACAATATTAAACACGGAAGAGATGTACCACCACGAGTCCCAAAACTTTGTGGGTCGATGAACCAAATGAAGATCCATAGTTAGTAGGAGCGTCTCAAAGCGTACTCTTGATAACCCTTGACCACCCAATCCATAATCGTGAAGTTCCTACGATCAAACACATGATTGTAGTGTAAGAGCAGAAGGACACCACAATTTCAGCAATGTAGATATCCAGAGCTGGTAGAAAGACCTCCCCACCAGAAAAGGTCTAATGAGATGTCATTGAAAATCACTGCCTTAGTATTTCATCTGGAAAGCGCCTCAGGGACAAACCTGATCCTTAGCTAACTCTAAGAGGTTGGCCCTTTCTGAGCTACCTTATCCCAGAAGGAATGCTTGATCTAGTTCATCTCAAAAGAACCAAGTCAGTCAACGATCGTAGAGTTGAACTTGAAGAGGACTATACGATTGTGGTACAAACTCAACGATCGTAATGCTATCTAAATGATCGTAGTGCAACCTCAGCGACAGAAGAAGTCAACTCAATGATCGTAGTCCTACCAAAGGGTATTCCAGTTCACAAGGACCATGAAGAATGAGACATCTGCTAAGCCATTCAGGTTGAGGAGATAAGTTCGAATACATCAGTGATTAAGCTATGCTGCATCGAAGTAAGGAGGAAAGACAAAGCCATCCACTGCAGCATCTCTTAGAAGTTGTTCGTTGAGTCAACAAAGGAAATCGTAGAGTCTATAGCGGCCTCATCATGCCACTCTACGAATCAAAAGGTCAACGGTCAAAGCCACATTAATTAAATGTCCACTCTTCAAATAACTGAAAAGTTGTGGGGAGTTACAGCTCATTACTGGGCAACGTGAAACCAATGGACAGTTGACACATCACTGAGTATGCAGAGTTAGAAGGAAGTGCCATAAAGACGATTTTAAATCTGCAGACAGTTACCAAAAGATATCGAACATTTCTCCCTCCCATTTTTAAAACCCTAGAAAGCTTTTCAAGAGCAAAATCAGTTAACCCTCCAGAGTCTTACCAAATCTCAGTCAGTCATCTCGCATAAATCTCTCTAAATTAAACACCCACAGTCTTCGAATGATTCAAATGGAGAACTGGCAAGTTATCACCGACATTCAGCTTGGAACTAAATCGTTTGAAAAATCTGAGAAGAAGTTCAGGGACATACTTAGACTCGTAAAGGAAGCTGGGTTTTCAAAATGTCTCGAGGCGAGTACTCGTGTATACATTGACCTAGTTAAGGAGTTCTACTCAAACATCTCCATAAACTCTAGAACTCTATCTACCAAGGTTAAAGGTCAGATTCTGAAGCTGAAATCTTCTGACCTTAATCAATGCCTAGGTTTCCCTATCCAAGGGCTGAAGAACCTTGAAGATGTCAACATTGAGAAAGCGAAGGAGTTGATGGGATACCAAAGAAACCCTAGCTTCAAAGACATGAAGAAGAGGAGTTCCACGAAGAGTATGAGTTCTTCTTTGAAATTGTAGGAAAGTGCATATTGTGTAAAAACACGCATTGTGATACGTTGATTGATCAACAACTAAAGATAATGTAAATTTATAGTTACGAAGAAACAAATTGACTTTGGAGCCATTTTGTTTGATCAAATCTCTAAGTGGATAGAGAAGGTGAGAAGAAGCCATTGACAAGGTATTTCATGGGAGGTTCTTTGAGTATCATTATAAAGAAGAAACTAGGAGGAAAATCAAGGATGATGAGGAGAAGCCACGAATGTGCACAAGGTGATGTCTCCACAGTTATTTGAGAACTAGAAGAAGAACCCCAAGGAAAACAAAAGGCCGTGACGGAGAGAAGCTTGATGAGAGCCTCTCTGCAAAGAAGTGGAAGATAGTAAAGACAGAGAGCTCTGAGTCCAGTGACTCTATAGCAGCTGAAATCATGCCAGCTAGGAAGAAATCAAAAGTGGTGAAGAAAGCTGGTAATGCTAATAAAGCCCAGGCCCCACCAAGGAGAGTTTCCTCCATGAACAAGGATAAAGAAGAAAAGGCCCAAACTGCTGAAACCACAAAAAGAAGAAGCGGCGGAGTTGCTTCAAGGGCGGTCGACAAGAAAGCTAAGGTGGATGTCAAACCGACCTTAGCTTCTCAAATCAATACATCTCCTGGCAAGAAAGGGCGTGAAAGTCAGAAGAGAAAGAAAAGCGAAAATGTGGCGCCCCAAAATAGGTATACATGACCTATTACGAGTCGTCAAATACATAATCTGAGAATACAAATACAACTTAATTATACAACCGTCAGTGTAAAAGTGCGACAAAACATAAAATTTGTGAGTTTTAATACAAATATTTGTCGTCTAGACAATATACAATCTCAAATTAAATATTATTACATTTATTTTCCACTATTTCTTTGAATAGTGAGGACTACTAATGCTATCATGCAATAAAGTCCGGCTCACCCGTTTCCCGACTAGTCCTCGCTACGTTCTCATTTCTGAAGAGAACAATAAAAGTAAAAAGGTGAGCTCAACTAGCCCAAGATGGGAAATATTATGACTAAGATAATGCAAAATATATTATCGTTAGCCTTCAACAAAGATTGTTAAACCGATACAATATAACAACCATCAAGTTTAAGCTGCGGTGAACAAGCAATCCATTAAAAGAGTCAAGTAGAGAATAAAATCTACTATCTTTTATGATTTAGAAGGTTTTCATCACTTTTATCATTTGGGACTCGACTTAATAAATAATCCACATCATCGAATTACCCCCACACTTTCTACCGAGGATATTCTTTAGTATCACGACCATAATTATCCATGCACTCACGGGGCAAGAATATTTGTGTATTCAATAATGGTCATGATCATGCCAACAACTCATCCATCAATGCACTACGGGCCAATGAGGACTTTTACCACATCATTTGTAACATTATGGTCATGATTACACCGAATAATCCACAGTCATAATCATACCAAGTCCATCTATGCACAATAGGCCACGAGATGACTTTCAACAAAATATAAACATGAGGATGATGACAATGATATAAGAATTCAATAAAACAAGTTCAAGAATTATTTTATCCAGGAACTAATAACGTCCAAATTGTCAACATGATCTTTGCTTTGTAAAGTAAAATTCAAGAATGCTCGGAAGAATATTTCCATGAAAAGATCTTTGGATGAAGCGCAAATATCAAGGATATTCCACTAATTTCATGGAGTATAGAAGTCAAAACTTTAACCAACCGAGTATAATAAGAAATGGAATAACAAAAGAAATCACCGGGCATGCGATAGGATCGCATGCAGACGGAGTTATTCCAACGTAATAATAAATAACGGAATCAGTCCGGCATAAAATGCACGCACGACGGATATTCCAATGAGAATAATAAAAAGGCGGAATCGGTCCGGCGTAAAAGCGCATGCAGACAGGATACTCCAACGAGAATAATAAAGATGGAATCAGTCCGGCGTAGAAACGCATGCAGACGAGGATATTCCAATGAGAATAATAAAGGCGAAATCGGTCCCGCGTAAAAGCGCATGCAGTGAGGATATTCCAATGAATAATAAAAAGGCGGAATCGCCTTAGGCGTAGAAACATACATGAACATGATGTTCCAAGCGAGAATGATATAGAATGGAACAACAGAAGAATTTCACCAAGTATAGGGTAGCCCGTGTATACAGGTTATTCCAACAGAATAGTATAGAAGGGAATAACAGAAGTTCTCTTCATGGATAAGAAAGAAATAATACTCCCTACCTTAGAAAAACTAGATACTGGAATAGTGAGGTAGTAGACTTCTCTTCTTCTTTCTATAATTTCTCTCTATAATAATCGCTCTAAAGCTTTTGTGAATTGGTGAGAAATGAAGGAAGAATGAGCTTCTATTTATAGGAAAATATAGTTTCGATAATTGCACGTTTTGGGGCTCGAAAAATTACAGTACAATACCTCCAACTTTTTTTTCATTTTTAATTTAGTCCTGCAAGTATTATCAATCTTGAACCAACTCCCCTAATAGTAAATAATGTGAATCAATAGTTAAATTATGTGAATCAATAGTATAATCATGTGAAAAATACGAATTACAGTATAGTACCTCCATCTATACCTCCATTTTTAACTTAGTCATGTAAGTATTATCAATCTTGCACCAACTCCCCTAATAGTAAAGTTTGTGATTCAATAGTACACATATGTGAACAAATAGTTATATAAGCATGTGAATTAGTAGCAATTAATTGCTCATTTATCCGATAAATTACCCAATTTATCAATATAACCCCTAGACATCAATTTTCATCGGAATAAATGTCGATTTTCACTAACACAAACAATTCCAACATAATGAAACTATTTTTATCAAAAATATAAATTTTGAAATTTTGAAGTTTGATTTTTCCAAAAAAGTCAATCATTGACTTTTTTGACCAAATAGTGAATCCGGAAAATTTTGTGTTTATACACTATTTTTACTAATTTTGTCATTAGGACTCAAATATCACGTCGCGTCTCCAAATTCAACTCGAACAATATTCATCATTAATATTATAACTCACAATATTTATCAACCGAGTCGTTCTCGGGAAGAGGGGGCTTTCAATAAGGATTTCTCCTTATTGGTAGCATGCAATTAGGTGACCAAACCTCTCCTCATGCAGAACTTCTAGACATTGTAAATATTGCAATTTATAATATGAATAACTTTGTCATCTCAAGTATTGATTTAATAAAAAACATTTTATGCGGATGATCTTGTGACAATAATTGAATCAATAATATGATAGATATGATGCGACAATTCATGTAGCAATAATTGAGTATAAGCGAGTGACTTCTCATGTAAGCATCAATAATCAATCTAGTGTGCTACTATGCAACCACGCCATATTCTTTGTACTTTTACTACTAGGGTAGTTTCACGATTAACAGTAAAACTTCGCATAGATTATTTTCATAAAGTATTTTTGTCGTTTTCTCAATCCGAAATAATAATTCCGTTATTGAGGTCCACCTGATGATTGTCTTTGTTATACGAATATTCCTGTTAAAACGAATATTCCCCGACCAATCGAATATTATATAACAACTTGCGTACTTCGCAAAATTTGTAAATATTACCCACAACTATAACATTATATCAAATCCACACCACAATATTCAAAAATATATTTCGAGAAAATTTAATCTTTATTCAAAAAGTTGGGGTCTTACAACGTCCCCTTCTTATAAACTTTTGTCCTCGAAATTAGGGTGCGTACCTGGTATGTCGAAGAGGTGAGGATACTTTGATTTCATTTCAGATTCTAACTCCCAGGTCATTTCCTCAACATCGTGATTTCTCCACAAAACTTTGACTTGAGGTATAACCTTGGAGCGTAGAATATGTTCCTTCTTATCCAAGATTTTAACAGGAACCTCTTCATACGTTAAATCTTCCTCTATTTCGTCCGGTTCTAACTCAATAATGTGGTTCGGGTCTTTCACATATTTACGTAACATAGATATGTGAAAAATGTTATGAACACGAGACATACTTGGCGGTAGCGCAAGTCTATAGGCCATAGTTCCTACTCGATCGAGGATTAAAAATGGGCCAATGAATCGAGGATTGAGCTTTCCTCTCTTTCCAAATCTTGTAACTCCTTTCCATGGAGCAACACGTAACAACACATGATCTCCAATATCGAATTCTACGTCCTTTCGATGAAGATAAACATAACTCTTTTGTCGATCTTGTGAGATTTTTATACGTTGTCGGATCATTTAAATCTTTTCCGTAGTCATATGTACCAACTCTGGTCCCAACAACGTTGCTTCACCCACCTCATCCCAGCATACTAGAGAACGACACTTTCTTCCATATAACGCCTCAAATGGAGCCATGCCAATACTTGCTTGATAACTGTTGTAGAAAAACTCCACCAATGGTAAGAACTTGTCCCAACTTCCCTTGAAGTAAAGGACATAGAGTCTTAATAGATCTTCAAGAGTTTGAATCGTCCTCTTCTACTACCCGTCCGTCTGAGGATGATATGCCGAGCTAAATCGTAAATTCGTGCCCATAGCTTTTTGCAAACTAACCCAAAATCTTGAAGTGGATCTTGGGTCTCGATCAGAAACTATGGATACTGGCATACCATGCAATCTTACAACCTCGTTTATGTACATACGAGCAAGGCGTTCAAGTGTATAAGTTTCTTGTATCGGTAAAAAATGAACAGACTTGGTCAATCTATCAACAATGACCCAAATCGCATCTATGCCTTGAGAAACTTTGGGAAGACCGGTAACGAAATCCATGGTAATGTGCTCCCACTTCCATTTTGGAATTTCAAGTGGTTGTAATGGACCTTTTGGTACTTGATGATATGCTTTAACTCGTTGACAAATTAGACACCTTGAGATAAATAGCGTTATCTCTCTCTTCATATTACTCCACCAAAATGTATGACGAAGATCACGATACATTTTGGTACTTCTAGGATGGATTGCAAACGGTGTGTTGTGCGCCTCCATCATGATTTTATACTTTTAAATCAGGGTCGTTAGGAACACAAAGTCTGGAGTTGACTCGAAGTATTCCTTCTTCATCGATTCTTGCTTCCGGCATAACACCTTCTTGCACTTTCTTCCTCATATGCATCAGCTCCGAATCTGTAACTTGAGCAACTTTAACTTTATCAATTAAAGTCGGTTCTACTCGTATATTCGTCATCATCACATGAGTCCCTGGAGTCTTTAACTCTATCTCCATCCTTTGCAAGTTACACAAAATGGGCTTTTGTGTTGTGAAAATTGCACTCGTACCCGCATATGATTTTCTACTCAATGCGTCAGCTACCACGTTCTCTTTTCCAGGATGGTATTAGATGGTATGATCATAATCTTTCAATAGTTCAAGCCAACGTCATTGTCACATGTTGAGTTCCTTTTGAGTGAAGAAATATTTGAGGCTTTTATGATCCGTAAAGATCTCAATTTTCTCTCCATACAAGTAATGCCTCCAAATTTTAAGTGCGAAGACAACAGCTGCCAACTCTAGATCATGAGTAGGATAATTCCTCTCATATTCTTTGAGTTGTCTTGAGGCATAGGCTATGACTTTCCCATGTTGCATGAGAACACATCCTAACCCTTTGCCCGAAGCATCACTGTAGATGACAAATCCCTCCGAACCAGATGGTATTGTCAGAACAGGTGCTGAAATGAGTCTCCTTATGAGTTCTTGAAAACTCTTCTCATATTCCTCGCTCCAACCAAACTTTGTATCTTTCTGAGTCAGCTGAGTTAATGGAGTAGCGATTCGAGAAAATCCTTCCACGAATCTTCGATAATAACCAGCTAAACCGAGAATGCTACGTACTTTTGTCACTGATTTGGGTTGCTCCCAACTTTGAATAGCTTCAATCTTTGCCGGGTCAACGAATATTCCATGACTTGATACTACGTGCCCAAGGAATGCTACTTCCTCAAGCCAGAACTTGCATTTCTTTAACTTGGCATAAATCTTATATTCACGAAGCTTTTGGAGTATCAGCCTCAAGTGTTTCTCATGATCTTCATGGCTTTTGGAATATATGAGGATGTCATCAATAAAGACGACCACAAAATGATCCAAATATTCATTGAATACTCGGTTCATCATATCCATGGCGCAAAGAGGAGCATTAGTCAATCCAAAAGACATGACTAAGAATTCATAATGCCCGTGCAAGGAGTTACGAAGGCGATCTTTGGAATATCCTCGATTTTAACCTTCAATTGATGATATCCGAATGAAGATCGATCTTTGAAAAAATTGTGCTCCTTATGGCGATCAAACAGGTCATCAATGCATGGCAATGGGTACCTATTTTGATGGTGACATGATTCAACTCCAGATAATCAATACAAAGTCGCATACTCCCATCTTTCTTCTTCACGAATAGAACGAGGAGCACCCCAAGGAGGCGTCTTAGGAGACGAATGAAACCAATGTCTAACAATTCCTGCAATTGGGTCTTTAACTCACGAAGTTCAATAGGAGCCATTCGATATGGGGCTTTGGAAATGGGTTTTGTCTTAGGGTTCAAGGTCGATACAAAATTCAACTTCACGCTCGGGGTAGGCAGGAAGTTCTTGAGAATCGTCGGGAAATTTATTAACAATAGAAATATCCTTCAAATCTGATATATTTTTGTTTAAATCCGTGACATGAGCTAAGAAAGCTTGACATCCGTTTTTCAATAAACGAATAGCTTTATGGCTTGAGATGACCGTGATTGATTTTAATGGTTTGGTCGCTTGAATTCACATAATAGGTTTATTAGGAATATGAAAGCTAATAACCTTACGAAAACAATCAATTTTAGCATGATGAGTAGTTAACCAATCAATCCCTAGAATCACGTCAAATGCAAGTATTTTTAAGGAGATAAGATCGACAAGTAACATGCGGTTATCGATTTGAATCAAACAAGACTTATAAACAGTGGATGTAATGAAGGTTTCTCCTAATGGAGTTTTAATAGATAAGTCAAAGTCTAATTTCTCCGGAGTCAAATTTAAACGTTGAGCGCAAGTAGGAGAAATAAAAGAATGGGTAGAACCGGTATCAAATATGGTATTGACTTCACTAGAGTTTATGATAAGCTTACCCGTGATGACGTCGTTCGGATTCCTTGCTTTCTGGGAGGTCACAATAAACGCTCTCCCTTGCACTACCGACTTTGACTTTTTTGGGACGGCCTTTGGTGCCTCCATCCTAGCTGAAATTGTCTTCGATGAATGACAAAATCGGGCTAGGTGACATTCTCTTCCACAATTATAACACGCTTTGGATGGCATCAGCAGTTTGAATCGATATATGTCCTCCCTCCGCATTTGAAGCATATGATAGGTGGTCGATTCTCCTTCCTTAACCACGGTTCTTTGGTCTTTGATGTCTTTCCATCATTGTTGAATCTCATTTTCTTGAAATGTCCATTTTTCTTGTCTTGGCCATGATTACCACCAGAAGTGGTTACCATTTCTGCATGTTGATTCCTCCACGCTTGTTGTCACCGATTTCGATGATTTTATTACCCTTTGGTATTTTCATCTTGCCGTTGCTTTCCCTTGGTTGCATTGACTCGTTACCGCGCTCCAATAACTGAGCCCTATTTACAACATCTGAGTATAAGCACAGTTTATGAGAAATTAGATATTGACGTATCTCCGGTTTCAAACCTCTTAAAAAACATTCGCGTCATTCACTCCTCATTATCAACCAAATGGGATGCAAACCGGGATAACTCCGCAAATTTAGCCTCGTATTGCGACACAGTCATATTATTTTGTTCCAACTTGATAAACTCTACCTCCTTCATGTGACGAATACTTTCGGGAAAGTACTTGTCGTTGAATAGCTCTTGGAACTTCTCCCAAGACATCTTGAGTCGCGGCCAGTGTGAGTACGCTTTTCTGATTTGCACCAAGATGTCGCCTCACGCATAACATGAAGGTGGCGAAGGGAACCTTTTGCTCCTCGGAGCATCCCAAGACATCAAATATCTTTGTGATCTACTTTATCCATGCTTTAGCCTTAAGTGGTTTTGTCTCTCCAATAAACTTCGGTGGTCCCAGCTCCTTGAAGCTGTTTTAGCAGTGGCCGTCGAGAGTTTCGATGTTTCCACCTACATTTTGGACGAGAGCCGCTCTGCTTTGATGTTACATGAATTGCATGAAGCCTCGGAACATTCCATCGTTCATCATTTGGTCAGTGTTGTTGTTTGCATGAGGATTGTCGCCTTCCTGATGCACATTATCCTGGTTATTGATCTGAGGAGACTCAACGGTCTCCTGTGCTCCATTGATGTTCTCAACATTCTCGGATGCCATTTTTAAATACTGCCACAAAACAAGGTTTAATTGACATGAAACATATTATCCCTACACTCTGACTGACCAATTAAATACCAAATAAACTTAGGTAGGTCATAGTAGCGAAGGAATTCCCCGTCTCTTCCCTCCTAGTTCTAGTCTCACATCTTAGCCAGGGATTATATCCCTAAGCTTTGATCTCTGTTGTAGCGCCCCCAAAATAGGTATACATCACCTATTCAGAGTAAGTCAAATACATGATCTGAATACAAATATAACTTAATTATACATTTGTCATGTAAAAAAATGCGACAAAACATAAGTTTGTGAGTTTTAATACAAATATTGTCGTCTAGACAATATACAAACTCAAATTAAATATTATTACATTTATTTTCCACTATTTCCTTTGAATAGTGAGGACTACTAATGCTATCATCGGTTAAAGTCACTCCATTCCCCGACTAGTCCCTACTACGTTCTCATTTCTGAAGAGAACAATAAAAGTAAAAGGGTGAGCTCAACTAGCCCGATGAGGAAATATTATGACTAAGATAATGCGAGAATATATTATCGTTAGCCTTCAACGATGTTAAAGCGATACAATATAACAACCATCAAGTTTAAGCTGCGGTAGGAACAAGCAATCCATTAAAAGAGTCAAGTAGAGAATAAAATCTACTATCTTTTATGATTTAGAAGGTTTTCATCACTTTATCATTTGGGACTCGACAATAAATAATCCACATCATCGAATTACCCCCTGCACTACTGACCAAGGATATTCTTTAGTATCACGACCATAATTATCCATGCACTACGGGCCAAGAATATTTGTGTATTCAATAATGGTCATGATCATGCCAACAACTGTCCATCAATGCACTACGGGCCAATGAGGACTTTTACCACATCATTTGTAACATTACGGTCATGATTACATCGAATAATCCCTGGTCATAATCATACCAAGTCCATCTATGCACTATAGGCCACAAATGACTTTCAACAAAATATAAACATGAGGATGATGACAATGATATAAGAATTCAATAAAACAAGTTCAAGAATTATTTTATCCAGGAACTAATAACGTCCAAATTGTCAACATGATCTTGCTTTGTAGAGTAAAATTCAAGAATGCTCGAGAAGAATATTTCCATGAAAGATCTTTGGATGAAGCGCAAATATCAAGGATATTCCACTAATTTCATGGAGTATAGAAGTCAAAACATTAACCAACCGAGTATAATAAGAAATGGAATAACAAAAGAAATCATCGTATGCGATAGGCCATGCAGTGAGGTTATTCAGCAGAATAATAAATAACGGAATCGAGTCGGCGTATAAGCGCATGAGACAGGATATTCAACGAGAATAATAAAAAGCGAAATCAGTCCAAACAGAAAAGCATGCAGACGAGGATACTCAACGAGAATAATAAAGGCGGAATCGGGTCGGCGTAGAACGCATGTGAGGATATTCCAGCAGAATAATAAAAAGCGGAATCGGTCCCGTAAAACTCATGAGACGAGGATATTCCAACAGAATAATAAAGGCGGAACCGGTCCGGCGTAGAAACGCATATGAACGAGGATGTTCCAGCAGAATGGTAAAGAATGGAACAACGGAAGAATTTCACCAAGTATAGGGTAGCAGCGTATCTGAGTTATTCCAATGAGAATAATATAGAATGGAATATGAAGTTCTCTTCATGGATAAGAAAGAAATAATACTCCCTACCTTAGAAAAACTGAATCTTTGGAATAGTGAGGTAGTGAGACTTCTCTTCTTCTTTCTATAATTTCTCTCTATAATAATCGCTCTAAAGCTTTTGTGAATTGGTGAGAAATGAAGGAAAAATGAGCTTCTATTTATAGGAAAATATAGTTTCAATAATTGCACGTTTTGGGGCTCAAAAAATTACAGTACAATACCTCCAACTTTTCTTTCATTTTGAATTTAGTCCTGCAAGTATTATCAATCTTGCACTAACTCCCCTAATAGTAAATAATGTGAATCAATAGTTCAATTATGTGAATCAATAGTATAATCATGTGAAAAATACGAATTACAGTATAGTACCTCCATTTATACCTCAATTTTTAACTTAGTCATGCAAGTATTATCAATCTTGAACCAACTCCCCTAATAGTAAATAATGTGAATCAATAGTACACTTATGTGAACAAATAGTTATATAAGCATGTGAATTAGTAGCAATTAATTGCTCATTTATCAGATAAATTACCCGATTTATCAATACAACCCCTAGACATCAATTATCATCGGAATAAGTGTCGATTTTCACTAACACAAACAATTCCAACATAATGAAACTATTTTTATTAAAAATATAAATTTTGAAATTTTGAAGTTTGACCAAATAGTGAATCCCGGAAAATTTTTTGTTTATACACTATTTTTACTAATTTCGTCATTCCGGACTCAAATATCACGTCCGCGTCTCCAAATTCAACTCCGAACAACATTCATCATTAATATTATAACTCACAATATTTATCAACCATGTCGTTCTCAGGAAAGAGAGGGCTTTCTAATAAGGATTTCTCCCTACTGGCGCGCAATTAGGTGACCAAACCTCTCCTTGACAGAACTTCTAGACATTGTAAATATTACAATTTATAATATGAATAACTTTTTAAATCTCAAGTATTGATTTAATAAAAAACATTTTATTAGGATGATCTTTGTGACAATAATTGAATCAATAATATGATAGATATGATGCAAAGCAATTCTTTGTAGCAATAATTGAGTATAAGCGAGTGACTTCTCATGTAAGCATCAATAATCAATCTGAGTATTACTACTATGCAACCACAGCGTATTCTTTGTACTTTACTACCGGGTAGTTCAGCAGTTAACGGTAAAACTTCGCATAGTTATTTTCATAAAAAGTATTTTTGTCGTTTTCTCAATCAAATGATAATTCCGTTAATGAGGGGTCCACCAATGATTGTGCCATTATACGAATATTCCCAGAGCCAATCGAATATTATATAACAACTTGCGTACTTTGCAAAATTTGTAAATATTACCCACAACTATAACATTATATCAAATCCACACCACAATATTCAAAAATATATTTCGAGAAAATTTAATCTCTATTCAAAAAGTTGGGGTCTTACTGAGAAAATGTGGTCCGATCCTCACGATTGACATCCAAAGAATGAGAATGAAAGTGATGATGATGAAAGAAATCTGACTGGCCGATGAAGAAAAGTGCTTAAGCCATGGCCAATTCTCGGAGAAGCCACTACGATGATGAAAAAGAAAGTCAAAGTGACCAAAGCGCATCACCAAATGCCACTGTCCCAACGAGCCCAGCGAATGGGTCAGAAAATACTACTCAAGAAGAAGATGAAAATGTCCTCCAATCGTAAAGCTCTCATGATGGCTCGAGAAAGTGATGAGTCAAGAAAGAAGAATCTACCCCTACAAGTGCTGAACTCCAAAGAAGTATGTCTGTTGAGCATGAGGAGTCAGAGCCTGAAGAAGAAGAAGAGTCAGTGTCTCCAATAATTGAACCTCCTCGAAGAAGGAAAAGCTACGTATGCAAGCCCGGTTGCCTCAAAGCGGTGGCCAATCAAATGCCATCATTGAGTTGAGTGATGATGAGTCTGAAACCCCAGGAGAAAGTGCTGAAGATGAAGCTAGCAGTGAAGAAGAAAAATCTGAGGAAATACTTGCTGAAGAAGGTGCTGATAATAAAACTCAGCAAGAAGGATTTTCTATTGAAGATGATCAAGAAGGTTCTGAACATGAAATGCAGCAAGAAGACCTATCTGCTGAAGCTGATTTAAACGGTTCTGGTTCTGAGAAGAAAGAAGCAGGAAATGATTCCAACTCTGAAGATCAGGAATCAGAAAATTTAGAACTTCACCCTGTTCTCTCACCTGCAAGATTTACCAAGAGAATTGTGGTAGAAGCTCCCAATGAACCAACAGAAACTACTTCTGATAGATGGGTAAACCATGGAGGTGAACAGCTCAGAGTAACAAGAATGACTTCCTCTGACTTAGTCAAGAATTGGAACAATATGGAGCTAGACTGATCAACCATTCTCTACAACCCTGATGATTTGCTGATGAGATAGTTCTTCCAATCAATGCCTTGGCTGAAGGCCTTCTTGAAGGAGATGGAAGTTACTTGATTTGGTGTTACAAGACTTTTCAAGCATGGGCTGGTAGCCCAAAACTTTCAAGGGTGAAAACTTATGCTACCAAGATGATAACAAACCCGACCTCACTTCAAGGTCTATCGACAGTGAGAATCTCTACATCCCCTACGATCGTAGAGAGTGGATTACGAAGGAAAAGAGTCATGATCAAGGAGCAAATCGTAGAGTCTGATCACTCTACTGCTGATGATGTTCAAATCCAAAACCAGAAGCCTCCTTATGATTAAGCACTACTATCAGACACTCCATCCTCCTCTGCAAGCAATTCGTACTCCACGATTGTTCAGATTATCCAAACCTTTGAAAATCTGTCCAAAGATGATGATCGTAGAGTCCAATCCATTGCTCAACCTGAAGTTGGCACTCAAGAGAATCAAACTTCTTTGGAGCAGGAACTACTGAAGAGCTCTGATGATCTAAGCAAGAAGATATCTATGCTCACTGAAGAATCATGCGAGGCAATGACGAGAGATGATTTTTCCGGCCAAGCTTCAAGCTATCTTGGCTGATGTATCTCTCAAACTCCAAGAGAGAGATAACATCTATCAGAAGGCCATCCAAGATCAGAAGGCAGAAGATCTACAAATTCAGAAGTCCAATACAGAGCAGATCGAAGCCCTCTCTGACAAGATTAATGATATGAGTCAGACCTTCTCAGTACAACTTGAGCTCGGCTAGCAAGAACTAAATTTTGAAGTTGCCAACTCCTCCTACCTAATGGAGCAGCTTATGTCCAACATGGAGCAGCTCTCTCAAATGATTGATGACAAAAAGGGGGAGAAAAAGAGGCATAGAAAGAAGAGGAGCAAGAGGCACCAAAAGAAGAGCGAGAGGGTTAAGGAGAAGAAGTCGAAGAAGAAGAAAGTAAGCGGATAAAGAATCATCATCGAGGGGAGCCCAAGATGATGATACCAAATCATCGCAGGTGAAGGGGAACCAGATCGGAAAGGTGATGAAGGGGGCCAAAAAGATAGAAGATCATCATCGAGGGGGAGCAAGTGCAAGAAGCGAGAATCGGATGAGTGGTGATCAACAAGCATCCACGGAAACACGCATGGAGCCAAGGAGGTACATCTCTAATCTGTTAGGAATGTTACGGATCCGGGATGTAGAATGTCTTAATGTATAAATTGCCATATCAATAAAAATGACATTCATGATTAATCTTTTTAGAAATCAACAATTTGCTCACTTGTATATAAGATTCATTCATAACATGCATATGCACTTATTGTTTTTGTCATAATCAAATAGGGGGAGATTGTCAGGAATAAGCATGAGAATGTTATTCTTATTTATATATGATTTGATTATGATATATATGTATATGAATGAATAATATGCAAGTATTCTTGCATTAAGAAAAGCTGTAAAGTCCTCTGATAGATAATAGAAATATATGTACAAGGACTTAGAATGAATTGATCAAATATGTTAGGTTGATCTTACATAAAGCAAAACAGCTTTGTAAAGTCCTTAAAAAGAAATGATGTACAAGGACTATAAAATAGAAAGATCAAGCTTTTTAGGTTGATTTTATGTTGTAATAGATAGAAGCATCTCGATCGTCAAAATCTTGCACTAGAAGTCGTAATCGCCAGGAGAATCAAAGTTAACAAAAGAGAGCTATCGTAGAATAGGAGTATGCAAGATAGTGAGATCTCGGAGTTCGTAGACTTCCAGGGGAAACGAAGAAGGATCGTAGTGTTTCGAGAAGAGCTTCCTCAGGATCGTAGTGTGCTGAGGAAGTCATGTTCAGAATCGTAGAGACAGCCTGCCTATGAGCCGAACGATCGTCTGCTGGAGCCAAGTCAAGGATCGTAGACTACACTCTAAGTTCGTAGAGTTCATTAAGTAAAGGCAGAGATCATAGTCGGGCAAGATCAGATGAAGACAACAAGCACAAGGCAGAAATCGTAGAGTGTCAAGATCTAATCTCGGGATCGTAGTGTCTGCACAGCCGAAGCTGAATCGTAGAGTGCAGAACTACGACTCCAACAAAAGTGCTCACAATGCTAAGTCAGAATCATAGAGTAGATACGGTTCTCAATGAATGAGCCCTCCCAAAATATCTAAAGGAACGAAGCCTCTGGTTGGCACTGCAAAGATGCAATCCACAATAAGGGAACCAGAGAGCACTCAACGAATGGCATGCAGGCTAGCAGAAGAACTAAGCACCAATCCAATCAGCATCAAGATTGAGTTGAAAGGCCATTCGTGATGAAGTCTTCCACAAGATGATTCAAAGAAGACTTCAAAGACGGTGACTAAGGAAAAGTCACTAATGCGATTCTTTGTCGAGAAGAGAAGAAGACAACGATCTTGGAAGCAACCGGGATCGTAGTGTTTGTCAGACGAAGAAATAACCGATGGAAGGTGAACCGAGATACTGGTCAACTTCTGAAGAGCAAGGCTAAAGTGATTAAGTACAGGGTCAGTTCATTGATGATAAGTGAGCGGAAGATCACCAGGAGAAAGCAAGCTGGACGCGCCACAAATCTGAAGTGTCTTGATATTCAGAAGGGGACCAGAGCAAGGAATTAGGCCATCAATATCTGAGAACAGTCGAAGCAAACAGAAGTATTGAATCACTACACAATACAAGGAAGAGGTGTTCTACATTGAAGAACCAATCAACACTCTTCAAGATCGTAGTGTTAACTCTTCTAGTCAACGAGCAACAATCAACAAGACACTACGATCATGTCCTTGAAGACGTGCATCAGAATCGTAGAGTCCGAATAACTGAAGACTGAAGCATTGGCAAAGGTTCAATCTGAAGGGTAATATTCGGACAAGTGCCTATTGAGAGCATCGATGCAATAGGACAACCTCTAATCGAAGAATTAAAAAGAGGTAATAAAGTCTTTGACCTGCCCAAGACATTAAAGTGATACATCTGACAGGGTAGGTGAAACCGTAGACTGCAGCATCAGAAAAAGTATAACAAGTCACATCAAGCAGTCTACCTCAAGTAACTTGAGATCTTTGAAGATATTTGAATAGCCTTCAATGGTTACTTTCCAATGGAAGGATTGGGAAGAAGTATAAATGAGAAAGAACTTCAAAGATCAAAGGTTGCTGGAGTTGTGCATTTTGGAGAAAAGGTGGACTGATCCAACCGAGTGATAGTGAGTCCGAAGGCTCACTCTACGATCCACCAAGAACACTCGGAAGTCGGATCAAGCAAGAAGTAGAAGTATGAGTTCTACTATGTAGAAGTGAGAGTTCTACTACATGAAGAGTGTTCGAGCTACGAGAGAAAGAAGAGCATCATGCCATCCGGATGTCCATCATGGGAAGACTCTAAGTACAATAGAGAAGAGCCTACAGTCATCTTAGCAAGTCCATCATGAGAAGGCATCAAGTAGGAAGAAGGGAGATCACAAAAGCCATCTTGGTGTCAAGCATGAGAAAGCTTCTAAGTATCTTACGGAAGAGCTTACGGTCATCTTAGAAGCCTCTCCCGTATGCGACCATCAAGTACCAAGAAGAATGATCTTCAAGGCAGTTCATCAAGGGGTCATCCGGAGTAGTTGAGCAACCTAAGAAGCTGAGCATCATGCAACACTCAACTTCTCTTCAATGATGATCAAGCCAAGCTGATAAGGATAAAAGATGTTCAGAGCATGAAGACATCTTAGTAGCTCATCACCGACTCCAACAACAACAATTAAACAACTCAACAAAGCCAGGGCCTGAGGGGTCCTTGTCTAGAGGGACTAAACAAAGTAGGGCCAAAGGGTCCTTGTCCGGAGGGACTAAACAAAGCAGGGCCAAAGGGTCCTTGTCCAAAGGGACTAAATGAAGTTCCAAGCCTGCTGGGCTTGAAGAGTTCCTAGGGAACTAGAGAAGTCCCAAGGCTGCTGGCCTTGAAGAGTTCTTAGTGAACTGAAGTTCCAAGGCTGCTGGCCTTGAAGGAATCGTAGAGATTCGGTCTTGCCGCCTTCCTTAGTGGAAATCTGCTAGTTGAAAGCGAGAAGAGTGGATTAGGAGCTTGAGTCTCTGAACCACTTAAAACCCCTTGTGTCTTTTACATTATGTCATTTATATTATGTCTATAACTGCTATGTATGTTCTAACTGCTTACAACTAAACTAACCCAATGAACAATGTATAAATGATTATGAATATATCAATGAAGGGGAATCTTTTACTTATTCCGCTGTGCTTGAAAAGATTCTTATGTTTGTCATATACTTAAATATGAACAATACAACATAAACCAGAAAAGTATTTTGAAATAAAAAGGATCTATTCAACCCCCCCTTCTAGATCTATTGTGCCCTCTGGGAACTAACAATTTGTGTATTCAATAATGGTGATGATCATGCCAACAACTGTCCATCAATGCTCTACGGGCCAATGAGGACTTTTTCCACATCATTTTTAACATTACGGTCATGATTACACCGAATAATCCCTGGTCATAATCATACCAAGTCCATCTATGCACTATAGGCCACAGATGACTTTCAACAAAATATAAACATGAGAATGATGACAATGATATAAGAATTCAATAAAATAAGTTCAGGAATTAATTTATCCTGGAACTAATAATGTCCAAATTGTCAACATGATACTGCTTTGTAGAGTAAAATTCAAGAATGCTCAGAAGAATATTTCCATGAAAAGATACTGGATGAAGCGCAAATATCAAGGATATTCCACTAATTTCATGGAGTATAGAAGTCAAAACTTTAACCAACTGAGTATAATAAGGAATGGAATAACAAAAGAAATCACCAGGCATGCGATAGATCCGCCTTGCAGGTGAGTTATGCCAGCAGAATAATAAATAACGGAATCAGTCCGGCGTAAAATGCTGAGACAGGATATTCCAATGAGAATAATAAAGCGGAATCGAGTGCGGCGTAAAATGCCTGAACGAGGATATTCCAACGAGAATAATAAAAAACGGAACCAGTGCGGCGTAGAAGCGCACGAGACGAGGATGTTCAACAGAATGATAAAGAATAGAACAATGGAAGAATTTCACCAAGTATAGGGTAGCAGCGTATCTGAGTTATTCCAGCGAATAATAAAGAATGGAATAACGAAGTTCTCTTCATGGATAAGAAAGAAATAATACTCTCCCACCTTGGAAAAAGCGAATCTTGGAATAGTGAGGTAGCGAGACTTCTCTTCTTCTTTCTCTCTATAATTTCTCTCTATAATAATCGCTCTAAAGCTTTTGTGAATTGGTGAGAAATGAAGGAAGAATGAGCTTTATTTATAGGAAAATATAGTTTCGATAATTATGCGTTTTGGGGCTCAAAAAATTACAAGACAATACCTCCAACTTTTCTTTCATTTTAATTTAGTCCTCCAAGTATTATCAAACTTGCACCACCTCCCTAATAGTAAATAATGTGAATCAATAGTAAATTATGTGAATCAATAGTTACTGAACATGTGAAAATCTGAATTACGATATAGTACTTCCATACATACCTCTATTTTTAACTTAGTCATTCAAGTATTATCAATCTTGCACCAACTCCCCTAATAGTAACAAGAATGTGAAACAATAGTATACACATGTGAACAAATAGTTATAATCATGTGAAATAATAGCAATCAATTGCTCATTTATCCAGATTAAATACTGGATTAGTCGATATAACCTCCAGGACATCAATTATTATCGAAATAATTGTCAATTTTCACTAACACAAATAATTCCAACACAATGAAACCATTTTTATCAAAAATATAAATTTTGAAATTTTGAAGTTTGACTTTCCGAAAAAGTCAACTATTGACTTTTTTGACAAGAATTAGGGAAAATTTTGTGTTTATAGACTATTTTTACTAATTTCATCGTTAGGACTCAAATATCACATTCAAGCGTCTCCAAATTCAACTCCAAACACAACTTCAATTTTAATAACATTCATCATTAATATTATAACTCACAATATTTATTAACCGAGTCGTTCCCGTGGAAGAAGGGGCTTTCAATAAGGATTTTCTCCTATTGGTAGCCTTGATTAGGTGACCAAACCTCTCATTGACAAGACTTCTAGACATTGTAAATATTGCAATTTAATAATATGAATAAATTTGTCGTCTCAATTATTGATTTAATAAAATAACATATTATGCGAGATGATACTATGACAATAATCGAATCAATAATATGAGAGATATGATGCGACAATTATCAGCAATAATTGAGTATAAGCGAAAGTGACTTCTCACGTAAGCATCAATAATCAATACCATGTGCTACTATGCAACCACACGTATTCATCGCAGACTTTTACTACTGGGTAGTTCAACAGGTTAACGGTAAAACTTCCGCCGTTATTTTCATAAAGTATTTTTGTCGTTTTCTCAATTCGACAATAATTCCGTTGTGGGGGTCCACCAATGATTGTGTCGTTGTATGAATATTCCCTGTTAAAATGAATATTCCCCGATCAATCGAATATTATATAACAACTTGCGTACTTTGCAAAATTTGTAAATATTACCCACAACTATAACATTATATCAAATCCACACCATAATATTCAAAAATATATTTCGAGAAAAGTTAATCTTTATTCAAAAAGTTGGGGTCTTACATACATCACCCATCTTGGGTCGCTAAATACATGGTACAGAATACAAATACAAACTTAATTATACAACAAGAGCTGAGAGTTTTTACACGAATATTATCTCATAGACAATATCCAAACTCAAATTCAATCCTCATTACATTTATTATCACACTAAATAGTGAGGATTACTAAAACAGTCGTCTCGGACCATCACTCCATTCCCCGACTAGTCTCGGCTATGTTCTCATTTCTGAAGAGAATAATGAAAGAAAAGGGTGAGCTCAACTAGCCCGGTAAAAAAAATATTATGACTAAGATAATGCGAGAATAAGTTATCGTTAGCCTTGATAATGTTAAAGCGATAGAATATAATAGGTGACAAGTTTAAGCTGCAGTGAACATGCAATCCATTAGAAGAGTCAAGTAAAGCATGATATCTACTATCTTCTATGATTTAAAAGGTTTTCACCAACTTTATCATTTGAGACTTAAACTTAAAAATAAACCACATCATCGAATCATCCATGCACTATGGGCGAGAATATTCATGTAATCATCAATGGTCATGATTATAGAATAATCCACTGGTCATAATCATACCAACAATCGTCCATCAATGCACTCTGTGCCAATGAGGATTTTTACCACATCATTTGTAACATTACGGGTCATGATTATACTGAATGATCCCTGGTTATAATCATACCAATCAACAGTCCATCTATGCACGTAAGCCAATAATGACTTTCATCACAATATAAGCATGCGGATAATGACAATGATATAAGAATTCAATTAAAATAAAGCACATGATAAATTTTAAAGATTTATAATTTAATTTATCCAGAATTCAATAATGTCCAATTGTCAACATGATATTTCTTTGTAGAGTAAAATTCAAGAATAATATCCATGCAAAAATAATTTGGACATAAAAGAAATTTTTTTTGATGAATAGTACCCTGTGAATAGTACTCCGCGAATAGTACCCCAGCATGAAAAGTGCCCCGAATATCCGAGTGAATAATATTTTAGTGAATAGTAATTGGATGAATAGTAACTCATGAATAGTACTAACATAAAAAGTGCCCGAATACCCAGTGAATAATATTTTAGTGAATAATGCTTAGGGTAAATAGTAACGTGAAGCAAGATTACCGGTGAAAATATTGATATTTAATAAGAAAGTTCATATCAATATTCCAACGAAACGATACTGGATGAAGCGCAAAACTCAAGGATATTCCACTAATTTCAAGGATTATAGAAGCAATACTTACCATAGTAAGTTTAGATTTAAGAATATGAAAAGAAATAACATACGAAACTGCAAATGGATTTTTACCCATCATACGGTACGTAATTCGCATAGACAGGTTATTCCGATATATTAAAGGATGAATACGAAAAATAGTATTCCTTATGAATACGAAAGAAATAATACCCCTTACGAATACAAAAGAAATAACATCCCTTACGAATACAACAAATAATATCCCTTACGAATATAACAAATAATATCCCTTATGAATACAACAAATAATATCCCTTCTGAATACTACAAATAATATCCTTTATGAATTAACAAATAATATCCCTTACGAATACAACAAATAATATCCCTTACGAATACAACAAATAATGTCCCTTACAAATACAACAAATAATATCCCTTACCTTAGTAGAAGACTGGATACTGCAATAGTGAAGTAGCAGAAAATACTCTTCTTCTTGCTCTCTATAGTTTCTTTCTCTGTAGTTTCTCTTGTGAATCTCAATGAATTGGTGAGAATGAAAGAAGAATTAAGCTTTTATTTATAGGAGAAATAACTAAATAATAACTAATTCACGAACGGTCCAGGTTGATTTACTATTAGAACGGACGGTCCATATTGATTTACTTTTAAAACCACCATCAACGGTCCAGATTGATTTACTATTAAAACCACCACCGACGATCCAGATTAATTTACTATTAAAACCACCACCGACGGTCTAGATTGATTTACTATTAAAATCACCATCGACAGCCCAGATTGAATAACTATTAAAACCACCATCGACGGTCCAGATTGATTTAACTTATTACACTTTAGTACCCCTAAAGTTTTCCAAGTTTGCATTATTCCCCTTTAACTTTTGTAATTCACTTATCTTCAATAAACACATTCTTAATACTTCAACAATTATTCATCATTAATATTATAACTCACAATATTTAACAACGGATCATTTCCAGGAAAGAAGGGGCTTTTCGATAAGGATTTCTCCTATTGCGTAGCGTATGATTAGGTGACCAAACCTCTCATCGACAGAACTTTTTAGACATCGTCAATATTGCAAATAATAATAGGAATAACTTTGTTGTCTCAATTATTGATTAAATAATATAAAATATTATGCAGATGATACTGTGACAATAATTGAATCAAATAACGTGAGATACTATGCAATAATTACTGTAGCAATAATTGAGTAAACTGAGTGGCTTCTTACGTAAGCATCAATAATCAATCTGGTAGTGTCTTCTACTATGCAACCATGTGTATTCTTTGTATTTTTACCTTTGGGTATTTCAACAGTTTAATGGTAAAACTTTTGTCGTTATTTTTATAAAAAGATATTTCTGTCATTTTCTAACTCCGACAATAATTTCGTTGTGGGGTCCACCAATGATTGTGCCGTCGTACGAATATTTCCTATTAAAATGAATATTTCCTGACCAATCGAATATTCCCCAACACAATGAATATTTTATATCAAATTACTTACTTTGCAAAATTTTCAAATATCACCCTTAACTTTAACCTTTTAACAATTTAACCATTTACTAAATAGAATAACACTTATCAGAAAATTGAATAGTTTCATTTCGTAAAATTCGGGGTCTTACATTCTAGCATGATAAAAATAATAGAGCATTAAATATTTAATATAAGTTTGTTGTGCACACATAAGACAAGTATTAGATATTTGAGATGTTGTTTTTATTACATTTGATGTTTATAAGGAATTGAACATTATCGCTTTGTTGTGCACACACAAGGGCTGTAGTTTTCTCTTCACTAATATGGAAATGTTGGGTACAACTTAGCTTAAATTATTTTAGTTCGGATGTGCACACACTTGACCATTATGATTTAAGAGGCAAAATATAAGGAGTTACATGATGATGTAATTGACAAGAGTTGTCTACTATTTATTTATATATAGTTTGTTGTGCACACAAGGCTATATACATTTGAAATGGGATCCTTATTCTCACTAGCAAATCTTTAATTAGATATTGCTTAGAACTATATAATGAGGTAATATAGTTTAAAGAAAATAGTGGGAGAATCTGGATTTAAAATAAGACCTAATTTATTTTGGTAATTAATTAAATAAATGTTTGCTAAAATATTATCTTTTACATGCGCAGAATTTTGAAAATTGTCATATTCACTAATTTCCTTTGGGTAGCATATTTGATCTTTAACAAATTGACCGAACCAATTATTGCTGATTTGGTTAAGGAATCTGAGAATTGTTCTCTTCTTTGAAAAAGATTTCTTATGTCCTAAATTCACCCGTACCTGCAAAAGTTGTAGAGACAACCTCTGATGAAGAGATTGCTACTTTCAAACAGTGACAAGATGCTCGCATCCATGAATAACGAGCTTCTGCGTCAGCATGAAACTATGGATGCTCCTCTATGCTCTTTGTAGTGATGCACACCTTGGTAGATCACTGCTTTGATCCAAACTGGGCTGCGCCAACTTTGGTAGTTGACCGAGGCAAAGTTAGGCCTTGACTTTTGACCTTCTAGGCAGGCCGAGGCCACGCAGCAGCATAAAATATCTGACTGTTAAGGCCTTGGGCTAAACACGGGCCATGCCCACCTGTTGGAATTCCACTTTGAACTTCCATACTTAATTTTTGAAAGTAAACTTACTCTTCTCTATTTATAAAACAAAAGTTGGAGAAGAGAGGAATAGTAGGCGATGTAGGAATTTTGAAAAATTAATTTTACTCTTCTCTATTTATAAAACAAAGGTAGGAGAAGAGAGGAATAATAGGCGATGTGGGACTTCTAAATTGTTAATGGGACTTCTAAGTTCTGAACAACAATGAGGTAGCATATACTTATTGCTAGTGCTTCCTTACCAGACCAACATTGCCTTCAATACATTAGCAGATCAATAAACAAACATATATTCGATATGTGGCAAAACATGTACCATGACTTTCATCTCTAAACAAAGTCAAAACATGTACAACAAGGACTAGTTACTTTGGATGACAAACATCAAATATGTCAGATTATGATCTCTAAGATTTTAATTCAGCTCTTGGAAATAATGGGTTGCAGAAACTTCAATATTACATGTGAAAGTGAGATAGTCAATAGCCATCCCTTTGGTTGCTAAAATTTACACTTTAGTAAAAATAGAAACTCTTCCCCGAGTTTCAAAAGCTTGGAAAACTATTTGTTATTGTACAGTTGTTTAAAAACAAAGTAGCTATATCCTCCTTTTGGTCCCATGCTCTCATCTTTGCACAATGTGAACAAAAGAGTTTATCAAGGAAAAATTAGACGTTAAAAAAAGATGAGGAAAATGAAGTAAGATGTAGCAACAATGTTTAAAAAGTACCATAAGACTTCTAAGGAGTTCTGAATCATTGAGGTCACATCATATAGTCCACAGTGTTTGATAACCTTCATGGCAGTTGGCAATCAATAATAAACTAGAAGTAAGCTTTCTGAATATTTCTTTACTCTCCATCTCCTTTGTAATAGTAGTTTCAACAGAAGTAAAGGAAAGGAGAGTTATTGGAAATATAAACCCATGGATAGTCATGTTGATCAACCCAACAATAGTGCAAAAGACCTTTTATAATGATTTGAAGTCTAAAATCTTAGTCCCACTTTGAGTTAAACTTGAATTGAACATTACACTTCACACTATAAAAACAATCCTCACCACATTTATCTCTAAATAAATGACCAAGTCCCACATTTAATATTTTCTAAAAGTCTAAGGAAGTGTTTTTCTATAAAAGGTATTGCAAGTATTAGGCCAAACATGATGCATAAGGCCAGGCTAATGCCTCGGGCCGGACTAGGCATTGGGCCAGGCCGGACTATTTTGAAGGCCATGTCAGGCCATTATTAGTCTTTAAATCAAAAGGTGCGCTCTAGTCTAGTGGGTGGGACACATCAGCCTGTGCTTTGACCGGGCATGGTGTTGGATTTAAAGGTGAACGAGGCGGATTGCAGGGCCTCAGGCCATTTGTGCACCACTATGCTACTGCACCTGCAAGAGCTGTATGGTGAACAAAGTAAGACTGCTAGATATGAAATATCTAAGGAGCTCTTCCGATCTCGGATGACTGAGGGCACTACTATTGAGACTCATGTCCTAAAGATGATTAATTTGATTGAACGTCTTGGATAGCTTGGGTTAAATCATGCCAAATCGGGTCCGAATCGCCACGGATCCGGTTCATTATTTCTACAACTATTTGCGGAAGATATAAACATAGATTGTTTATACATTAAACTTTATACACATTTCCCAAAATCGAGTAACCTTAACTAATACACAATCGTATTTATCTAACACATGACAATACTATTCTTGACATACTTTACAACTTAACTTCACATTCTATCCAAAGTGAACTTGGCATTATCCTTTTCACAGAATGGCTGGTAGTATTAGCCTTATACGCAATGTTTTATCATGATATAGCAAGGGTGAGCATGAAAGTTGCCCAACAAGTTTAAAAACAAGGTAAAGATATATCATGAAAGAGTTTGAATAATAAAGTGGCTATCCTTCATGATGTATTTGTGAATTAGCATGAACAAAATTTTGGTGAACAAGTATTGAGCAGGAACAATAATATATCTGGACCAAGCTGGTAATGAAGGTGATCGACCTTTCATACCCGACTTATATATAAAAGATGTACGTAGTACAATTCATAAGCATATCATGCGAAACCACTCTTAAAGAGTTTAAATAAAAAGAACTTGAAAAACTTGCGAACCATTGATTCTAGTAACATGATATAATAAGCTTCTCTGAAGACCTAATATTAATAATATAGATCTCAATATTAGAATAATATCATCATAGTTATAAAATAACTTAAACACATAATCCTATCGATACATCTGACATATAAAACCTATAATAGATCTTTCGGTTAGTCATAACATATAGTTAAGTATTAGACATTAGTTTTAAGTCTTAATATTATTATTATACTTTGATATTCTTTTAATCACATCATAACTTGTACTTATAAGTTATTCATTTTTATATATTATCCTAGTAAATTAGATAACATCTTAGTAAACCGAAATACCATTTTGATGTAAGGCGGATTTTATTTGGTATCCCGAAATCACTATTCTTTTTCACGAAAAATACCAAATCAACTTATTATTTTTTATCCTTTGGTCAAACATATATACATGTATTTCATACATAAAAATATTTTTCCGTAATTTTTCAATTTCTTTTACTATTTTTCAAAAATCATAATTAGTGCGTGACTTAAGAAAATTAGCTACCTCGTGCTTAACTCAGAGATGCCCATCTTTTGACATAACCTTATATATATTAACGTGATGCTCCATTTTAAATTTCGTGGCAATCGGAGTTGTAGAACTCGGTTATAGCGATTTCGTCGGGAAAATCACAAAAATTAGAATAGTCATAACTTGGCGTTTTAACTCGGAATTAGCTCATTTTTGGACACAAGCTACATAATACCACATATTTTCATTTTCCAAAAGCCCAGAATTTTTCTCACAAAATAAATTACCGAAACAGCCTCCGGAAAATATTTGGCAGTTTACTTTTGCACATATGCAGTTTTGGAGTCCTTTACCAAAACTTAAATAAAATGAAATCTATAACTCCGATTAATGATCCGTCAATTTTTTTTGGATTCGTATCTTTCCGAACTACAGTTTTCATCTATCACAATCCATATTTGGACATGTTAAGCTCCCGGAAATTAGCCCGGAAGTGGCTGTTACAAACTGTTACTCTAACAGTTTTTCTTACCTTTGAGTAGTTTGGGAGAAATTTCATAACTCTCTCCTCCGATGTCGGATTTAGTCCGTTTCGGAGTCTATGGAAAGCTTATTGAGTGTACTATAACATACCAAAAGCCCAGAATTTTTAGAGCAAGCAAGATAACCCCGAAATTTCCTTTTTGTGGCAGCAACTTTTTGGCCAAAAAAAAAAGTTTTGGGGTCCTTCACCGTAAAATCCATATCTCTCAAACCGTATGGCCAAAAATTCTCAATTTTTTACACAACCTGAATATCTACTGATATTAACACCCCAAACTTTTTCCAGAATTTATAAAGCACAAAAAGGGGACGAAAATGCCCCTGCTACGGACTGATCCAAAACAGTTCCTAGAAAGCGGGACTGTTTTCACATAAATCAACACCACGACTTTTAGAAAGCGTGATTTTTGAGTTCTACCACTTGGGTTAACTACTAAACACATATATCTAGCACCCTCTTTGACGGATCGCAAAAAGGAATTTTAGATTTAAAAGCGGTGAAATTTCAAAGTATATAGAAATTTTGATTTTCAAAACTAGAAAATTATTTTTCCTTATTCTTTTGATTCCCACCAAATCAACACCCAATATGGTTATATCTAAACATGAAACACTCATTAACACATATATCTAAGGTTTTTGAGTTTAGAAACATAAATCCAAGCTTTGATTTGGAAAACTAAAATCAATTGCATAAACTAATTTTAGGATTTACCTTTTCTTAAGCCTTCCTTCTTCTTCTTCTTCTTCTTCTTCCTTCTTCCTTCTTCCTTCTTCCATGGATGAACTTTCTCTTTCTAATCTTTATAAAATTGATTGCAATTGATTGAGGGTTGATTATTGCTAGAGATATAGAGTCACCACTCAATCAACCAACTAAATTATTGCTCATAGGATTCTCTGAAATAATTCACCAAAATGGGACAAAAAGGGTAAAATGGACATTTCCATATCAATAATTGATTTTTTTTAATTCTTATTTAGCATACCAAATGTCAATATGTCCCTCCTTAATTGGGCTTAAATTTGGGCCACCATTTCCATCTTTTGGGCTATCAATAAATAATATATTGGACTTAAAATTTAATTCTTTGGGCCGTGTAAATTAACATAGTCAATACTATTAATTCTTTTCAACCCAAATCATTAAATTAGGGTTTTCATTTTCCTCAATTATAACTTAAATCCTTACTCATGCACATTTATTTCCTTAACCCAATTAGACTTGCTAAAATTAGGTTATAAAATTAATTAATTGAGATGTATAAAATAAATCTCTTAGAGTTAGTATATATCTAAATACTATTATTTCCCCAACTCATAACTCTTAAGTTATTCAATCATTCATTCTTAATATATAATTAGGATTACATTAGTTTATTTTATTTGTTTATATAATAAACAAACAAACACATAATATTCATATTCATTACACACATAACTTTTTAATCCCTTAGGGTTTTATACAAAACATTAGGATTTCTAATTTAACAATTAGGGTTATCCCTAATATATAATCAAAAATACTTAAGCCAATATATTTAGCCTTTGACTTCCCAAATTAGGGTTTCAAATCTTGAATTAGGATTTGGATTCGAATGTCTTTGAAATTAGGGTTTCGAATCGATTTCTAGGGTTTCTTATAAATCGTAATAATTTTATTTGAGCGTGGGCGTTCTTAATATATCTGATTAGGGTTTGACACGGGTTTAATTTATCTGGTCAACCCTTGACCCTTAACCACATTACGTACACATGATCTAGTAATCTGAATAATTCACTAAAAGAAATTTTAAATCCTCAAAATTCCTTTACGAAAACATCAAACACATGCACTTATTCTACATGCAGGTCTATTATTTGACCTTAAACCAATCATCTAAGATTTTAATAAATTTTCTAATTTCTCGGGTTGTCACCATACCATTGTGAATCTGAGCTTCCACAGTACAAGTTAAACTCCTACTTCTCCGTGATCTCCTTGAATCTCCGGGTAGATTCATTCCTTTGATCAATGTTAGCCACCCAAGTGTATGGCCTCTAGAGGTGATCCACCAAGGAAGAAGAATATTCAAGAAGAATGGTGTATTGGCTCAAACCCTAGTTTTTTTTTATCTCTATAGAAAAAGGGGCGTACTCTCCAACTATTAGAATCACGTATATCTGATATCTAATATAAGAATCCACTTATAAAGATATTAAGTAACCCTATTTAATTAAATAAGGTATTATTTATTTAATTAAACTCTTTTAATTAATTGGGCTCCCTAATCTTATTAGGATAATTAATTAAACTCCTTTAACTAATTATGCCTCCTACTAAGAATAAATGAGAGTACTTATATTAAATTAATTCCTAAACTCTTTTAGAAATTAAAAATAATAATAATTGTTGTAATATTAATAAGACTCTTCTTATTAATTTATATATAATATTTCCAAATTATTAAATAATAAATATTAAACTATTTAATTTATTCTATCATAGTAGATTAAATTAAATATACTTAACATATTATTACGATTATGCCATTAACTTCTTAAATAATTATTCTTTCTTTTATGGTGTGACTCTTAAGGTTCTCCATATTAAACCGGTTGTGAATAAATCAATTAGAACAATTATAATCTTATTTAAATAAATAAATTAAACTATTAATTTATTTAAATAAATAATATTTATTCTACAATAGGGATAAGCCTTCCTAGTGATCAACAACTTTCTAGATAATATAGATTTCAACATTAATCATAAAAGAACCTTTGAGTAAATAGTTACCGTACAATTCAATCATTCTACCATACAATGTCCCAATTAATATAAGACATGAAATTACTAAAAAATCTTATTTTATTTAATTATATGTATTTCGATTCCTAAATGCACAACTCTTAATGAATGCAAATTAGAAACATTCCACCTTGGCCAAGAATTCTTGGGTTGTCATTTATCGAATCACATAAGACATTTCTCTTCTTTTACTAGAAGCGGTAGATTCTTTATTGATCATTAATTATCTCTATATATAACTTATTACACCCAAGCATACCCTTTGATATACTCTAAGAGTCTTAAGAAATAAGTCAAAGTGTAATTCATTATATATAAGAAAATATGATGATCTCAAGTCTAAGGATCATTTGTACTATTATCACTATAGGAATTCCTATTGACAGGCAAGTAAAACTACATTAGGTATTTCTTAGCGAGTCACGTTCAGTGAACTTATTTTCCAATAAGCACCTACATACATGCTTTAGTGTCTCGATACAAATGATCATGAGATCAATCATACTCATCCAATGAACAAGTAACATATGTACCAATCTATCCGGATTCACTAATCCCCTTTTTAGTAATCCATTAATGGAGAACATTTTAGTTTTAAGGTATCTAAGAATTTAGATCTCATTAGCATGATCTCATCATGATTCTAAAAGCATTGCTTAAAACTATGGGTTTATCACATATTATTAAAACAACACCATATAGATAATAAATGCCTTTAATAATTAATTCCTTTATTAATAAATAAATAAGATTGATTACAAAGTATATGCTTTATCATCATACATGATTGGCTTGTATGCATACTACTTTCAATCTTTCACTAAAGCTAATCACCGTGGTATCTCATACCCATGTTCTCTAAGTGACGATCGAACTGTTGTTGTGTTAACGCTTTAGTAAATGGATTTGCAATATTGTCTTGAAAGTCCACACACTCTAGGGTGACATCTCCTTTTTCAATGATCTCTCTAATCGAATGAAACCGTCGCAACACGTGTTTGGATTTCTGATGAGACCTGGGTTCCTTAGCCTGCTTGCAATGTACTTCTGGTTTTGTCCGCGGAATAAAGTCTTTGGTCCTCTAATGCTAGGAACCACATCAAGTTCGAGTTATGAACTTCTTCATCCAAACAACCTTCTTTTGCGACTTCACTTTGCGACTATGTACTCGCCTCTATCACTTGAATCAACAAGCTGTTTCTTTGTCGCTTTTGAACTCTTCCAACTCACTGCGCCACCGTTCAAGGTAAAAACATACCCCGAAACGGATTTATGGTCATCTTGGTCCGTTTGAAAACTTGAGTCAGTAAAGCCCTCTAGTTTCAATTCAGACCCACCGTAGATAAGAAACACATCTTTAGTTCTTCTTAAGTACTTTAGGATATTTTTCACTACCTTCCAGTGTTCTTCTCCTAGATGCGACTGATATGTGCTTGTTACACTAAGTGCATGAGCAACATCCGGTCTAGTACATATCATACCATACATAATATATCATATTGCTGAAGCATAAGGAATCTTACTTATACGGTCTTTCTTCGCAGGTGTCTTTGGGGCCTGTTTCTTGGAGAGATGTATTCCATGGCTCATCGACATGAGACCTCTTTTGGAATCTTCCATGCTAAACTTCTTTAGCATCGAGTCAATGTACGTTCCTTGGGATAAACCAAACATCCTTTTAGATCTATATCTATAAATCTATATCACCAAAATATAGGATGCCTCACCCAAGTCCTTCATGGAGAAGTGTTTAGATAACCAGATTTTAATCGATTGTAGTATAAGAATATCATTCCATATTAGTAATATATCATCTACATATAATACAAGGAATGATATAGTGCTCCCACTAACCTTCTTGTATACACATGGTTCATCCTCATTTTTGATAAAATCAAACTCTTTGATTGTCTTATCAAAACGGATGTTCCACCTACGAGAAGCTTGCTTCAATCCATAAATGGATCTTTGTAGCTTATATACTTGATTTGTTTCAACCTTTGAAACAAATCCCTCTGGATGTGTCATATACACATCCTCCTCAAGTTTTCCATTGAGGAAGGCCATTTTCACGTCCATCTGCAAATTTTGTAGTCATGGTAAGCTGCAATCGCAAGCAAAATTTGAATGGACTTGAGAATCGCTACTGGTGAGAAGGTTTCTTCATAGTCAACTCATTGTCTCTGTTTGAAACCTTTTGCGAACAATCGGGCCTTATAGGTCTCTGCCTTACCGTCTACTCTAGTCTTTCTTTTAAAGACCCATTTACACCCAATAAGCTTAATGCCTTCAGGTGGTGAAACCAAAGTCCATACTTGGTTTTCATACATGGAGTCCATTTTAGATTTCATGGCTTCTTGCCACTTCTCCGAGTCTTTACTACTCATATCATGTTCGTAATTCAATGGATTATCATCATCTATGATGCGTACCTCATTGCCATCTTCTATGACAAATCTATACCTATCAGGTATGTTCGGTACTCTTCCAGATTTATGAATAGGGTGTTGTACAGAAGGTATCTCTACTTGGACAGGTTCATCCATTTGATTTGTAGTGGTTTGTGGTTCTTGAATTTCTTCAAGATCTATTTTCCTCCCACTGGCCCCTTCAAGGATAAACTCCTTTTCCAAGAAGGCAACATGTTTGACAACAAATACCTTTTGTTCAGTAGGATTGTAGAAATAATATCCTAAACTTTCTTTAGGATATCCTACGAAAGTACACTTATCAGATCTTGTCCCAAGCTTATCATTCTGAAACATTTTCACATTAGCTGGACATCCCCAAATCTTAATATGCTTAAGACTAGGTTTCCTCCCTGTCCATATCTCATATAAAGTCTTAGGGACGGATTTTGAGGAAACCTTATTTAGTAGATATATAGTCGTTTCTAGGGCATATCCCCAGAATGACTCCGGAAGATCGATAAACCTCATCATGGAACGAACCAAGTCCAACAATATTTGATTTTTCCTTTCAGATACACCATTCAGTTGTGGCGTCCTTGGTGGAGTCCATTGTGAGATTATACCATTTTCTTTGAGACAATTGAGAAACTCACCTCTTAAGTATTGACCACCTCGATCTGATCAAAGAATCTTAATACTTTTGTCAGGTGTTTCTCTACTTCACTTCTGAACTCTTTGAACTTTTCAAATGATTCAGACTTGTATTTCATTAAATGCACATCCAAATCGGGAGTGATCGTCAGTGAATGTGATAAAATAAGAATACCCTCTTCGTGCATACGTTGTCATATGTCCACATACATCTGTGTGAACCAACGCTAACAACTCTGTAACTCTTTCTCCTTTTCCACTTAAAGGAGATTTAGTCATTTTACCCATGAGACAAGATTCACATGTTGGATATGATTCATAATCAGATAGCTCTAAGAGCCCATCTTTATTCAACTTAGATAAATTTGTTTCATTAATATAACCGAGTCTACAATGCTACATGAAGGTATAATTTACATAATCTCTTTTCCTTTTCTTAGTTTGTTCAATTTGAAGTATTTTTTCATGCAAGTCAAGAATGTAAAGTCCATTTCGTAAATTACCAACACCATATAAAATTTTATTATTATAAATAGAACAATTGTTGTTCTTTATTATTGAAAGTCCAATAATAATCTAGAAGGGGGGTTGGATAGATTATTACCGATTAAAATATTATCTTAGGCTTTTTTGAATTTTTTGGATAATTAATTTGCAGTGTTAGAAATTAATATGCAAGACAGTAAAACTTCAATCACACAATGCACAAAGATTTATCTGGTTCATAATATACATCTCAGGTATGCTGCTACGTCCAGTCTCAAGCTCCTCTCTAGGACTTGAGATCCTATTACTATCTGTAATAAATACTCCTTCAACAGGCGGAGAAGCTCTTACAAAGTTTTAAAGACAAACTTCCAACTGTTCCCAACTAATCTATCTTGGACAACAAGCTCCCCACTCCCTCCTCAAGCTTAGTTGTACTTCCTTTGAGTTCAATTTTATTCTATGATCTGGTCTTGAAACAACAGCCTCTTCCTAACCGTACAAGTACACTAGAGACCCAACTTCCCGTTGACCTCTCTAAGACTTTGGTCTTGGTCGAAGAATTACTCGTTTTTCTCACATGTACATAAAATAAACTAACTATGACATTTTCTCTTTTTATAAAAGATATTACAACAATGTGCTTCGCAAATAAGCAGATAAGAATTAGTACAGATGAATGCTTCTTAAATAAACAAATATAATTTAGTACATATGGATGCTTCTTAAATAAGCAGATAAGAATTTAGTACAGATTGATGCTTCTCAAATAAGTAGTTATCAATTAAAGAGCAAATATATTTATAAAAGTTCAAAGACTTTTATACTTGAGAAAATATGCTTCTTAGTAAGCAGATAATAATTTGTGCTTTGATCAAATAATGCTTCTGTGTAAGCAAATATGAAAATTATGCTATGTTATAAAAGTTTAAATAACTTTTATATTTTGTGTGAAAAGTGCTTCTTGAATAAGCAAATAGATCACTTTTAGCTTTTACTCAAAAATGCTTCTGTTTAAGCAGATATATAATTTAATGCAAATTTATAAAGAATTATTTATTCTTTATGGAGTAAAGAAAAGTCACTTTAAGTTTAAATAACTTTTAGAGTGAAAATGCTTCTGAGTAAACAAATAAGTTATTTTAAGCTTTGAATCAAATATGCTTCTATTTAAGCAGATATATTCACTTAAATTTGTCAAATAAAAGTTTACATACCTTTTATATTATGCAACAAGTATTTTATGAATAAATGAATTTATGATCAAATACTTGTGATGACAGATATCAAGTATAATAAATAAATCAGTTAAGCAATACTTGCTATAACAAATATATTTGTTTAACTCAAATAATATATAACAATATTTTATCTATTATGTGAACTTTTATAAATAATGTCACTTAGTACTATAAGGAATCATACGGTTTGAATTCCTCTTTGTAGATGTGTATCTCCGTAGCCTTGCGGAGTCTAAGTACGACAACATTTATAATTTCACAATTGATATTTATATAAATATTTTCAATAGATCACTACGATTCTCAAATCCAGTTCGGATGATTCCCCTTTTTGGAGGAATATCTCAGTGTTGTTTTGAGCTATCAAGTGTCGTATCTATTTTACGATATGTATATAAATAATATCAATAAAAGGTCACTGAAGACTATAAGGAATCGTACGGTTCGAATTCCACTCCATAGAGGTGTATCTCCGTAGCCTTGCGGCGCCTAAGAATCATTTTATTTGATAAATAGATGAAATATAGATATATAGAATTGTGTATAACAATGTATATTTGTATATCTATAAATATAAATAAGCAAGAGATAATTCAAATAAATTAAATCAAACAACTTATCTCAATTTCCTTAGACCAATTTTCTCTTCTCAAATAATCAGAACTTTTGTAAGAAGAGATATAGAAAGCTGTTTAGAGAGAGAGAGAGAGAGAGCAGTTTCCCAAACATTCTTTCTATCCCCAATTTTGAAGAATATATCAATAAATTTGTAAGACCCCAAATTTTATGAAATAAAAGTATTCAATTTTCTTATAATTACTATTCAGTAAATGGTTAAATTGATAAAGGTTAAAGTTAAGGGCGATATATGAAATTTTTTTCAAAATATGCAAGTGGTTATAAAATACTCATTTCTATCGGGGAATATTCATTTGGTCGTGAAATATTCTTTCCGCTTGGGAATATTAATATTTACCATGCGGCGTTAAACCATTTGTGGGCCCCATAATGTAATAAATGCTCGGACAAAAGAAAACGCGAAAAGGGAGTTTTTATAAATAACGACGTAGTTATTACTGAATTAACATCGTTGGAATACTCGGTGGTTAAAACACGATGAATACGCGTTGTTGCACAAGAAGACATGGTATTGCACCAATTATTGATTCTTACGTAAGAAGGCACTACTCAATAATTGTTACAAAGAATTACTTTTCAATATTTTATTTTTGATTCAATAATTGCTGCGTTGATATTTTATATTATTGTTGTTTTAATAATTGTCATCGCACAAGATTTTCCATTATCAAATCAATAATTCATATTATTTAAATAATATTATTAGATAGCATTATTGACAATGTCTAGAAAGTTCTGTCTGATGAGAGGTTTGGTCACCTAATTGCGCGCCAGTAAGGAGAAATTCTTATCGAAAGCCCCTCTTTCCTGAACCGCGCACGGTTGTCAATATTGTGATTCGTAATATTATTTGTGAATAATTAATTATTGATTTATATGATAAGAAAAATATTCATTTTATGTGGATATAGATGGAGAAAATTTTTAAAGTAACAATTGTTGAAAATTTATATTTTATCTTTTCTGATAAAATAATATTTTATTATATTATTATAATATAATAATGATGATATATTTACAATGAATGTGTGATATATGAGTATATGAGGAGGAATATTATTTTTGTTGCATTAAATGATTAACACATGTTTTGTGTGTCGGTGGACCCCATTTCTTGACTGAAATTTGATTATAGCCTGTAAAATCGTCCGTATGTGGATTTCGGTCAATTTTTATTTGGAATTTGGAAAAACTTTCTTCTGCAAAGTTGTAGAGAATTGAATTTCCTATAAAATTTCTCGAGATTCGAATTTTCTGATAAAAGGGCTATTTATTATGAATTATTGAAGTTCTGAAGTTCCGAAATAATTGATTTTGAAAGTTTTAATTGTTTTAATTAACAAAAATGTTTTTGTTGTCTTTGGAACATGTGTGGCTGATTTGTTGACCAAAGAAGAGGGTGCGTAGGAATTTAATATATATATATATATATTAATATTATATTAAATTTTCTGCTTTGGTGTTCTAAGCATTTTCCTATAAATAGGGTGCTTAGGTTATAATTGAAAATCACACCGTAAACCTGAAGTTTTCTCTATTTCTCTCTATATTATCGAGTGTATTCTTGTGAGTATTTTGATATCTTGAGTGTTGCTATACGGTGCAAGTTCGTTCAGCGTTATTCCAGTCAGAAGTACTGCTCTTTTGAAGTAAGAGATAGTACGGGATTTTAAGGGATTGAAAGGGATGTTATTTTCTTCGTAAGTGATATTATTTCTTCAATATCATTATGTTGAAATATTGGTTTGACCTTTTTATCAAATTTGGAACTTTTTCATGTCGGGGTTACTATTCATGAGTTACTATTCACGAGTTACTATTCATGAGTTACTATTCATGAGTTACTATTCACGAGTTACTATTCATGATTTACTATTCACGACAGGTTACTATTTATGAGTTACTATTCATGAGTTACTATTCACGAGTTACTATTCACGAGTTACTATTCACGGGTACTATTCACTACAAAATTGGTTTCTTTTTCTAACCAAATTATAGTTGATTTATGAATATTACTCTGGAGATTAAAACTATGTATTGATTATATTGATTTTATTATCATATATAACATTTTTATAACCCTGATGTTGAAATTCTCTTTGACTTGAGTGTAAAGATGGGTAGATTATTGGTATGATCGTAACTATGGATTCTCTTTGGCCAGTAGTGCAAAGTTGAATTGTTGACTGGTATGATCATGACCATTGAATTTATAATTTAATATCTTTAGCTTAAGTGCAAAGGTGAATTGATCAACATGGTTATAATTATTGTTTATATAAATTCTAAAATGATTATATATTTCTTTGTGATAATAATATATTTGGCCTGTAGTGCAAATATAAACTGTTGATGAATATATTTGGCCTGTAGTGCAAATATGAACTGTTGAGGAATATCTTTGGCCTGTAGTGCAAAGATGAATTGTTGATGAATATCTTTGGTCCGTAGTGCAAAGATGACATGTTGTTGAATATCTTTGGCCAGTAGTGCAAAGATGACTTGTTGATGACTATATTTGGCCCGTAGTGCAAAGATGAATTTATTAGTAGGATTATGAACATGAACTGTGATTTGGTATAACCATGATCTTTGATGTTTCAGGTGATGAAAATTAACTTTGTCCTGGATGAGGAAAGGAATTTAGAACTACAATTATTTTATGAGTTATACACGTGATTGTGGACAAGAATTGTTGATTAATGTTATAGGGATATAAAATGGTTGATGGACTTTTAACATGGAGAAGATAATAGATTTTATGGTCTATTTGACTCTTCTAATGGATTGCTCGTTCCGCTGCAACTATGGTTGAAAAGTTTTATCATCTACCATATGTTCTAAATCTCTGATTTATTACTGTTGAAGGCTATTGATAATTTATTTATCTTTAGTCATGATATTCTTTATTGAGTTAGTTGTGCTCACCCTTTTGCTTCACAATTCCTTTCAGGTAATAAAAGTGTAGCTGGGTCGAGCGGGGGATAACTGGGGAATAGAACGATGGTCATCATTTAGTAGTTATATTTGGTGAATCAACTAGGGTGAGGTGAACCCAACGTTAGAAGGGTGTTTTGCCACTATCATACAAGATGTCTAATGACATACCACCTCGTGTCATCATAAGACAGGGTTGTGCTCATCCACTTGCTGAGTATATTTACGAGCACTACCTATATAATCTTGGTGTTTGTTTGGAGTTTAATTCTCAATTGGAGACAGTGGAGATAATGATATGTCAAGAGAAAACTCATCATTGGGAAGAATATGATAGTAATCTTCTCGTTTTTCTTTGGGGTCTATTGGGTCAACCAAGGATAATTTTGTGGGCATATGATATCTATAATAACCTGCACGCATGGCCTCCCATGTATGAAGGTTTCTTGAGCACTTCCCAAAGGTTTTAATTTCTAAAACAGGTTTTTGACCTGTACCTTTATGTAAGGTGTCATGGTGACGCATATCCAAGTTGGTGTCCAGAGTCATAGTTGGTATATTTTAGTATCAAACTCACAACATATGTGTTGTTGTATTTTGCACGACAATTGTTGTAATAAAGTTGTAGTTGTTTTACATACCATGTATTTGGCGACTCGAGAATGGGTTGGATGGAATGGACCTATTTTGGGGTTGTCACGGTTGGTATCGAGCTATAAGTAAAAGAGCCCCGAGCCTCTTCTTTGGTGACTTCTCATTGATGGGGGATGCAAGAAGCGGACTCTCCGTGAGGGGATGTGTGGTGACCCCAAATCCGTACTTGCAAACCCAAACTCGGTTCTCCACGATACCATTTCTTTAAGTCAATAATACTAAATAATAATACATTCAACTTAATTTACATACATCAAAGTTTACTTCCCAGTGCACGTGACCTTCAAATACATTCCTTACAATATTTGACAATAGATTCCATTGTCTTACTAACTATAACCATTAAATCATAATATAAACGCATTGAATGACTTTCCTTTCCCTTGTTCGTGCTCGAGCCTTCAAAGTTGCTCATACATAATCGAAAACATTTAATTTAAGCAAGGATGAGCATTTGAGTGCCCAAAGAAGTAATAGCAATTATATATATAAGTCGAAAGAATATAAGTATTCTCTTTACATAACATTTCTACAACGAATCGAAAGTTGTGAAGTAATCTGTACTGATAAAAATTCACATAACAACTCTCTTTCAATTTCTTAAAATTAGGCTCCACCCATGAATAGGGTTTAAGAAACATACTATGAACATTCTTTTCATTTTCGAAAAGGTTTAACAGAAATTCATCCGCAAACCGCCCTAGCTTACGGGTACGGAGGGTGATCGATTTCATTGTACCTGTGATTGATCAATACTACATAACTTGAACTAAATTCATCATTCACTCATTTCTGGCCATGCAAAAATCTTCCCATATAGGGATGTTCATACATGCCGGTTCCAAACCCCAAGGTTTTAATCTTGCTCAACAATAATATGTAATTCAACATATATGTATACGGGTAATTGATAAAGGTATATCAACATGTGAATAAATGCTATGATTATCCAAGTGGGGACACTTGTATAACCATTTAGAAATCAACTTAACGAGTAATATATATCCGAGCTAACATGTTGATAATCAAAGCGTATATAACTGTAGACAGAATAGAATAATTCGAAACTTACTCATGTCCATTGATAAAGAAAATGCAAAGGTAGGATACTTTACCGATTTCGGTCGATTACAAATCTCAACTTAGGTTTTATCTCTTTATCACAACCTATCAATAATCGATCATTCGTTCGATTAGAACAATATATCATAAAACATAGTAATCGCTTTATTACAATTAAAGACATAGTCTAATCACGTCATCACATAATCGCAGTGATCATACTTTTAGTTCATATTCTATACTTGAAATATTTTTATACATTTTTCAAATATCTCATCCATGTTCTTACAGTAGCCTTTTCTTTCTTTTATAAGGTCTGACATTTGTCGGCATACCGACAGCTTTATCGGGTAAATACTAAGTCTAAGACTCTTATTCTATACCTCAACATCTGTAAATATCAGACATTTTATTTTTAATCATTTTCGAAATTTCCAGAAATTGAAAATTTTAAAATAATTCAAATCTGTAACTAAAGGGCTTATAGTGATATAACTGTTACTATAGGTGTTCTTCTTCAAATTCAGAACTTCATAATCGGTTCTCAAGTCATTTAGTTTGGTAAATTTATAACTTTCAAACATCTAATCATAATTAAATGATTTAAACATTAAACAATTCCATTATCATTAATAATTAATTTATATTAAACTATTAATGAAACCATTGCCAAAATATAAAAGTTATTTATAATAACTCAAACTATTTTTAAAACATTTATAATACCCTTAAATGATTTTTAAAATAATTAAAATCATTTTAAATAATTATCATTAATATTTAAATATTAATGTACTATTTATCCAAATATTAAAAGTCATTAATTATAACTTAAAATATTTTAAATCCTTAATATCCTCTTTAAATGATTTTTAAATAAATAAAACCATTTTTAAACTATTTATTTAATATAAATATTAAATAAACTTAATATCACAAATCATTAACTAAATATCATTAATATATAATTATTAATGAAATTATCTTCTAAATATTAAAAGTTATATTTTATAACTCAAAATATCTTTAAATACTTTATTTTCATTTAAAATGATTTTTAAAATATTAAAATCATTTTTAGACTAATTATTTAATATAATCAATAAATAACTTTAATATCATTAATATTAATTAATTAATGAAATTCATCACAAAATATTAAAAGTCATGGAAAATAACTTCAAATATTTTCTTATACCATAATATAATTTTTTCATGAATTAAAACTATTATTAAATCATTTATTTAATATTATAATTAAATAAATAAATACCTTTTATATTCCAAAAATATTAAATATTTATGAAATATACTCAAAATAATTAAAAACTATTTTTCGGACATTAAAATAATTTTTCAGAATTTATTTGGTATTTTTAATAATTAAAATCTAATTTTTCTAATTTTTCTAATTTTTAAATCAATTTCCGGAAAATAATAATAATAACCGTCGCTAAAGGCCCCTATAGTGACAGAAGCGTCGCTATAGGTGTTCTTCACCAAGCCCAGAATTCAAAAGGCAGTTAGCGAGTGAACATGTTTGACCGTGAATAACTTTTTCCTCTTAATGAATTTGGACAATATATAAATTGGGTCTTGTAGAGGAAATATCAGACTACAATTAACAACAATCATAACGTTTAAACAACATCAATCTGACCGGAAATCGCTGGTCAAAGTAGACCACGGACAACTGTTCAAGAATTTCTGGGTTCGCGGTTTTTGGCAGTTTGGTCAATCATGTTTGACCGCTTGTATCTTGTGATCTATAATAGATCTAGCTTTGATTCTTTTTTCATCCTAAAGACCACATATCAGGCTACATGTTACAAGTTTTAAACATCAAAAACACTAAACACACACGAATCTATGGGGGCTGACATTGGCTTGTCAGACCATATTTTCGTTTTTTCCAAAGTTTGAAAACTTTGATTTTGAGCACTTTGATGTTATGGGTCATGAATTTAACAATCCAGAACATTAATAGACTCTCTATTACACAACTTTAAACAATCAATTGCATCAATTAACATCGAATCGAAGGATTTCTAGAATTTAGGATTTCTACCTTTTCAAGCTTGATTTTGATTTCGCTCTCGATGCTTCTGATTTGTGGTTTGTGATAGTTGGGCTTTGATTATGAGCTTATGGGCAAGGCAAATTCGTTGGCTAGAGGTTGAGAGAGTGTAGCTAGAGAGTTTAGAAAATATTAGAGTGTGTTTTCATTATTTCTCCTTCAATCTCTATATATAGACCCTTAGATTGCCTTGGATGCTGATATGGCTGGTAATTATAGAGCTCAAAGGACAATAATAGAGTGGTTGGCCGGATTTGGTGGATTAGTAGCAATGATACACAATTATTTCACCAATAATGCACTAAAGTGGACAAAAGGGCAAAATGGTAATTTCCCCTCCAATAATTGATTTCTTCCTTTAATAATGCACAAGGGTAGTTTAGACTTCTCATGTCTACCATGAAGGGCATTTTAGACATTGGCCATAACCATTAGGGTTTATCACTTTAGATTTTAAAATTCCATAAATAATATAACTAATAATACACTAAAAGGGTATTTTGGTAATTTTGCATAAAATTTCAAGGGCATTTTTGTATATAGCAATTAAATGTAGTATTTAATCACTATATGGTAATTCTTATCATTTACCAATTACTTTTCATCCTTTGGTAAATTAAAACATTTATACATTAACATCGTAATTAAACCCAATAATTTTAAATTAGGGTTTTTGATTGAAAAATTAGGGTTTTAAAATTGGGTTTCTTAACGCCATCAATTAGGGTTTCTAATTGACCATTAGGTTCTCTAATTATCTCGTGTGTGTTCTAACACGATGCGTTATGATCTCTAACTTCAACCGATTAGGGTTATAATAATTAGGGTTTGTCCTAATTATCAACGCATAACAAAGAATTAGTGGTTTCCTTCTAATTACCCGACATTCTTATACACAATAACTTCATATACACAAATACTACTCATTCATATCTCATAATCGAAGTTTTATAATTAGGGTTTCACAAAGACGGTAATATGCTATGACCTAATTGATCGTCATCGCTTTCAATATTATCTCTGTCTCAAGCATATCTGATACATAATTATCAGATCTTTGTAAAATCATTATAACAATAATATAATATTATTATTCTCTCTCTTGATCACAATCCCAATTCAGGGTTTGGATCTCATATCTGACTTCTCTTTCTTACACAACATCAGTAATCAAGTTAAAATAGTTAACTTAATTATTCTGAACAAATCATATAATAAAATATTTATTATATAATTCCAATTATCACTTCATATATTATTTCCAATCATGTTTTCATGGAAAATAATTAATAAAAAAAACATTCTACTTGCATAAATTAATTACCATAAAAATATAATTTGTAGTAATTAATTATTCTAAAATTATTTCTAATTTTTCAAGTAATAAATATATTCGCATTTATCGCTCAAATTACTGTAGACACTTATTCTCGTCATTAAATAAATAAATAAAAAATTTATCATAAAATTTCTTAATTATTTTTATAGAAAATATCGGGTTGTCACAGATCGCCTGATTCATGGGTGTAAATCGATAGGTACCATCGCATGAGATGTTGTCCACGGTTGGGACATGAGTCACAGTTTGGTATCGTAGCTTAGGGATGTGATCTCTGGCGGAGATCGGGATTAGAACTAGGAGGAGAGATGAGTAAATCCTTCGCCAAGTGTGTCCTACCTAAGCTTATTTGTTGGTCGATCATAATATCTGGATATTATGTGATATGTTAATTTGTTAAATTAATCTTTGTTTTAAAGTCGTATTCTAGAATGATATCCTAAAATACGAGGAGATGAGCAATGGAGAAATCATGATGATGGGAAAGATGGAATCTGAAATGAAAGCAAGGTATTCTCAACTCTTTGAAATACCAGGTACGTAAATTTTGGGGACGAAATTTCATAAGGAGGGGAGATTGTAAGACCTCGAATTTTATGAAATAAAAGTATTCAATTTTCTTATAATTACTATTCAGTAAATGGTTAAATTGATAAAGGTTAAAGTTAAGGGCGATATATGAAAATTTTTTCAAAATATGCAAGTGGTTATAAAATACTCATTTCTATCGGGGAATATTCGTTTGGTCGTGGAATATTCTTTTACGTGGGAATATTCGCATGACGACAGTAGCAAACCATTTATGGGCCCCATAACAGAATAACTGTCGGACGAAGAAAACGACAAAAGGGAGTTTTTCTAAATAACGACATAGTTGTTACCGTTAAAATTGTTGGAATACCCAGTGGTTAAAAACACGATGTCTGGCGTTGTTGCACAAGATTATGCGGTATTGCACAAATTATTGATTCTTACGTAAGAAGGCACTACTCAATAATTGTTACAGTAATTACTGTTCAATATTCTATTTTTGATTCAATAATTGCTGCGTTGATATTTTATATTATTGTTGTTTTAATAATTGTCATCGCTTACAAGATTTTCCATTATCAAATCAATAATTCATATTATTTGAATAATATTATTAGATAGCATTATTGGCAAATGTCTAGAAAGTTACGTCTAGGAGAGGTTTGGTCACCTAATCGCGCCTAATAAGGAGAAATTCTTATTGGAAAGCCCCCTCTTTCCTGGGAACTGCCTGGTTGTCAATATTGTGATTCTGTAATATTATTTGTGAATAATTAATTATTGATTTATATGATAAGGAAAATATTCATTTTATGTGGATATAGATGGAAAAAAATTTTAAAGTGACAATTGTTGAAAATTGATATTTTATCTTTTCTGATAAAATAATATTTTATTATATTATTATAATATAATAATGATGATATATTTACAATGAATGTGTGATATATGAGTATATGAGGAGGAATAGTATTTTGTTGCATTAAATGATTAACACATATTTTGTGTGTCAGATTGGACCCCATTTTTGGTCGAAATTTGATTATAGCTTTGTAAAATCGTCTGTATATATGGATTTTTGATCAATTTTTGTTCGAATTTGGAAAAACTTTCTTCGCAAAGTTGTAGAGAATTGAATTTCCTATAAAAATACGCGAGATTCAATTTTCCGATAAAAGGGCTATTTATTATGAATTATTGAAGTTCAAGTTCAAATAATTGATTTTGGAAGTTTTAATTGTTTTAATTAACAAAAACGTTTTTGTAGTCTTTGGAACATGTGTATTGATTTGTTGACCAAAGAAGAGAGTGTACGTAGGAATTTTATATATATATATATATATATATATATATATATATATATTAATATTATATTAAATTTTACGCTTTGGTGTTCTAAGCATTTTCCTATAAATAGGGTGCTTAGGTTAGAATTGAAAATCACACCGTAAACTGAAGTTTTCTCTATTTCTCTCTATATTATCGAGTGTATTCTTGTGAGTATTTTGATATCTTGAGTGTTGCTATACGGTGCAAGTTCGTCAAATAAGTTATTCCGGTGTAAGTCTTCGCTCTTTTGAGGTAAGAGATAGTAAGGGATTTTAAGGGATTGAAAGGGATGTTATTTTCTTCGTAAGTGATATTATTTCTTCAATATCATTATGTTGAAATATTGGTTTGAATTTTTTATCAAATTTGGAACTTTTTCATGTCAGGGTTACTATTCATGAGTTACTATTCATGAGTTACTATTTACGAGTTACTATTCACGAGTTACTATTCATGACGAGTTACTATTCATGAGTTACTATTCACGGGTACTATTCACTACAAAATTGGTTTCTTTTTCTAACCAAATTATAGTTGATTTATGAATATTACTCTGGAGATTAAAACTATGTATTGATTATATTGATTTTATTATCATATATAACATTTTTATAACCCTAATGTTGAAATTCTCTTTGACTTGAGTGTAAAGATGGGTAGATTATTGGTATGATCGTAACTATGGATTCTCTTTAGCCAATAGTGCAAAGTTGAATTGTTGACTGGTATGATCATGACCATTGAATTTATAATTTAATATCTTTAGCTTAAGTGCAAAGGTGAATTGATCAACATGGTTATAATTATTGTTTATATAAATTCGAAATGATTATATATTTCTTTATGATAATAATATATTTCATTCAGTAGTGCAAAATATGAACTGTTGATGAATATATTTAGCTGCAGTGCAAAAATATGAACTGTTGAGGAATATCTTTGGCCCTGTGAGTGTAAAGATGAATTGTTGATGAATATCTTTGGCCCGTAGTGCAAAGATGACATGTTATTGAATATCTTTGGCCAGTAGTGCAAAGATGACTTGTTGATGAATATCTTTGGCCCGTAGTGCAAAGATAAATTTATTAGTAGGATTATGAACATGAACTATGATTTGGTATAACCAGGATCTTTGATGTTTCAGGTGATGAAAATTAACTTTGTCCTGGATGAGGAAAGGAATTTAGAACTACAATTACGACTATGAGTTATACACGTGATTGTGGACAAGAATTGTTGATTAATGTTATAGGGATAAAAAATGGTTGATGGACTTTTAACATGGAGAAGATAATAGATTTTATGGTCTATTTGACTCTTCTAATGGATCGCTTCGTTCACCGAAAACTATGGTTGAAAAGTTTTATCATCTACCATATGTTCTAAATCTCGATTTATTATCGTTGAAGGCTATTGATAATTTATTTATCTTTAGTCATGATATTCTTTATCGAGTTAGTTGTGTTTCACCCTTTTGCTTCACAATTCCTTTCGTGTAATAAAAGTGTAATTTGGGTTGAATGGGGGATAACAGGAATAGAAGCGGTGGTCATCATTTAGTAGTTATATTTGGTGAATCAACTAGGGTGAGGCAAACCCAACGTTGGAAGGGTGTTTTGCCACTATCATACAAGATGTCTAATGACATACCACCTCGTGTCATCATAAGATGTGGGTTGTGCTCATCCACTTCTGCCGAGTATATTTACGAAAGCACTACCTATATAATCTTGGTGTTTGTTTGGAGTTTAATTCCCAATTAGAGACAAGTGGAGATAATGATATGTCAAGAGAAGACTCACCATTGGGAAGAATATGATAGTAATCTTCTCGCTTTTTCTTTGGGGTCTATTAGGTCAACCAAGGATAATTTTGTGGGCATATGATATCTATAATAACCTGACGCATGGCCTCCCCATGTCACGAAGGTTTCCTTGAGCACTTCCCAAAGGTTTTAATTTCTAAAACAGTTTTTTTTGGTGTACCTTTATGTAAGGTGTCATGGTGACGTCTTATCCAAGTTGGTGTCCAGAGTCACGGTTGGTATATTTTAGTATCAAAACTCACAACATATGTGTTGTTGTATTTTGCACGACAATTGTTGTAATAAAGTTGTAGTTGTTTCGCATTCATGTATTTGGCTTATTTCGAGAATGGGTTGGATGGAATGGACCTATTTTGGGGTTGTCACAAAATTATTATCCAACAGTTTCCTTATCCTTATTTAATTTTCTATTTCAATCTCTATATGTGATTTTACTCATCAGGATGAGGGAGTCAAAAGATCGTTCTCTATGTATGCAAAATAACATTTCACACCTTCATTTAAGTGGATAACTTTTCAACCATTATCCAATTCATCTTCATTTTCAAATTATAAAATTAATATTGACTTATTTTTTTAAAAATTATTTTCAAACGTATTCAAATTTAAAATTGATATAAATTTATTTAATTCATGTCAATATAATTATAAATATTATAAAAATACTATTAATTATAAAATTTATTATTTTCAAAATTTAAATGAATTATATTAAATTTAAATTTAAAAATATCAAAATTAACTTTTTAAAATTAATATTGATCTTATGTACATTTGTAGCTATAATTCATTCAATACTTACTCTATAAATTACTTCAAATTTAAAATAAGAAGAAAAAAAAAAAAATTATAGTGGAATACAATTCATAAATTATAATCATCTTTTATAAATTATAATATTATTATTAATTTTTATAAGTCAAATTGATGTTTCTCAAACTTAATAATTTTGCTAAAAATTGTAGTAGTTTTTTTTCTAAATAAGTTACAATATGTATTGATTAAATTTTAAAATATTAAATACTTACTTTAAAAAAAAATTAATATAGCAATTTTATAATTAAAAACAAGAGGTTGTAGTTATTGTGAATGCTCTTAAGAAATAAATATAAGGAATCTATTGAGTACATATTGAAAAAATTGAATCTATATCTTGAAAAATGAGTCAAAATCACTACAGAGTAATGATATAAATAAAGAAACTATTGGGAATGCTCTTGCAGTCACACCAGTTTTCCTAATATACTTTCTATCCCCAAATTTGAATAATATATCAACAAATTATTTTTCAACAGTTTCCTTATCCTTATTTAATTCTCAATTTCAATCTCTATATAGGAATTTACTCCTCAGGATGGAGTCAAAAGTCCGTTCTCTATGTATGCAAAAATACATTTCACACACTCATTTAAGTGGACTACTCATCAATTATTATCCAACTCATCTTCTTTTTCAAATTATAAAATTTATATTAACTTATTTTTTAAAAATTAATTTCAAACGTATTCAAATTTAAAATTGATATAAATTTATTTAATTCATGTCAATATAATTAAATATTATAAAATTACTATTAATTATAAAATTTATTATTTTCAAAATTTAAATGAAGCATATTAAATTTAAAATAAAATTTCACTAATTAACTTTTAAAAGTTAATATTGATCTTAAGAACTTTTTAAACTAAAATTCATTTAATACTAACTCCATAAATTACTTAAAATTTAAAACAAAATAATTTTTTTTTTACAAAGGAATACAATTGATATATTATACCCTCTTTTATAAATTATAAGATTATTATTAATTTTTATAAGTCAATTTGATGCATTCTCAAACTTAATAATTTTGTTAAAAATTGTAGTAGTATTTTGTTTCTAAATAAGTTACAATATGTATTGATTAAATTAAAAAATATCAAATACTTACTTTAAAAAAAATTAATAAATTAATAGCGCTTTTATAATTAAAAACAAGTGGTTGTAGTTACAACTGTCAAAACATGTTTTGACTGTTGAAACTTTCAAATTTTAAATTTCATTAATTTAGAAATAAATATAAGGAAACTGTTGGGTACATATTAAAAAAATTGAATCTCTATCTCGCAGAATGAGTCGACATCACTATACATTAGGGATAGAGATAAAGAAACTATTGTGAATGCTAAGAAATAAATATAAGAAATATGTTGGGTACATATTGAAAAAAATTAAATCTCTATCTTGCAGAATAAGTCAACATTACTACAGAGTAGAGATATAGATAAAGAAACTATTGTGAATGATCTTGCATTCACAATAGTTTCCCCAATAAACTTTCTATCCCCAAGTTTGAAGAATATATCAACAAATTATTATCTAACAGTTTCCTTATCCTTATTTAATTATCTATTTCAATCTCTATATAAGATTGTACTCCTCAAGATGAGAGAGTCAAAAGACCATTCTCTATGCATGCAAAATGATATTTTACACCATCATTTAAGTGGACATCTCATCAATCATTATCCAACTCATCTTCATTTTCAAATTATAAAATTAATATTGACTTATTTTTTTAAAATTAATTTTAAACGTATTCAAATTTAAAATTGATATAAATTTATTTAATTGTGTCAATATATCTTTAAATATTATAAAAGTACTAATAATTAAAAATTTCTTATTTTCAAAATTTTAAATGAATCATATTAAATTTAAATTTAAAATATCACAATTTAACTTTTTAAAAGTTAATATTGATCTTATGTACATTTGTAGCTACAATTCATTCAATACTCACTCCATAAATTACTTAAAATTTAAAAAAATAAAAGTTATTTTACATTGAAAGATAATTGATAAATTATATTCTCTTTTATAAATTATAAGAATATTATTAATTTTTATAAGTCAATTTGATGCATTCTCAAACTTAATAATTTTGCTAAAAATTGTAGTAGTATTTTTTTTTATAAATAAGTTACAATATGTATTGATTAAATTTAAAAATATCAAATACTTTAAAAAAAATTAATAAATTAATAGTGATTTTATAATTAAAAACAAGAGGTTGTAGTTACAACGGTCAAAATATGTTTTGACTGTTGAAACTTTCAAATTTTAACTTTTAACTTTTAAATTTCATTATTTAAGAAATAAATATAAGGAATCTGTTGGGTACATATTGAAAAAATTGAATCTTTATCTTGCAGATTGAGTCAACATTACTAAACAGTATGGATACAGATAAATAAACTATTGTGAATGCTCTAAGAAATAAATATAAGGAATCTGTTGGGTACATATTGAAAAAACTAAATCTCTATCTTGCAGAATGAGTCAACATCACTATAGAATAGAGATATAGATAAAGAAACTATTGTGAATGATCTTGCATTCACAATAGTTTCCTAATAGACTTTCTATCCCCAAGTTTGAAAAATATATCAACAAATTATTATCCAACAGTTTCCTTATCCTTATTTAATTCTCTATTTCAATCTCTATATAATATTTTACTCCTCAGGATGAGAGAGTCAAAAGACCGTTCTCTATGTATGCAAAATGATATTTCACACCATCATTTAAGTGGACAACTCATCAATCATTATCCAACTCATCTTCATTTTCAAATTATAAAATTAATATTGACTTATTTTTTAAAAATTAATTTTAAACGTATTCAAATTTAAAATTGATATAAATTTATTTAATTCGTGTCAATATATCTTTAAATATTATAAAAGTACTAATAATTAAAAAATTTTATTTTCAAAATTTAAATGAATCATATTAAATTTAAATTTAAAATATCACAATTTAACTTCTTAAAAGTTAATATTGATCTTATGTATATTGGTAACTACAATTCATTCAATACTCACTCCATAAATTACTTAAAATTTAAAAAAATAAAAGTTATTTTACAAATTGAAATATAATTGATAAATTATATTCTCTTTTATAAATTATAAGAATATTATTAATTTTTATAAGTCAATTTGATGCATTCTCAAACTTAATAATTTTGCTAAAAATTGTAGTAGTATTTTTTTATAAATAAGTTATAATATGTATTGATTAAATTTAAAAATATCAAATACTTTAAAAAAATTTAATAAATTAATAGTGATTTTATAATTAAAAACAAGAGGTTGTAGTTGCAACGATCAAAATATGTTTTGACTGTTGAAAGTTTCAAATTTTAACTTTTAACTTTTAAATTTCATTATTTAAGAAATAAAATAAGGTATCTGTTGGGTACATATTGAAAAAATTGAATCTTTATCTTGCAGATTGAGTCAACATTACTACACAGTATGGATACAGATAAATAAACTATTGTGAATGCTTTAAGAAATAAATATAAGGAATCTGTTGGGTACATATTGAAAAAATTAAATCTTTATCTTGTAGAATGAGTCAACATCACTACAGAGTAGGGATGGATATAAAGAAACTATTGTGAATACTCTTGCATTCACAAAAGTTTCTCCAATAGACTTTCTATCCCTAATTTTGAAGAATATATCAATAAATTATTATCCAACAGTTCCCTTATCTTTATTTAATTATCTATTTTAATCTCTATATAGGATTTTACTCTTCAGGATGAGGGAGTCAAAAATCCTTCTCTATCTATGCAAAATGACATTTCACATCCTCATTTAAGTGGACAACTCATCAATCATTATCCAACGCATCTTCATTTTTAAATTGTAAAATTAATATTTACATATTTTTTTAAAAAATTAATTTCAAACGTATTCAAATTTAAAATTAATATAAATTTATTTAATTCATGTCAGTATAATTATAAATATTATAAAAGTACTATTATTTATAAAATTTATTATTTTCAAAAATTAAATAAATCATATTAAATTTAAATTTAAAAATAACTTTTAAAAGTTAATATTGATCTTATGTACATTTCCAAGCTACAATTCATCCAATACTCACTCCATAAATTACTTAAAATTTAAAACAAAATAAAATTATTTTTACAAAGGAATACAATTGATAAATTATACTCTCTTTTATAAATTATAAGATTATTATTAAATTTTATAAGTCAATTTGATGTATTCTCAAACTTAATAATTTTGCTAAAAATTATAGTAGTAGTTTTTTTTTCTAAATAAGTTACAATATGCATTGATTAAATTTAAAAATATCAAATACTTACTTTAAAAAAAATTAATAAATTAATAGCGATTTTATAATTAAAAATAAGAGGTTGTAGTTACAACGGTCAAAACATATTTTGACTGTTGGAACTTTCAAATTTTAACTTTTAAATTTTAAATTTCATTATTTAAGAAATAAATATAAGGAATCTGTTAGGTACATATTGAAAAAAATGAATGTCTATCTTGCAGAATGAGTCAACATCACTACACAGTAGGGATAGAGATAAAGAAACAATTGTAAATACTCTTAAGAAATAAATATAAGGAATCTGTTGGATACATATTGAAAAAATTGAATATCTATCTTGTTGAATGAGTCATCATCATTGCAGAGTAGGGATAGAGATAAAGAAATTATTGTGAATCTTCTTGCATTCACAACAGTTTCTCCAATAGACTTTTTATCCCCGATTTTGAAGAATATATTAACAAATTATTATCCAACAGTTTCCTTATCTTTATTTAATTCTCTATTTCAATCTCTATACAGGATTTTACTCCTCACGATAAAGGAGTCAAAAGATCGTTCTTTATGTATGCAAAATGACATTTCACACCCTCTTTAAGTGGACAACTCATCAATTATTATCCAATTCATATTCATTTTCAAATTATAAAATTAATATTGACTTATTTTTTAAAAATTAATTTCAAACGTATTCAAATTTAAAATTGATATAAATTTATTTAATTCATGTCAATATAATTATAAATATTATAAAAGTACTATTAATTATAAAATTTATTATTTTCAAAATTTAAATCAATCATATTAAATTTAAATTTAAAATATCACAAATTAACTTTTTTAAAGTTTATATGGATCTTATGTACATTTGCAACTACAATTCATTCAATACTCACTCCATAAATTACTTAAAATTTAAAATAAAATAAAAATTATTTTATGTGGAATACAATTGATAAATTATATTCTATTTTATAAATTATAAGATTATTATTAATTTTTATAAGTCAATTTGATGCATTCTCAAACTTAATAATTTTTGCTAAAAATTGTAGTAGTTTTTTTTCTAAATAAGTTACAATATGTATTGATTAAATTTAAAAATATCAAATACTTACTTTAAAAAAAATTAATAAATTAATAGCAATTTTATAGTTAAAAACAAGAGGTTGTAGTTACAACCGGTCAATTTGGAACTTTAAACTTTAAATTTTAAATTTTAAATTTTAACTTTTAACTTTTAAATTTTATTATTTAAGAAATAAATATAAGAAATCTGTTGGGTACATATTGAAAAAATGGAATCTCTATCTTGCAGAATGAGTCAACATCACTACAGGGTAGGGATAGAGATAAAAAAACTATTGTGAATGCTCTTAAGAAATAAATATAAGGAATCTGTTGGGTACATATTAAAAAAATTGAATCTCTATCTTGCATAATGAGTCAACATCACTGCAGAATATGGATAAAAATAAGGAAATTATTGTGAATGCTCTTTATAGGTATGGAATGAATAGTTAATTAATTTTAGAGGATAATGTCAGCTGCTTTTGTTTCCAATTCTGTTCGGAAACCATACAGACGAAGTTAATATGTGAAAATATGAGTGCTAGATTGCATGAGACATGTCAGTATATAAAGCAATTCTGATGGCAAATCCTACACAAACTTACCCAGTGTTCTGTTGTTATATACTCAATGATCTGGGGTGATCTTTACTTAAAGTTAAGGGAGCTGGATTAGATATCATTGTTAAAAGGTAATGTTCTTTGGATTATATGATGCAATTATTATTGACATTCCTAATGGGACATGTTACAGGTGACATTTCAGAATATCAAAGTTCTGTACTTGAGCTTACTGCCTTCAACCTTCACTTGGGAGAAATATCAGAAAAGTAAAAATCTTTTTCTGAAAAAGTCTTGTGTATTTAGACTTTTGTACGGAAATCATAATGTTATTAACAGAATTATTCTCAGTTTCTTGAAAATACTTTATATTTCATTACTTTGGAAGTCAAATTGCTTTTGTTGAAACAAGAAACCTTTTTGTTTCTGGAAACATAGAGAATTTGAAATGGAATTGATCCCCTCGATTTGGGTTTTGGCATTTGGAACAACTGTAGAATTTGAAATGTACTTCTGCAACCAATCTGAATTCATGTTAGTTTTAATGAAAGTAAGAGCAACTTTAATGCAATTCCAATTACGAATAAATGAATAAGTAGTTCTTATAGCTCTTTGGGTCTTGTTGGTACCAGGGAAAGTGAGGGTCTTGACCAGTTTGTCCATAAGCATAGTTTGGCTTTCCGGGCCAGAGGATTAATTTTGATAAGTTATTTATTTGTTCTTTGGCACAGGCAATCCCTACTATTGCTGACTTGAACCGGATGATAAGCAAATATTGTTGGGTGTAACAGACTCGGGTAGAACTCAACCCTAAAAGCTAATTCATGGGCTTGGCATTGGAAGATAAGTGAAATTATTCATATACAAAATAATATTAATATTATTAAAAATAACAATAATATTAAATTATCATTAATATTATGGGTGAAATCTTGAATATATGCAATGAAATGAAATTTATGGGTGAGTCGGCCCACAACTGATTGAATCAAATTTGGGTCAGGCCAAAAATATTCAATTTTTTAAAGTTAAAATATAAGTCCAAAGCCCAAATTTTAACAAGTGGGTTGGGCCGACTCGCAGAGATCAATTTTACTAGGTCTATAAAAAAAGGGTCATTTACATAAGTATACAACAAATAGAAAGTAATTACAAAAAAAGTGCATCAATTAAATAATTACAAAAAGAGTAATTAGGACCCATATTATAAAAATAGTACAATTCACATTAATAAAGAAACCTAAAATCAAGGACAACTAACTGCCATAATTAATAATTCAAATTCAAATATTTGGATCTAACAACAAAAATAAATTCAAATTCAAAATTATAATTCAAATTTAAATATTCAAATTCAAATCTTCATCTCCCTCACATACACTTTGAAATAATAGTCCACCGCTACACCGCCGCTACACCGCACATATTCCGCCGCTACACCGCCGCGAATCTCCGTTGTCCAAAACGCCAATGAGAATAAGAAGAAGATTCGCCCTACAAAAAGTTTAAAAATAAATAGATGTAACTTTTAATGTTTAAAATTTTTTTTATAACTATTTTGTTACTCATAAATAATAAAATGGTTACCTTTGTATGAATGGTTGGCTACCAACTGCATCACATTCAAACGAATTTGGTAACTTAATAAAATTGAATTGGTTACCTTGGTCTGAAGGTTTGGCTACCAACTGCACTATGAAAAAATACAGGTGTGGATGTGAATTAGTTACTTTGGTATGAAGGTTTTGTTACTTTGGTACGAAGGTTTGCTTACCTTGATCTGAAGGTTTGGTAACTAACTGTACTAAGAAAAAATTTAAAGTGTGGAGGTTGATTGGTTACTTTGATATGACAGTTTGGTTACCTTGGTATGAAGATTTGGTTACCATCATCCAGTATTCATATCCACCGCTACCACCGCCTGAATCTTCATACCACCTCCATTTTGACCCTTTATTTTGAGAAGCTACTGGAGATATACAATTGGTTGACTCACCACCATTGGGAGGACTGTGATTGGAGAAACCATTTCATCATTATGAGACTCTACCACGCCAGCACCTTTGATTTCGACATCCCCTAAAACTGTGGTTTCATTCTCCTTTAACTTGTCAACATTCACACCATTATTTTTCGTGTTTTCCTTTCCATCAACAACCTTATTTCTAGATGCCCATAAACTTTTCCTAATCAAAAGCTCTCCAAAACCATATTTTATTTTCAAGCCATTCCTCATTTCATTTCTACAACAAATGTTTTGGTTTCATTTTCTACATTCTATTTCATGTAGTTTCTACTAATGGTGAAAGCCCAGCATTAATATATATATATATATATATATATATATATATATATATATATATATATATATTTATATTTATATAGAAATAATACGTTGAATGAAGAAGAAGGGTGATGACTAACTGTAATTGTTATAGATGAGGAGAGAGAGAAGAAGCTATAACTAATCCCTAAATTAAGGAATTTTAATTGAATTATAATTTCCTAAATTAAGGAATTCTAATTACACTAGAATATGTAAATAAATATGAAAGTGTACTAGTTATGTAAATATTATATGAGTGCACTATTGATATAATTATTTTTAAAAATATATTAGAATATGTAATTGTTCCTAAAAAGTATATGAAAATTGGAGTACTTTAATGCCAAGCTGAAATATTATTTCTTTCTTTTCCTCTTTTCAAAAGCAACCCAAAGTATTAAAATGTGCTCCATTTGTCCTATTTTATAAAACTTTTATTAATTTTTATAAGTTAATTTATTTATTTTATATTTATATTTGAAATAATTCATTAAAAATAATAAAAATATTATAATGGTAAAAATTTATAATAATGCCTCAAAGATTCTCTCTCTCTTTTTTGCTATATTGGACTGAAATTTAAGATTATTACCTTTTGCAAGAATGCACCCAAGACCTCATGATCCCAAAAAAATTCCCCTTCTCTTCTCTCTCCACCCATTGTCTTTTTCTTCTTATGAAAATGATGAAGTTAATATATAATCACTTAAATTACAAATTACCCGAGTTTGATAAAAATAAATGGGGTCATTATATTCTAACTACTTGCTATAATTCACCCACAAAATGAGTTAAATGATACAAATAAATAAATAACAAGACTGATAAATTAAGTCCATTTCCATTAAATAGCGTTCTTATTACACTTGTAATTTTGCATTTCATTCTCCTACCATTTCCAGCTAAAAGACCAATATTTTGTTCTTAACTTAAAAACTAAGCTAGTAGATATTTGTAGTAATTAACACAATAACCCGAAAATGTTCTAGCCAGTAATTAGGATCAAGCCAACATCTGGATAGGTTGGAGACTAATCCAACCTTCATTGTCAATGAAAGAAATACTGGTCAGCTGCTGCAATTCATGGTCGCTCAAATTCTTTTCCCACCTAACGCGCATTCGAGTGTCAGATCCGGCTCCAGAGCATCCATGCTCGGCAAATGTTATTTTGGTAACTAAACACGCAACCATAATAATACATAAATATTTACTTTACCATGAATGGAGACTACAAAAAAAATAGGAAATTGATATTCTACAAGTAAATTTAATAATTTCACAAGCTCATGAGATCATATGAATAGTAGTAAATGAGATCCACTTTCATGCGAGAGATATTGATTCCCAAAAAATAATATGGTGAGAGAAATTACTCACGGTTAACAGAATTCCAAGGATCCCATCCTCGGGGAACAATAATGTCAGACAAATTAGAGTTGAAATATAAAACCCTAGCAAAATCTCTCCATGGTCTTCCCAAAAAGACCTTTCCAGTTCCGGTCACATTACACTCCTTAAACACAAATCCGTTCGTGTCGGCCGGGTTAGTTCTTCCCTGTGCCGTAATAAATCCGGTCACCCCGTTTAGAGATCCTGCTGATACTGATATGGTGCATCTCTGCATGCATATACAATTAATTTATTATATTATTGTATTCTTTTATTAGTACACATAAATAAATAAAAAATATTTTCTAAAAAATTATAAATTCCATTGGAAAAAAAATGTTCTACTGTTTTGTACAAGACAGATGACCTAAATAAGTCAATAATATGTTTTATTGTTTAAAGGTTAAATAAAAGTAATCCTCTAAAAATAGGGCCTTTTTTAGTACCAAGTCTTAATATACAAAACGTGTCATTTTACATTCGGAGAAATTAAAGAATCTATATCAAAAATATATGTTCTATTAAAGGATAGTACAAAATATTATGAACCATCGAGAAAAAAATGATGTTGTCATATTCTTTCTTTATAATTTATTTAACAAAAAAACAAAACTTATTACACTAACAACATCATTTTTACTCGATCAATACCAGCCGCTCTATAAACTTTATAATCCTTTCTTTTCCTTACAATTATTATTTTTTAACTTGTAAATATAGATATATATATATGTGTATGTATATATATATATATATATATATATATATATATATATATATATATATATATATATATATATATATAATTGTTACCTCATAAATAGATTGGCCAGCACCAAAGATGAAATCAACAGCCCCAACAATAGTTGAACGATAAAAGTAGTGTCGACCTTGATCATCCCACAATGTTTCTTGTAATCCCACAAAAGAGCATTGATAGAAGCTACATTTATCTCCTTTAATCCTGCCTGCCACTGCCTGCTTCCTAGGGTTTTCTGGGTTGGCCGGAGAGTTGTATGAATTCTGGAGAGAAAGACATATATGTTTATTTCACACAATAAAATAAATAAAAATAATGAATTATACATCATAAATTTATTAATAACAATGTTATTTGTACAAAATAATGTTATTACTAGCAACAACATAGAGTTATTTGTTAGAAAACACACGCTTAGCGATAGTACTTTACATTAATTTATTCTAAACACACTTGAAAGTCGTACTAATAATATAATTATTGTTATGATATTATCAATAAGAGAAAAAAAATATTTTATGTGGATATAACTATATTATGTCTAATACATTAAAAAGGAAAGAAAGAAATTAATATTATTTGTTAAACAACCACAATAAAATTAATACTTATTTAGTTGTGGTGATTAATCTTCCATGTGAATTTAAGAAAAAACATAAATGAATAAAGATTTTTCTTTTTCATACCACAAATGTAAGGTCTTTAGCAACAATATTATCAGCAGAAACACTAAAAGTAGCACTTGTTGAAATCGACTCACTAGCATTCCAAACAATACTAGTTTTTGCCTCTCCTCCTTGGAGATATATGAGAGGCTTGTCGAAAGGGATCTTAACTTGTTCCCTGCATAACATAAAAAATAAAATATGAGTAATCATGTATCTCCTATTCGCGAGTGATTAGCATGAAGTTAACTTTGATTAATTGACCAATACAATGTCAACACACAGGCGGGAGTTGATCTCGCTCTCTACGTGTCAACATTGTATTGATCAATTGATCAACTTACCATGAAATTAACTTCATGATAACCGGATGCCTCCCATTCTTAAGAAAATAAATAAATAAACACGTTAACTAATAGAATAAAACTACAACAAAATAGTTGATCATAGAGTTTATAAAGCTATTAAATTCATTAAGCATTACTGGTAAGTGCCAGCACGGATGTAAATACAAATCCAGTTGTTGTTTGACGGAACGGAGTCGATGGCCGATTGAATATTGGAGAAATTTCCATGGCCGGATGGATCAGCATAGATTGTTTGAAAAATTTGACTTGATTCCATGTTGTAGGTTGGACGATATACTCTGTTATTTGCTATTGCCACTCCCATGAAGAGAGAAAGGCATGAAAGGTATGAAAACCATTGACCTAATGACATTTTAAGGTAACTTTGAGCTTGAAGAGGTTTATTTTTCTCTATGATAATGAAGAAAACAAGAGTTGTCAAGTGATGGAAATAAGCTCTTAGGACTTAACCTAATTGTTCTATTTATAATGTACAAGTAGGTATTCATGTGCATGGATTAAGACAAGGGTTTTGGATGAATTTTGGAATAAATGATGTATTGCAGAATGAGTCAACATCACCACAGAGTAGGGATAGAGATAATGAAACTATTGAGAATGCTCTAAGAGCATTCGCAACAGCTTTCCCAATGAACTTTCAAGAATATATCAACAAATTATTATCCAACAGTTTCCTTATCCTTATTTAATTCTCTATTTCAATCTCTATATAGGATTTTACTCGTTAGGATGAGAGAGTCAAAAGACCGTTCTTTATGTATGCAAAAGGACATTTCACACCCTCGTTTAAGTGGACAACTCATCAATTATTATCCAACTCATCTTTATTTTCAAATTATAAAATTAATATTGACTTATTTTTTAAAAAATAATTCCAAACGTATTCAAATTTAAAATTGATATAAATTTATTTAATTTATGTCAATTTAATTATAAATATTATAAAGTACTATTAATTATAAAATTATTTATTTTAAAATTTAAATGAATCATATTAAATTTAAATTTAAAAATATCACAAATTAACTTTTAAAAATTAATATTGATCTTATGTACATTTTAGTACTACAATTCATTCAATACTCACTTCATAAACTACTTAAAATTTAAAACAAAATAAAAGTTATTTTATAGTGGAATATAATTGATAAATTATACTCTCTTTTATAAATTATAAGATTATTATTAATTTTTATAAGTCAATTTGATGCATTCTCAAATTAATAATTTTGCTAAAACTTGTAGTAGTATTTTTTTTCTAAATTAGTTACAATATGTATTGATTAAATTAAAAAAGATCAAATACTTACTTTAAAAAAATTAATAAATTAATAGCAATTTTATAATTAAAAACAAGAGGTTGTAGTTACAACGGTCAAAACATCATGTGTTGACAGTTGAACTATCAAATTTTAACTTTTAAATTTCAAATTTAATTATTTATAAATAAATATAAGGAATATGTTGTGTACATATTGAAAAAATAGAATCTCTATCTTGCAGAATGAGTCAACATCAGTATAGAGTAGGGATAAAGATAAAGAAACTATTGTGAATACTCTTAAAAAATAAATATAAGGAATCTGTTGGGTACATATTAAAAAAATTGAATCTCTATCTTGCAGAATGAGTCAACATCAATACAAAGTAGGGATAGAGAGAAAGAAATTGTTGTGAATGCTCTTGCATTCATAACAGTTTCCTCAGTAGACTTTCTATCCCCAATTTTAAAGAATATATCAACAAATTATTATCCAACAGTACTTCTTTATCCTTATTTAATTCTCTATTTTAATCTCTATATAGGATTTTACTCCTCAGGATGAGGGAATCCAAAGATTGTTCTCTATGTATGCAAAATTACATTTCACACTCTCATTTAAATGGACAACTCATCAATCATTATCCAACTCATCCTCATTTTCAAATTATTAAATTAATATTGACTTATTTTTTTAAAATTAATTTTAAACGTATTCAAATTTAAAATTTATATAAATTTATTTAATTCATGTCAATATAATTATAAATATTATAAAAGTACTATTAATTATAAAATTTATTATTTTCAAATTTTAAATGAATCATATTAAATTTAAAATATTACAAATTAACTTTCTAAAAGTTAATATTAATCTTATGTACATTTACATTTATAATTCATTCAATACTCACTCCATAAATTACTTAAAATTTAAAACAAAATAAAAGTTATTTTATAGTGGAATACAAATGACAAATTATACTCTCTTCTAGAAATTATAAAATTATTATTAATTTTTATAAGTCAATTAAATGCATTCTCAAACTTAATAATTTTGATAAAAATTGTAGTAGTATTTTTTCCTTAATAAGTTACAATATGTATTGATTAAATTTAAAAATATCAAATACTTACTTTAAAAATATTAATAAATTAATAGCGATTTTATAATTAAAAACAAGATGTTGTAGCATTGTTGGAACTTTCAAATTTTAACTTTTAAATTTTATTATTTAGAGCATCCACAACAGTTTTCCCAATAGATTTTCTATCCCCAATTTTGAAGAATATATCAACAAATTATAATTCAACAATTTTCTTATTCTTATTTAATTCTCTATTTCAATCCATATATAGGATTTTACTCCTTAGGATGAGGGAGTCAAAAGACTGTTCTCTATGTATGCAAAATGACATTTCACACCCTCATTTAAGTGGACAACTCATGATCAATCATTATCTAACTCATCTTCATTTTTAAATTATAAAATTAATATTGACTTATTTTTAAAAAATTAATTTCAAACGTATTAAAATTTTAAATTGATAAAAATTTATTTAATTCATGTCAATATAATTATAAATATTATAAAAGTACTATTAATTATAAAATTTAATTTTTCAAAATTTAAATGAATCGTATTAAATTTAAATTTAAAATATCACAAATTAACTTTTAAAAGTTAATATTGATCTTATGTACATTCATAGCCTACAATTCATTCAATACTCACTACATAAATTACTTAAAATTTAAAATAAAATAAAAGTTATTTTACTGATTGGAATAAAATTGATAAATTATACTCTCTTTTATAAATTATAAGATTATTATTAATTTTTATAAGTCAATTTGATGCATTCTCAAACTTAATAATTTTGCTAAAAATTGTAGTAGTATATTTTTCTAAATAAGTTAAAATATGCATTGATTAAATTTAAAAATATCAAATACTTACTTTAAAAATATTAATAAATTAATAGCTATTTTATAATTAAAAACAAGAGGTTGTAGCTGCAACGGTCAAAATTGTTGGAATTTTTAAATTTTAACTTTTAAATTTCAAAATAAATATAAGGATTCTGTTGGGTACATATTGAAAAAATAGAATCTCTATCTTGCAGAATGAGTCAACATCGTTAAAGAGTAGGGATAGAGATAAAGAAACTATTGTGAATACTCTTAAGAAAATAATATAAGGAATCTGTTGGGTACATATTAAAAAAATTGAATCTCTATCTTGCAGAATGAGTCAACATCACTATAGAGTAGCAATAGAGATAAAGAAGCTATTGTGAATGCTTTATTTCAATCTATATATAGGATTTTACCCCTCAGGATGAGGGATTCAAAATATCGTTCTCTGTGTATGCAAAATGACATTTCACACCCTAATTTAAGTGGATAAATTATCAATCATTATCCAATTCATATTCATTTTCAAATTATAAAATTAATATTGACTTATTTTTAAAAATTAATTTTAAGCGTATTCAAATTTAAAATTGATATAAATTTATTTAATTCATGTCAATATAATTATAAATATTATAAAATTACTATTAATTATAAAATTTATTATTTTCAAAATTTAAATGAATCATATTAAATTTAAAAATATCGCAAATTAACTTTTTAAAATTTGTATTGATCTTATGTACATTTTCAACTATAATTCATTCGATACTCACTCCATAAATTACTTAAAATTTAAAACAAAATAGAAATTATTTTACGGGTGGAATACAATTGATAAATTATACTCTTTTATAAATTATAAGATTATTATTAATTTTTATAAGTCAATTTGATGCATTCACAAACTTAATAATTTTGCTAAAAATTGTAGTTGTATTTTTTTTTTTAAATAAGTTACAATATGTATTGATTAAATTTAAAAATATCAAATACTTACTTTTAAAAAATTAATAAATTAATAGCGATTTTATAATTAAAAACAAGAGGTTGTAGTTACAATGGTGTTGGAACTTTTAAATTTCAAATTTCATTATTTAAGAAATAAATATTAGGAATCTGTTGGGTACATATTGAAAAAATTAAATCTCTATCTTGCAGAATGAGTCAACATCACTACATAGTAGGGATAGAGATAAAGAAACTATTGTGAATGCTCTTAAGAAATAAATATAAAAAATCTGTTGGGTACATATTAAAAATAAATAAATCTCTATCTTGCAGAATGAGTCAGCATCAAGTAGGGATAGAGATAAATAAACTATTGTGAATGCTCTTATATGTATGGAATGAAGAGTTAATTTTAGAGGATAATGCCAGCTGCTTCTGTTTCCCATTCTGTTCGGAAACCATACATACGAAGTTAATATGTGAAAATATGAGTGTTAGATTGCATGAGACATGTCAGTATATAAAGCAATTCTGATGGCAAATCCTACCCAAACTTACCCAGTGTTCTGTTGTTATATACTCAATGATCTTGGGTGATCTTTACTTAAAGTTAAGCCTTGGACGCTGAGTTAGGGAAGTGTCACGTTTATATAGGAAAATGTTGCATCAGTGCCCCTTGCCTAGTTAAGACATTGTTGGGTGCGGGTTTAAGGTGGAAAATTGGTAATGGTTTAAGTTACTGCCTTTCAAGTGTAATTTAGATAATAATCTACTGGTGGCTGACCTTATTACTATATATAGGAGGGAGTTAGGGTTGGACCCGTCACGCCCGATTTAAGGATTTGAGGAATGAAACTGTGCTACATCCTCCATTAATTTCATGCCCAACGGCAGTTGATTCCTGGTTTGTGAGCCCACTTGGCTTTCAGTTTGTGATCAGTTAGCTAATGGAACCTTTGCAGATTGGGTCACTTATCTATATCTCAGTCGTCGGATCGTTCTTACTTAAATAATACTATAATGGAAGACTGTTGTTTGATGAGTTGTGATTTTGAAGATATTGTTTTTAGTCATGTTGGTTGAACTGGAAATGGAAATAGAGTAGCTCACGGCCTTGTGGAGTTTACCCGATTGGAGTTTCATGTTCGAAAAACAAACAAACAAACAAAAAAAGAGAGTTTAAATTAGTTAAAAAATTGGCTCTCAACTCTAATTCCAAAACTTGTCAAACGTACTTAATTGTATTTTAACACTCTAATTCTACTTGCATGCCTAACTACACCCTAATACATGGGGGCTCTCCTCTCCATCCTAGAATGCTGGACTTTTCTAAAGATTCTTTTAATACAAGGGTAGGGTGAAAGCATTATGTTGATAAAGATAATGTTTTTTTAATCCAATGATCAATAATAATAATACTCGAGTTAATAATTTAACCAATTATTATCAAATTATATAACTTGAATATAATATATGTAAATTGCTTTATGACCTCATTGGGCAGGGACAAAAATCCTAAATATATAGAATTAATATCTAAGACGTGATAAATACTTTTTTGGTCACTTTACTTTAGGTCAACTTACAAATGAGTTCCTAAACTTTTTTTTCTTACAGTCAACTCACTAAACTTTAGTTTTCTTACAAACCGTTACAAAAATCGTTAAGTCATGTTGACTTTTAACAGTTTGACCAATATAATACTGAGTTGTAAAAAAAGCGCTGACGTGGCAATAATAATCCAACGTGGAATATAATAATAATAATTTTAATAATAATAATAATAATAATAATAATAATAATAATAATAATAATATGGATATTAATAATATTTATAATTTTTATGGTTTATAATTTCCTTAATTATATTTTCTAATAATTACATAAAAACTCATTTGATATTAATTATAAAAATGATTAAATATATATTTTTTATTTATGTTATTGTATTTTATATTTTTTACTAAGTTTTTTAATTTATATTTTATTTTAAAGATTTTCTTTCATTTTCTCCATAAAATTTGTTCATTTCCACTTAAGCGTTGAAACTTATATGTTAATATAAATTAGAAAAGTTAGTAAAAAAAAAAAAATAAATGAAAAATATATTCAATTATTTTGTAATTAATATCAAATAAATATTTATTTAATTCTTTATAAATATAATAATATAAATTAGAAACGTTTGCAAAAAATAAGAAAATAAATAGAAATATATATTCAATTATTTTGTAATTAATATCAAATGAATTTTTATTTAATTTTTACAAATGTAATAATATAAATTAGAAAAGTTAGTAAAAAAATAAGAAAATAAATGAAAAATATATTCAATTATTTTGTAATTAATATCAAATAAATTTTTATTAAATTCTTTACAAATATAATAATATAAATTAGAAAAATTTGCCAAAAAATAAGAAAATAAATGAAATATATTTTAATTTATGAAGAAAATGAAAAATATTTTAAAATATAATGTAAATTAGAAAAGTTAGCCAAAAACATGGGAAAAATAATTTTTTTTTATTTTTTTGTAATTAATAAAATAAAATTATTTTAAAAAAAATTTAAAATATTTTTTTTACATAAATGTTTATTTATGTTAGGCAAAGAATTATTAATTATTGAAAGTAAATATTATGGTATATTAATAATTTATTACTATATTATAATTAAATAAATTAAACACACTCTTCATCCAAATTATCCAGATTTCTCTATCTCTTTCTCTCTCTAACCTGGCACCATCATCACTATTCATCATCTTCCTCATCCAATTTAGTCCAGAAAATCCAAATAATAAAAACACTAGCAATCAACAACCAATAAGGGATGGAATAGAAATATGGGATACTTTTCCTCTTTGGCACTAATAAACAAGATCAAAATACAAAAAAAAAATTGATCGATTTTTTCTGCAAAATAAATTTTGTTTATATGTTTGGAGATAATTTCGATGAGAAAAAGCCATTGATTCCGGCCAGAAACTTTCGATTATGGCCGGATTCTACAACGAAGGAAGTGAGTCCAGCTATGATTTTGAACGAGTTTTCGTCGATTTCGTCGTTGTTTTGTTGTTTCATTTGATTGAAAAGCTCAAGAGCCTGGTCCGGAGTGAGTGAGTTTGACTCGGTGGCGGGGCTTGTTTGGACCGAGTCAGACCAGATCCGGATGAGTCGCTAGAGAGTGTGGTTAGGGACAAATTCCTCTCTCCATGTGGGATAATACCACCAAATTTTCGTGTCCCCACCTCCAAGAACCCGTCGGATGACCAACCCGAAGCTTTGAGAGTGGCTCGATACCATATGAAACAATTTCGAAGTCAAATCCAGGAGTTGGAACAAATCTTGGGTCAAATCCCAAGTCCGAATCGAATCAAATCCATCCAAATAAGGCCTCAACTCTCTTGGCCTAATAGTATCTTCTTGGGTCATCTAGCCCATGAGTGCTCCCTAAAAGGTGTGACTTGAAGGTCTTATTGGTAGTAACTTATTTTCTTATATACAAACAAATTTTTCCCCTATCTTTCGATGTGGGACTGGGGTGTTACATGCATCGTGGCTCAGAATCGTGATTTGCATATCAATATATCATCCCTCACCATTTTTAACAGAGTTTAGAGAGAGAAAATGGGCAGAGGAAATTTTAGAGTTTTAGAGAGAGAGAGGTGGAGGACAGGGAATAGGGGATGGTATTAGAAGAAATTGAGAAAGAGTCCAAGGATGGTTGAAATAATTTTATAAATTACACATAAAGCATGTTTATGCCTAGTCATTTATTTATATTGAAAAAACTAAGCCACGTAAGTGCGCCACGTCAAAGTCAAAGTTCCGTTTAAAGTCAAATGACTTGACAGTTTTTTTAACGGTTTGTAAGTAAATAAGGGTTCAGTGAATTGAGTGTAAAAAAAACGATTGAATGACTCACTTGTAAGTTGACATATAGTACAATGACAAAATAAGCATTTAACCCCATACTTCTGTCTGTCAGCAACCACAGGCAAGAGCTGTGTGAACGGCATACCTGGTTTTTCATTAGTAAAGAGTTTATTAATATTACATCTTCATGAAGGATTCAAGTTTTGCCAAATGAATTTAAATCAGTAACTACCAGCTGCACAACTGCAATGTAGAAACAAAGTTCTCTTTACATGCTCTTATTTTGTCTCGTCAGCAGAATAGAGTGCTTTGATTTCCTCGACATCATCGTAGCTACCAAGGAATATTGGAGACCTCTCATGTATCTTCTTCGGAACCAAGTCAAGTGCCTGCAAAGAGAATTCGTTAGGTCAATGCCAACACTAATATATATATATATATATATATATATATATATTGAGTAAAATACACTGACACCCCCCGTAGATAATCATAATAACACTCACCATCCTTCTAGTTTTTCAAGTAACAATCAGTACCCCTCTAGTCTACAATATGTAACATTCACAACCCCTAGTGTAATTGACAAACTAATATTTAAAAATATTTTTAATATAATGTCTAATACACCCTTCAAGTTATAATGTTTAATTTTTTCACTAAATATAAATTTGTATATCATAATTTTTACTTTACTTGATCTAATTAATTAAATTATGAAATTGTGCAATAAATAACATAAAAGTCAAAAAATAATAAATATTCATTTTATGAGGAAAATAAAGTCATACAATTTTTACTAATTAAAATTTTCAAATATTAAAATTTACGTGATATATATTCAAATATATTTTTTGTAATTAAAAAGTATAATGTTAATATCCATAAAAATTACAAATTAACATAATTAAATAATAATTTTTTTTTCCAAATATTAAAATTTACGTAAAACAAACTTATTATTACAATTTAAACAAATCTTATTACTCATATAAAAAAATTATTAAAAATTATATTAATTATGTTTCTCATATATTAAACTAAACATAAGTCACACTTAAACATAATTATTTACATAAAAATGACAAATGTTGTTACTCAAAAAAAAATATATATATATTAAAAGAATTTTTTTTTTACAAGATAGAGGTAGTAATAAATATAATTATATTTTTTATTTAACATTGCATAAAAACGTCAACTATATACTAAAAAAATATAATCAAAATCATAAACATCCCATTTTTTATATACACTCAATAAAATTTAACATATAAAAATTATAATATGAAACTAAAAATTCAAATAATATTTTTTGTTGTTAAGCACCAAAACTAAACTATCAATATACTCAATCACTCTAATTAGAATAGCTTCATTAATAATTTAATTTAATTTTTTTAATATTTGTATCACTTATCCAAAAATGTGTTAATTAAACTAAATTAGTTTTTATAAGTTACCAACAATTTAAATGAGATAGTTTTAATTACAAATAAAACTATAATTAAAATGTATTGTATTAAAAAAAGGATAATTAAACACACACACATATATTATTTAGTAATTAAAATTTGATTAAATACAAGGATAAAAATATAACTTTATCTATTTAGTCAACCCTAAAAACTTGCAGAAGTACTAACTATTATTTAAGAAACTAGAAGAGAGGTGAGTGTTAGTATGATTATCTAAAGAGAGTGTCACTGTATTTTACTCATATATATATATATATATACACACACAAAGCCCTTCACATGCGGGCGTCCGCATGCGGGTTTTAAAAAACAATTCATTAGTATACTTATTTTGAGGAGAAAAGAGGCAACCCACTAACTTGATCAAAGCCAAGAAAGTGAGGAAAAGAAAAAGAAATGCTAACGCCACCAAATATATTCATTAAATTTTTATTAAAAATAACATTCTAATAATTTTAAATTCACTAAAAAGAGAAGAAATCTTCCTATTTAATACAATAATAAACCATAAAAGGATTAAACAATATAGATAATTTAGACTATAATGTAAAGGGAAGTGGGGATATAGAGCTTGAAACAGAGAGTAGAGAGAATATTGTTTAATCCTTTTATGGTTTATTATTGTATTAAATAGGAAGATTTCTTCTCTTTTTAGCGAATTTAAAATTATTAAAATGTTATTTTTAATAAAAATTTAATGAATATATTTGGTGGACAAAATAAATTATATTGTTGGATGAAATGGCTCTCCCTGCAAATTCCATACACTAGCAAAACGGATGAAACATGTATATATATATATATATATATATATATATATATAAAAGCTTGTCCTTTTTCCTTCTTTCAAGCCTCTTTCTCTCTTCTCGATATCAACCTGGTGAGTGGTGTTAGCTTTTCTTTTATTTTACTCATTTCCTTGGCTTTGAACAAGTTAGTGGGCTGCCTCTTTTCTCCTCAAAATAAGTATACTAATGAATTGTTTTTTAAAACCCGCATGTGAAGGGCTCTATATATATATATATATTATATATATATATATATACACGGTCCGGATCTTAAGCTCACCCCTTATCTAGCATACCTTGCATACCTCCCTTTAGCGACGGACCGGACGACGATTCAGTCCGTCGCTATAGCTTTTAGCGACGGACAACGTATAGCGACGGTTCTATATATAGCGACGGACCGAATCGTCAGTCCGATCCGTCGCTAAAGGGATATGCAAGGTATGCTAGATAAAAGGTGCGCTTAAGATCCGGACCGTATATATATATATATATATATATATATATATATATATATATATATATATATATATATAATAAAATACAAATGATTTTGAATCCGTTCAAAGTTTGGGATAAATCCCCACCATCCATACAGTGCCGGAGGCACGGGACACATTTAGTATATATATATGGGAGCTGATCCATGTCAAATGGTGACTATAAGACCTTATATGGCCATCATATCATTCAACTTTCGATTTGACAGACACGATTTAAAAATAGAATTCCCCTGCAGCAACCCAGTCTTAAGGTAGGAGACTTGCCTACAACAACACAGGCACGTTTCCAACTGCAACATTGTACTGCGATAGGGAAGTCTGTTGCAGTAGGAGTAATTTTTTAAAATTGCGAACATTTGATCTCAAAATAGAGGGAGGGTCTAGATGTGGTGGCAAGAAATCGATCCATAGCCACAAGCCAGCCTCTTAAAAATGCTTAAAACCGGTGCCCTTTTCTTTCAACTTTCTTTTGAAAAGGTAAACCTCAATGGAATTATGGAAGAAGTTATAAATATCAAGCAAAATGAGAGAATGCAAATTGAATAGCAACTTGTGTATGTCAGAGTTCTCCGAATAAATACCCGTTCCTTGCCCGTAAATGCCTGACCTCCAGCTTGCTCCATCAAGAAAGACATCGGAAAGACTTCATACAGAACCCTGTTTTAAACAAGTTGCACAAAAGCCTAGTCACAGCTCAATGTAGTATTATATATTAGCAATGAAGTTTGGAGTTATCATTTCAATCTCATATCAAGACGTTTGATATTAAGAAAAGATCTCTTGCAAGAAGGCTGGTTAGATATTTCTTGTAAAAACTTGTTATTTCAGTGTCTGCAGTTGACATACCGAAGTTTGCCACTAGGGCTTTTCTTATCAGCAGGGTACAAAAAGATGCCACCATAAAGTAATGTGCGATGAACGTCGGCTACCATGCTGTAAAACAAATTTCGAGAACATGAATTAGAAAGGGTGGAGTTGGCATCAGTTACAATATTCTGGCCAACCAAAATAATGAGAATACTAAAGAAAATTTAGCTAATTCTCGACTATCGGTTGAATGAGCCATAAGAGCATGACAGGGGCCACATGCATGTTTACTAACCAATTATGTGGAGGTAAGGTCTATCATGGGTAGTTCTCATAGTGATCTAGATTTAATCCAAACTAATACTAAAGCCAGTTTCTACCACAGATTCGTCTAATTAGAGGTAAGGATTTCCTGCAATTGCATGCAATTATAATTTTCATCCGACAGGCTCGAATTTGTATTATAGGGTAGAGTGTACCGTTAAGATGTGGCAAAAGTCAAAACAACTAATAATTGTTTTCATCAATTCACTGCTTCCGTAAATAAGATGCAGCTAGCCAAATAGGGATTAAATCAATATCAAGTCAAAATACTTCCTTCTGTTCTCAAATTTTAATATAAATGAATACCTGATTCTAACTTGTAAGAATTATACACTCCCTCCATTCCATTCCAAAATATAGGATCAATAGTAATCTTTTAAAGTCAATTAGAGATTATTTCAAAATCGAAATTGACATGAATTATTAAATTTTGGACATTACAATCATGAAAACAATATTGTAAATTAGCTAAAAAGTACTACTTATTACAAGATTTATTCTTTGAATTAAAAGGTCAGAATGAATCACATCAATTTTGCATTTGAAAATATCTCAAATTGACTTTAAAAAGTCAAACTTGATCCACATTTTGGGATGAAGGGAGTATAAAAGAAGGATGCACTAGTCATATTGCAAGGAACAAACCATAAACCATGACTTAAAAACAATAAACCATTGCACCCCTAATATAGTTCTAGTATGTAATCTTGGTACCTTCCAATGTATCTTAGAGATTTTGCTGATGAACCATCTTTGGGGAACTTGCATTTTTCCACGTACCTGGAATTTAATTGTCAAGAACAAATTATTTTGGTGAAATAAGAGATTAGACAATCTAGTTAGAGTTGGACATACTTTGCTGTTGGACCATCCCAGTTCTTGGCATTTCCTTCATTCACTGAATATATCTTTCCTTTCTTTGGAATCTGTGCATAACAAAATAAATAGCAAGCCATGCAAAACTTAACTAGGGGTGTCACGTAAGAATTTTAAGGTAGGCTAAAATGTAATAGTGAAGCTACAAAACGTATAACTATTAATGATCTCTCAGAGTTCAGGTAAAGTTAGAAAATCAAGTTGTGGAAAAAGGGCAATAAAAGATGATAAGAGGAAAGTTTTAACCATTGATACTCATTAAACATTGATACAATAGATAAAAAAAAAGTATGGATGAATTAATAACTAAAACAATAGTCATGGAGAAGTCATAGATTATATTTGTCTACTGCATTGCTGCTCTGTTCGAGGAAGGAATAACTAGCGAAGGGCACCAAGCAAGCAAAGTTTGAAAGGAGTCACAGAGGGGCGAGCAATAGGTTTCGTGTAAAATCCAATCCAACTTGTACTTGAATGTTGTCATATCAAAGTGCAAAACAGATTCAATGCTCTCATTCTCACTTAAACGAGGTAAGGCAGAATTTTCAAGTTTGTTTTGGATCTTTTGGTTATTTTGATAACTCATCACTCATTTTTATCATTTCCAGCACAATGTAAAACTTCTTTAATGTGCATGTTACAACTGTGTACTGCAACATTTGCACTGGAAATATCATTTCCGTTGTTTTTTTAGCATTAAAAAGAAAAATACTAATGTTCCAAATAATATTGGTCTTTCAAAATCATCTCAGCCAGAAAATTTAGCAACATTTTTACATAAATAAATATGTAATATTGATTGCAGAAAACAAAGTTTCCAAGTTTATTCTTAAGAAGGGTAACTAGTTTAGCTTGCTTACAAGAGATCTAAAAGTGGCAGTGAACATAAGTATCAAATAAAAAAATGTAATTAAGTCAACCACTAAACATACCTTAATGTCTGGATGAGTGAGTATGAATTCTCCCAGAGATGGATCAAGGGTAAAGCCATTCACGCCACTTCCGGTGCTTAACACAAACTGAAAAACATATGGACACACATGAACTGAACATCACAGCACAGTTTTACACTGAAGGCTGAAACTCTCATGAATTGTAGAACCAAACAACAAAATATATTAGTTGAAGATGGTTTATCATTCTGAAAGTAAACTTCACAAAGAGAAGAACATGAGAGACAAACCATTCCAGTGTTTGTTCTCTCGTGCCTTCTTTTAAAAAAAAAAAATCCAGTTCCGAAGGTAGCAAGTAAATCGAAGCTATATTAGTTCTGTTTCTGTCAACTTAAAGACATTATGGAAAAAAATGGCAGGCTGTATTGAAAAACAAACTCAACATCTATACAAAAAGAAATTCTTCATACCGTGCAAGAGCTTCCATACATGCAATAGCCAGCGGCTAACATATTCTTCCCAGGTTGCAGCACACCTTCTAAAGTGGGTTCTTCTCCATGTTTCATCATATAAATCCCAAAGATCTAGATGAAAGAGAAGATATCAAATTGATCACTGCAATATTAAGTTATCTCGAAGAATATTTCATTTTACAAAAATAACAAAGATATGGTTGTAAGAGGAATCATACGGTTCCAATTGAAACACCACAGTCAATGTTTGAGGATCCATCCAATGGATCAAAAACAACGCAATACCTGCACAATCAGAATAAACTCAGAATATAAAACTGACAGCAGTCTAGATTTTAGATATATATAAGATCAAAAAACAGAGCTAAAGATGAGGAAGTATCCAACAACATAGAGAATCAGGAAACACCTTCCACGCTTAGGTTTCTCTACAAAGGTTGCTTCTTCATCTTCTTCGGAGACAAGGATGCACTGGAAGAAGATTGATATGCTTAAGGAACAAAAAAATAATTCCATCAATGTAAGTTGAAGATTAAACATGTGAAGTGACTCACTGTTCGGCCACTGCTGATCAGAGCCTTGACGAAAACTTCATTGGAGAGCACATCCAGCTTCTTTTGTTCTTCACCCTTAATTTAGAAACACATTAACTCGTATAAATATTACGAAAGGAGGCTAATCACGAGGGGGGAATCAGCGGAAAATAGAAACGAAATTATACAGACTTGCCTGCACATTGGTCTCACCAGCAAGTCCAATAAGCTTGGCTAAACCCGCCTGCACAAAAAATATATATATATACAGATAAAAAAACAATTTACAAAAAGAACTGGAGTTCAACAAGAAGAAATAACGCAAAAGATTTTTAGGAGCAAATCAATCCCTTTTGAGTATCAAATGCTTGGTCACAGACATCCTTCTGACAACAACTAAAAACTTATAGTATCATATTCTCTTGCAGGCAAAGAAAAAATTAACTTGCATACACGCTTCAGTAATTCTTAGAACATTGGAGCAAAGTATGGTAAAATGAAAACTCTATATACCTTAATATCAAAAGAATGTAGATTATTCAACTTAATTAGTACTCAAATAAATAAAAATTGGCTAAGCCATGTTTGTGTTATTGTTACAAGAATTTAATTGCACGGAATGTAAAACTACAGCTATATCTTTTATCTGTTTTCCTTGCAAAAGAGTAGATTTCTTTGCACCTAGTGCTCCACTTTCAGCTCAACTAACACATACATAGATACTTTAAACTATTAGCATAACGAATGAATTATTAGTACTACCTACTACCATTACTCACAAACTAATAGCATATCGCCTTAGCCAATAATTCCTAGATAAAAACAAAATAAAAAATCATCAAACACTTGCAAAATAAGTACTTCCACTAAGAATTAGTCGAATATATTAGAAATTTTTTTGCAATTAAAGATCCAAACATTACACAAGCAGATTTATTGATTCGCAAAAAAAACTTATATTTCTTATCCCAGTTCAGCTCAAAACAACTATACACAGTAACCAAGTACAACACAATAACAAATTTACTTGCTGTGAAAAACAATTTCAAAATATAAACAAATTAATAAATAATACTCCCTCTCAGGATAAAAGTTCACATTACTATTTTAGGTAGTCCCAAGTTAAATGTCTATTTTCTTTAAATGATCTATTTTTTACAATAACTTACCTATAATACCCTTATTATTAATTGTTATATTTCTATTCTCTATGCATATTTATGGAGCATCACTAGTAATGTGCAAAAAACTATGTAATTAAATGAGAATTTAAATATAGACAATTTTGTCATTTATACTTTTTCTTAATATGCACAAAAAGTCAACCAACACTTTATCGTCGTGGGACGGAGGGAGTAGTCACTAGAAATACTTGAAAAATTTTGAAATATATATATAAGCAATCCAAATCCCAAAAAGTCAACAAGTAATTCAGGTGCCAAAAATCCAAATTTCAATAATTCAGCCAAACATAATAAGAGGTAGAAAGGGAACAAAAAAGACCTTGTTAACAGCAGAGCAGACGAATTTGCAGCCCAGAACAATGTGACTGAGCAAGATTGAAAAATCACCACGAGATTCTGGATACTTAGACTGCTCATTCAACACGAACCGAGTTATGGTCATCAAATCGGTCTGAAAAGCATCGGCGGCGTGATCCATCCTTTCCTTTTTCCGGCAGAGATAGTACCAGTGCTTTTTCACGCAATTCGAGGAACCCTCAGAAAACGAGGAGGATAATCTTTCCAATTGATAGAGATAATACCATATATATATATATATATATATATATATATATATATATATATATATATATATATATATATAATATGGAAGAGGAGGGTGGCGTGGGGATAAGGCTATCCTGTCAATGGAAGTTTCGGATGACACGTGGTGCCAGCTGCTTGAGGGTTTGATAGTTGACACCAGTGGTCGTCACGGAAGATAAAGCTGCTTCGTCGCCTTCTTCTTCTTTGGATTATACGACCCAATTACAGAAGATAAAGCCAAACAGTCCAAATCGAATTAAATTTTGGACCCAATTCGAGTGCCTATTTTGGGACAGAAACCCTCAATCATCATCGGCCGGTAAGAAGAAGAAGAATTGATGAGCTTGAGCTTGAGCTTGAGCTTGAGCTTGAGCAGAGCAACAATGGCGGCGGAGCCCAATGGAGGGAAAATGTAAGGAAATACAAAGGCAAATGTAAAAAAAAAAAAAATTCAGAAATTATTGATCTTCCGTTAAATTACTACTCCCTCTCCCTACAAAGATGCTTTCACAGAAACCAAAAATAACATTTTTAAGTTTTTAAAATTTGTCCCAAAAATAACGGGCTAATGACAAATTTGTTATTAAAATTTGGACCAAAATTAATTTGATACACAAGTAACAAGTTTTAGAAATCTTCAATCAATATCTTTAAGTATTTTAAAATAATAAATATATTTATCAATTTTTGGTCGGAATACAATTTGATTATCTTTTTTGTACTTTAACCGTCTCAATACATTTGGCTTATATTTGACTTGTGTTTAATAAATATTTTCTCAAATAATATTATTCTTTACTTTGTTCATTTTCCTCGATAGTTAAAATTAAAAAAAATAAAATCTTAACATTATTTATAAAATCAATGAAAATAAATAATAAATTAAATAGAAATATAATTTCCTTTTGAGTGACATATTACCTTCATCTACAAAAAATAAATATTTTCATGAAATTTATAAATACAAAATAAATAAATAAAATTATTAAAAATCAATATTAAAATCACAAAATCTCTTTAAAACTAATCTAAAATAAATAAATAAATAAATAAATAAAACATCAAAGGTAAGAAGACAAAATTAAAAATAAGATCATAACTTACTTATATAAAAAAGTAATTACAAAATAACAACAAAATCAAAAAATCAAATAGATTCTTTCTTTTTTTCTTATCCGTTTTCTTCTTCTTTATCAAACTTCCCTCTCTTCTTTCTTTTCTTCTCTTTCTCTCTCCTCTCCTTCTCGTTTTCTCTCTCATCTGCCTTTTACTCCTTCTCATTTTCTCCCTCCTCTTCTTGGGCCTTCTTGTTAGTAAACTGAAAATGGATACTATATATATATATATATATATATATATATATATATATATATATATATATATATATTAACTTATCTCAAACTGTAGAATTTAACTTGTCAATGGTACTTTGTATTATATCCTTAAGATAATTATACTCTTCGTATGGTGCTCAGAGTTGATTGCACTTGTCTCCTAGGATACAATAACATTGTATACTATAGTAGCACTCCAAATAGTATACTCAACAAACCAAAATAAAATGCTCAGAACTCTCTCTCAAAAAATGAACTATAAACTGCTAATGAAATGAAGAATAAGAAGACTGGAATGCTTATGCTTGAATGAATTGAATGAATGAAAATGGCAACACTCTCTATCTATTTATAGAAGGGTAAGTGACCCATTAGAAGGGACACAACTTATTGAAAAGGTGCCTTTAATCCAAAATTACGTAGTTTTAAAGCGTAGCAAAATAGGCGCGTTCGTTCGGACCCATAAAACGACGTAGTTTTAGCCTTAGCGGAATCAAAACTAAGTAGTTTTAGGCTTAGCAAAAAAGAGGGATAAAAAGACGTAGTTTTGGTGCATCCGTTCAGATTGATACTCTTTTAGCAGATATCGCTTCTCAAAATGACACAATTTTGATAATAATAATAATAAATAATATTTATCAAAACGACACAGTTTTGACAATAGAACTAAAATAAAATATAAATAAATTTTGTCCAAAAAATTATATACAAGGATCTAGACCCTCGAACCACGTGCCACGATCTCGAGCCCGAGTCAGGCCAAGCAACCCGGTGGGCGGCGACGCGCGTGTAGGTTCGAACCAAGCTTTGGCTAGGTTCTCTCTCTTCCACAAAAGTGGGGTGCCCCTTAGGGCCCAAACCCAAGAGCAACTTTCATATATATAAACCTATTAAATCTTTAGTTCTTAACCAATGTGGGAATTCGCTTCCCACATATATTTATTATTATTTGTCATTTCCAAGGGTGATCTTTGAGAGTTAATATCTCATTCATTACTTCATAGATTTGAGTTTCCAAATACTTAATTTAATCTACTCATGGAGTATAACACATTGATATGTGGATTCACTTAAAATAATTATTAAGACCCACTTTAATTTTTGCTCAAATTCTTAATTATAATCCCCCATATGAATGATATTGACTGCCAGCCTTATGCAAATGTTATGCATACTGAGAGAGAGAGAGAGACAGAATTGGAAATCATCTGTATCGAGAGAGGTAGCTTTTGGCTTTGAACCTTTCCTTGTGAAAGATTATCGGGTTTACTAGTTGTCAAGTGAACGTGATGTCTTGGAACTGTCCAACCGTTTGTGTAAATCGAGACAATAATAATTCACACAAAATATTTTCAGACATTATTTGGTTCTCATGATTTGTTCATTTCGGCCCCGAACAATCCCAGATTTATGAGTGCTTTAGAGTAGTATAGCCTTATCCTTCTCATAGAATTGACACAATTCACACTCATATAAGTGATTCTTAATAAGAGTATCCTACCATACCCTACTTGTTTATCAAGATTTAAGAATCATTAAAAGCATAGCTTATCCTGAAACCGCTGCAGATATCACTATCTCATATCATAGGAATGAGCAGAAGAAACTAATTTCTTCATAGTGATTTGGTTAAATCGTTCATAATTTAGATGTCCCTTTAAACCTAGATCTTGGGATCTCCAGTCAACTAGGTTGGGTTTCCATCATGACGATCCTTATTTATAGGCTTTAGACCCATTCCCCTCGAAGTTATTTTTACTTGCTTTCTATTCAAATCTTTAGTTAACGGATCCGCTATATTTTTTTTAGACTTTATGTTCTATGGCAAATATGTCTAGACCTATCATTATACATGTGACTCTGTGTCCTTACAATTGCTGATTAATTATCACAATGGATACAAATAGGCGGCACATGTTTAGGCCACATAGGAATATCTTCTAAAAAGTGACGAAGCCACTCAACTTCTTCTCTAGCTTTACTCTACAATAAACTCAGATTCCATCGTTGATCGAGCAATGCATGTTTGTTTAGAAGATTTTCATGATACTGCTGCTCCACCTAGTGTAAACACAAAATCACTTGTGGATTTAGAGTCTTTTGCATCCGATATCCAATTCGCATAATAGTATCCTTCGAGTACAACTGGATATCTTGAGAAGTGAAATTCAAAGTTTTGAGTGTATTTTAAATACCTTAAAACTATTATAATCACTTTTCATTGATCTTTGTCCTGGATTACTTGTAAATCTATTCATTTTATTGACAGCTTGTGCTATGTCAGGACGTGTACAATTCATTAAGTACATAAGGATTCAAATTATTTGTGCATACTCAAGTTGTGATATGCTCTCTTCTTTATTTTTAGACAAGTGTAGATTTATATCTACTGGTGTTCCCACAGGATTGCAATCATTTTGATTGAATTTCCTGAGTATTTTCTCAATATAATGTGATTGTGATAAAACTAACCCATCCGATGGTTTAAAAATTTTAATTCCTAATATTACATCAACAACACCCATATCTTTCATGTCAAATGTATTATTTAACATTCTCTTGCTAGTTTTAATGATTTCATTATTACTACCCATAATGAGCATATCATCTACATAAAGACAAATAATGACATACTCTTTCTCAGTGTCTTTGACATACACACATTTGTTACACTAATTTATTTTGAAACCATTTGACAACATTGCATTGTCAAATTTTTCATTCAATTGTTTAGGTGCTTATTTTAATCCATAAAGGAACTTCACAAGCTAACATATATACGTTCTTTTCTTGTCCTGGAACAATAAACTCTTCTGGTTGTTCCATGTAGATTTCCTCTTCTAAATCTCCATTTAAGAAAGCTGATTTCACATCCATTTGATGTATCTCTAAATTATATATAATTGCAATGGCTATTAACATCCTAATTGAGGATATTCTTGATACATGAGAATAAGTATCAAAAAAAATCTAAACCCTCCTTTTTTCTGTATCATTTGATTACAAGTCTTGCTTTATATTTGTCTATAGATCCATCTGCTTTCATTTTTTTTCTTGAATATCCACTTATATCCAAGAGGTTTAGAGCCTGGTGAGAGATCTACTAATTCCCACATATGATTGTCCAGAATGGATTCTACTTCACTATTTATAGCATCTTTCTAATATAGAGCTTCGGGACTCGACACCGCTTCTCTATAAGTTTGAGGCTCATTTTCTAACAAATAAGTTAAAAAATCTGGACCATAAGATTTTGATGTTCTAGCACGTTTACTACGTCTAGGTTCATCAATATCTTCTAACTCATGATCACTATTACTAATAGTATCATAAGTTCTTTTGTTTGAACTTGTTTCTTGTTCATTAGAATTTGTCTTTTGTTCCCTTTTATTAGGAAATATTGTTTCAAAGAATTCAGCATCTTTTGACTCAATAATACTATTTTCATGTATTTCCTCTATTTTTGATTTATTAACCAAAATTCTATATACACTGTTATTATTAGCATAACCAATGAAAATACAATCTATTATTTTTTGTCATATTTTCACCTTTTTGGGTGGAGAAACCATTACTTTTGCTAAACACCCCCACACTTTTAAGTGTTTATAAGAAGGCTTACGTCATTTCCATAATTCATAGGGTGAAACATTAGACTTCTTTTGAGGTATTCGGTTGAGAATATTGTAAGACCCCAACTTTTATGAATAAAGATTAATTTTTCTCGAAATATATTTTTGAATATTATGGTGTGGATTTGATATAATGTTATAGTTGTGGGTATTATTTACAAATTTTGCAAAGTAAGCAAGTGGTTATATAATATTCGATTGGTCAGGGGATATTCGTTTTAACAGGGAATATTCGTACGATGACACAATCATTGGTGGACCCCACAACAGAAGTATTGTCGTAGTTAGAAAACGACTGAATTATCTTTTTATAAAAATAACTATGAAAGTTTTACCGTTAAACTATTGAACTACCCGGTGGTAAAAATACGATGTCTGGCGTGGTTGTATAGTAGCACACAATATTGATTATTGATGCTTACGTGAGAAGTCACTCAGTTATACTCAATTATTGTATACTCAATTATTGCTACAGTAATTGCTACATAATATCTTTCATATTATTGATTCAATTATTGTCACAGTATCATCTGCATAATATTTTATATTATTAATTCAATAATTGAGACGACAAAGTTATTCATGTTATTATTTGCAATATTGACGATGTCTAGAAAGTTCTGTCGAGGAGAGGTTTGGTCACCTAATTGAACGCCAATAGGGAGAAATCCTTATCGGAATGCCCCCTCTTTCCTAGGAATGATCTGGTTGTTAAATATTGTGAGTTATAATATTAATGATGAATAAGTTCGTGTTGATTAAAGATGAAATTGATATTTCTATTGTGTTGGGATTATTAGTGTTAGTGGAAATCGACATCTATTTTGATAATAATGGATGTCTGGAGGTTATATTGACCAATCGGGTAATTAATCGGATAAATAAGAAATTAGTTGCTATTAATTCACATGTTTATAACTATTTGTTCACATGATTATACTATTAATTCACATGATGTACTATTAGGGGAGGTGGTGCAAGTTTGATAATACTTGCATGATTAAATTAAAAAAGAAAGAAAATATGAAGGTATTATACTGTAATATTTCGATTCCCAAAACGTGTAATTATCGAAACTATGTTTTCATATAAATAGAAGCTCATTCTTCTTTCATTCTCACCAATTCACTAAGACTCACAAGAGCAATTATAGAAAGAGAAGCTATAGAGAGAGAAGCTTTAGAGAGAAAGTAGAAGAGAAGTCTGCTAAATCATTATTCCAGTATCCAATCTTCTTCTGAGGTAAGGGATATTATTTTTTCAGTATTCATAGGAATAATATTGTCTTTCATACTCTGTAGTATGTGAGTAATATTATTTCATCTCATATTCCTGATTATAACCTCATTTTGTTAAATTATTGCTTCTATACTCCATGAAATTAGTAGAATATCCTTGAAATTTGTGCTTCATCTAGTATCGTTTCACAAGGATATTTTCTGCACATTCTTGTTAAATTTTAAGCTTTTCATGCTGGAGTACTGTCCATGAGTAGTATTCATTTTTATGGTACTATTCACAAAGTACTATTCACAGGGTACTATTCACGTGTACTATTCACGGGGTACTATTCCTGAAGTACTATTCACTCGGCTACTATTCACCCGGGGAATTATTAATGACAAAAATTAATTTCTTTGCTGTCCAAATCATTTTTGATACAATATTATTCTTGAATTTTACTCCACAAAGCAGTATCATGTTGACAATTTGGACATTATAGAATTCTGGATAAATTAAGTTATAAATCTTTAAAAATTTATCATTTGCTTTCTTTTAATTGAATTCTTATATCATTGTCATCATCCTCATGCTTATATTGTGATAAAAGTCATCTATGGCATACGTGCATAGATGTACTATTGATTGGTATGATTATGACCATGGATTATTCGGTATAATCATGACCGTAATGTTACAAATGATGTGGTAAAAGTCTTCATTGGCCCATAGTGCATTGATGGACAGTTGTTGATATGATCATGACCATTGATGATTACATGAATATCCTTGGCCCGTAGTGCAGGGATGATTCGATGATGTGGTTTATTTATTAAGCTGAGTCTCAGCGATAAAGTTGATGAAAAACTTTTTAAATCATAGAAGATAGTAGATACCATGCTTTACTTGACTCTTCTAATGGATTGCTAGTTCCACTGCAGTTAAACTTGATGTTTATTATATTTTATCAGTTTAATACTGTTGAAGGCTAACGATAATTTATTCTGCATTATCTTAGTCATAATATTTCTTACTGGGCTAGTTGAGCTCACCCTTTTGCTGTCATTGTTCTCTTCAAGAAATAAGAATATAACTAGGACTAGTCGGGGAACGGAGTGACAGTCCAGATGTTTGCATTAGTAGTCCTCACTGTTCAATGAAATAGTGTGATAATAAATGTAATAAGGACTCCATTTGAGTTTGAATACTGTCTAGAAGACAATATTCGTATTAAAACTCTCAACTTATGTTTTGTCGTATTTTACACGATAGTTGTATAATTAAGTTGTATTTGAATTTTGTACCATGTATTTGGCGACTCAGATGGGTGATGTATACCTATTTTGGGGGCGTCACAGTTGGTATCAAAGCCATAGAAAAGAGCCCCGAGCCTTTATCAAGTGACTTCCAAGTCTTGGGATGCACCGAAGCCAGACTTTCCATAGGGGACGCCGTGAGTAATGGTGGCAAGTTGATAGGTATCATTGTGAGGTGCTATCTAAGTCCTGAATGCGGGTCACAGTTGGTATCAAAGCTTAGGGATATGATCCCTGGCTGAGATGTGAGACTAGAACTAGGAGGGGAGAGACGTGAAATTCATTCGCTAGTATGACCCACCTAAGTTTATTTCGTATTTATTTGGTCGGTCAAAGTATAGGGATAATATGTGACATGTCAATTAACCCTTGTTTTGTGGCAATATTTAAAAATGGCATCCGAAAATGTTGAGGTAAGCAATGAAGCACATGAGATGGTTGAGTCACCAACGATTAATACGCAGGATAATGTGCATCAGGATGGCAATAATCCTCAGGAAAATAAAAACGCTGACCAAATGATGAACGATGGGATGTTCAAAGGCTTTATGCAATTCATGAAACATCAGGCGAGAGAGACTCCTATTCAAAATGCAGGTATAAACACTGGCAACTCTCGGCTGGTCACCGCTAAGCAGTTCAAGAAACTAGGACCACCAGAGTTTTTGGGAAAGCCAGAACCACTTATGACAGAGACGTGGATAAAGCATATCACCAAGATATTTGATGTCTTGGGATGCTTAGAAGAGCAAAAGGTTCCCTTTGTCACCTTCATGTTGCGAGGAGAGGCATATTCTTTGGTGGGAATCAAGAACGCGTCACTTTCGACTGCGACATCGAAGATGTCTTGGGAGAAGTTCAAGAAGCATTCAATGACAAGTACTTTCCCGAAAGTATTCGTCACATGAAGGAGGTAGAGTTCATCAAGCTGGAGGAAAAAAATATGACCGTGTCGCAGTACGAAGCTAAGTTTATCGAGTTGTCCCAGTTTGCATCCCATTTAGTTGATAATGAGGAGAGAATGACGCGAATGTTTCTAAGAGGTTTAAAACCTGAGATACGTCAATACCTCATTTCGCACAAACTTTGTTTATATTCAGATGTAGTGAATATGGCTCAGTTATTGGAGCGCGATAATGAGCCAGCCCAACCAAAAGATAACGAGCAACAACACGATAATAATCGTACAGGTGGAAACGTTCATCAGAACAATGATAACCATCGTGGAGGAAATTATCATGCCAGAAATGGTAACCACTTGGTGGTAATCATGGCCAAGATAATAGAAGAAATGATTCAAGTGAAAATTTCAAGAAGAGAAGATTTAACGATGGCGAAGAAGCGTCGACAACAAAGACCAAAGATCATCAACAAATTCTGGGGAGAGGAGAAGCGACCACCAATTGAGATGCTTCTGAGATGTGGAGAGGAAGGACATATAAGTCTAAACATTCACGACCTTCCAAGGTATGTTTTAGTTGTGGAAAAAGATTATTCACATTGCTCGATTTAATCAGAATAAATCAAGTCCAATTTGGGGACGGTGGCACCAAAGGTGGATACGAAAAAAACAAAGTCAGTGTTTTTAGGAAGAACATTTTTCGTGACTTCTCAAAAAGCGAGTAACCCAAACGAAGTTAGCACGAGTTAGTTAATTATAAACGCTTACGAAGTCTATACCTTATTCGATACGGTTCTACCTACTCTTTTATTTCTCCTACTTGCGCTCAACGTTTAAATTTAACTCCGGAGAAATTAGACTTTAACTTATCTATTGAAACTCCATTGGGAGAAACCTTCGTTATATCTATTGTTTATAAATCTTGTTTGATTCAAATCGACACTTTCATGTTACATGTCGATCTTATCTCTTTGATAATACTTGCCTTTGATGTGATTTTAGGAATTAATTGGTTAAGTACTCATCATGTTAAAATCGATTATTTTCGTAAGGTTGTTAGCTTTCATATTCCTAACCAACCTATTATGCGAATTCAAGAAACCAAACCACTAAAGTCAATCACTGTCATAGCTATTCGTTTATTGAAAAACGGATGTCAAGCTTTCTTAGCCCATGTCACGGATTTAAATAAAAATATGATATATTTGAATGATATTTCTATTGTTAATAAATTTTCTGACGTATTCCTGAAGACTTCTTAGTCTCCTAGAGCGTGAAATCAAATTTTTTATTGACCCTAGTACAAAACCCATTTCTAAAACCCTTAAATATTTTCTTCACCCAAAACGAACGTATCATGTGCAAAAGACGTTGGTTCGAGCTGTTGAAGGTTACGACTATACCATTCAATATCATTGTGGAAGAGAAAACGTGGCAGCTGACGTGTTGAGTAGAAGATCGTATGCGGTTACAAGTGTGACGTTGTTAACACAAAAACCCATTTCGTATAACTTATAAATGATTAAGATAGAGTTAAAGACTCTAAAGACCCACGTAGTGATATCAAATATACGAATAGAATTGACTTTAATTGATAAAGTTAAAGACCGCCCAAGCTACAGACCCAGAGCTGATAAATACGAAGAAGAAGGTTCAATACGAAGAGTCGATGAATAGAGGAAATCTCAACCCTCGATTTAATTGGCCCATTTGAAATCCTCGATCGAGTAGGAACTGTGGCCTATAGACTTGCCTTACCGCCAAGTATGTCTCGTGTTCATAACGTTTTTCACATATCTATGTTACGTAAATATGTAAAAAACCTGAACCACTTTATTGAATTAGAACCGGACGAGATAGCGGAAGATTTAACGTATGAGGAGGTACCTGTTAAAATCTTGGATAAGAAGGATCATATTCTACGCTCCAAAGTTATACCTCAAGTCAAAGTTTTGTGGAGAAACCACGATGTTGAGGAAATGACCTGGGAGTTAGAATCTGAAATGAAGTCAAGGTATCCTCACCTCTCTGACATACCAGGTACGCACCCTAATTTCGAGGATGAAATTTCATAAGAAGGGAGGTTGTAAGACCCCAACTTTTATGAATAAAAATTAATTTTTCTCGAAATATATTTTTGAATATTATGGTGTGGATTTGATATAATGTTATAGTTATGGGTATTATTTACAAATTTTGCAAAGTAAGCAAGTGGTTATATAATATTCGATTGGTCGGGGGATATTCGTTTTAAAAGAGAATATTCAGATGACGACGACACAATCATTAGTGGACCCACAACAACGGAAGTATATATTGTCGTAGTTAAAAAGCATGTAATTATCTTTTTATAAAAATAAGCGTGAAAGTTTTACCGTTAAAGCATTGAACTACCCTTGGTAAAAGTACAAAGAATACACGTGGTTGCATAGTAGCATACAGTATTGATTACTGATGCTTACATGAAAAGTCACTCAGTTATACTCAATTATTGCTATAGTAATTGCTGCATAATATCTTTCATATTATTAATTCAATTATTATCACAGTATCATCTGTATAATATTTTATATTATTAAATCAATAATTGAGACGACAAAGTTATTCATATTATTATTTGCAATATTTACGATGTCTAGAAATTTCTATCGAGGAGAGGTTTGGTCACCTAATTGCGCGCCAATAGGGAGAAATCCTTATCGAAAAGCCCCTTCTTTCTTGGGAATGATCTGGTTGTTAAATATTATGAGTTATAATATTAATGATGAATAAGTTCGTGTTGATTAAAGATGAAATTGATATTTCCATTGTGTTGGGATTATTAGTGTTAGTGGAAATCGACATCTATTTCGATAATAATGGATGTCTGGAGGTTATATTAACCAATCAGGTAATTTATCGGATAAATGAGCAATTAGTTGCTATTAATTCACATGCTTATAACTATTTGTTCACATGATTGTACTATTGATTCACATGATGTACTATTAGGGGAGGTGGTGCAAGTTTGATAATACTTGTATGACTAAATTAAAAATGAAAGAAAAGATGAAGGTATTATACTATAATATTTCGAGCTCCAAAACGTGAAATTATCGAAACTATGTTTTCCTATAAATAGAAGCTCATTCTTCACTAAGACTCACAAGAGCAATTATAGAGAGAGAAGCTATAGAGAGAGAAGCTAAAGACAAAGTAGAAGAGAAGTCTGCTACCTCACTATTCCAGTATCCAGTCTTCTTCTGAGGTAATGGATATTATTTTGTTAGTATTCATATGAATAATATTGTCTTCCATACTCTATAGTATGTGAGTAATATTATTTCATCTCGTATTCCTGATTATACCCTCATTTTGTTAAAGTATTGCTTCTATACTCCGTGAAATTAGTAGAATATCCTTGAAATTTACGCTTCATCTAATATCATTTCACAAGGATATTTTATGCACATTCTTGTTAAATTTTAAGCTTTTCATGCCGGAGTATTGTCCATGAGTAGTATTCATTTTTACAGTAGTATTCATTTTTACAGTACTATTCACAAAGTACTATTCATAAAGTACTATTCACGGGGTACTATTCATAAAATACTATTCACAGGTACTATTCACAAAGTACTATTCACGAGTACTGTGAGACCCCGAATTTTATGAATAAAGATTTAATTTCTCAAAATATTTTTTTAAATATTATGGTGTGGATTTGATATAATGTTATAGTTGCGTGTTATATTTATAAATTTTGCAAAGTAAGCAAGTGGTTATATAATATTCGATTGGTTGGGGAATATTCGTTTTACCAGGGAATATTGTACGACGGCACAATCATTGGTGGACCCCACAACGAAGGTATTGTCGTAGTTAGAAAACGACAAAATTATCTTTCTATAAAAATAATTCATGAGGTGTTACCGTTAAAAGCTGTTGAACTACCGGTAGTAAAAATACGAGAATATCGTGGTGGCATAGTAGCACACGGTATTGATTATTGATGCTTACGTGATAAGTCACTCAGTTATACTCAATTATTGCTATGAGAATTAACGCATCATATCTCTCATATTATTGATTCAATTATTGTTATAGTATCATCTGCATAATATGATATATTATTAAATCAATAAATGAGACGGCAAAGTTATTCATATTATTATTTGCAATATTGACAATGTCTAGAAGTTCTGTCAAGGAGAGGTTTGGTCACCTAATGGCATGCCAATAAGGAGAAATTCTTATCGGAAAGCCCCCTCTTTCCTGGGAACGACCTGGTTGTTAAATATTGTGAATTATAATATTAATGATGAATAAGTTCTTGTTGATTAAAAATGAATTTTATAGTTCCATTGTGTATGACTTATTTGTGTTAGTATAATTGATGTATGGAGGTTATATTTTTCAATCGGGTATTCAGGGCACTTTTCGTGTCGGAGTACTATTCATGAGTTACTATTCACGAGTTACTATTCATGAGTTACTATTCACGGGGTACTATTCACCCGTAAGATATATATTTTTTCGGTCCAAATCATTTTTGGGTACAATATTATTCCATGAGGAGATGTGCTAATTTTTCAGACCGTTGGTTGAAGATATAATAGTAAATCAATATGGACCATTAGTGGAAAGTTATAATAGTAAATCAATATGGATCATTTGGTTTAAAGTTTTAATAGTAAATCGGTATGGGAATGTTGCTTTAAGTTTTAATAGTAAACCAATATGGATCCGTCTCGTTTAAAAAGTAAATCAACTACGGACCGTTCATGAATTAGTTCTATTGGTCCATTCTCCTATAAATAGAAGCTCATTCCTTCATTATTTCTTACGAATTCACTTTGAAACTCTAGAGAGAAACTATATAGAGAAAGAAGAAAAGTATTATACGCTACTTCACTACTTGATTATTAGGTTTTTCTAAGGTAGGGAATATTATTTGTTGTACTCGTAATGGGTATTCTTTCTTTCTTATTCATGAAGAGAACTTCGTTATTCCATTCTTTATCATTATGTTGGAATAACTTTTATCATGCTGGATACCCTATACTTGGTGAAATTCTTACATTATTCTATTCTTATTATTACATTGGAATAACTGTTTATCTAAGTACGCATACATGGTGAAATTCTTCTAATATTTTGTTCTTTATTATTACGTCGAATATCACATGCATGCGCGTTCTTGTGGGACACTGGTTCCATTATTTATTATTTTGTCGGAATATCCCACATGCATGCGCTTTTACAGGACCTAGTTCCATTATTTATTATTCCGTCGGAATATCCATGCAAGGCGCGTTTCATGGGACTGGTTCCATTATTTATTATTACATTTTGGGAATAACATGTCATGCGATCTATATCGCACGCATGGTGAATCCTACGTTATTCCATTCTTTATTATTCATTGGAATAACTTTGTCATGTGGATTACCACATGCATGGTGAATGATCATTTGTAGTCATTCCTTATTAAAGTGTGGAAATGATCTGTATACGTGGATTACCGCATGGCGGGTGAAAATCCATTTACAGTTTCATATATTTTATTATACTCAGTTGGTTAAAGTTTTGGCTTCTATACTCCATGAAATTAGTGGAATATCCTTGATATTTGCGCTTCATCCAGTATCTTTTCATGGAAATATTCTGCGCTAAGCATTCTTGAATTTTCTTTGCCTGGCGATATCATGTTGACAATTTAGGCGTTATTGTGTTCAGGATAAATTAACTTATAAATCTTTAAAATTTATTCTTGAACTTGTTTTATTGAATTGTCATCATCCTCATGCTTATATTATGTTGAAAGTCATCTTTGGCTTACGTGTATAGATGGACTTGGTATGATTATGACCAGGAATTATTCGATATAATCATAACCGTAATGTGATGAATGATGTGGTAAAAGTCCTCATTAGCCTGTAGTTCATTAGTGGACAGTTGTTGGTATGTTATGACCAGGGATTATTCGTTATAGTCATGACAATTGATGATTACATGAATATCCTTGGCCGTGGAGCAGGGATGATTCGATTTTATTTATTAAATTTGAGTCTCAAATGATAAAGTTGATGAAAAACTTTTTAAATCATAGAAGATGATAGATTTTATACTTTACTTGACTCTTCTAATGGATCGCTTATTCCTTTGCGCAGCTTTTTGATCTAAAACTTGTTGTCTATTATATTCTATCGGTTGTTATCTTTGTTGAAGGCTATTGATAATTTATTACGCATTATCTAGTCATAATATTTCTTACTGGGCTAGTTGAGCTCACCCCTTTCTTTCACTATTCTCTTGAGAAAATGAGAACGTAAATTTGGGACTAGGCAGGAGCAGAGTGATGATCCTAGATGGTGCATTAGTAGTCCTCACTATTCTGTGAAATAGTGTAATAATAAATGTAATGAGGACTCCATTGAGTGTGGATATTGTCTAGATGTCAATATTTGTATTAAAACTCACAGCCTATGTTTAGTCATATTTTACACGACTGTTGTATAATTAAGTTGTATTTGAATTCAGTACCTTGTATCTGGCGACCCAAGATGGGTGATGTATACGTGTTGTATAATTAAGAAATATTATGACTAAGATAATGCAGAATAAATTATCGTTAGCTTTCAACAATGTTAAACTGATAAAATATAATAAATATCAAGTTTAAATACAGCGGAACAAGCAATCCATTAGAAGAGTCAAGTAGAGCATGATATCTACTATCTTCTATGATTTAAAAAGTTTATCATCAATTTTATCGCTGAGACAACTTAATAAATAATCCACATTATCGAATCATTCCTGCACCGCGGGCCAATGATATTCATTAGTATCACGTCCGCGAATTATCCATACACTACGGGCCAAGGATATTCGTGTAATCATCAATGGTCATGATCATGCCAACAACTGTCCATCAATGCACTACGGGCCAATGAGCACTTTTACCATATCATTTGTAATATTACGGGTCATGATTATACCGAATAATCTCTGGTCATAATCATACCAATCAACAATCCATCTATGCACTACGGCCAAAGATGACTTTCATCACAATATAAACATGATGATGATGACAATGATATTAGAATTCAATTAAATGAAGGAAATGATAAATTTTAAAGCTTTATAATTTAATTTATCTAGAATTCAATAATGTCCAAATTATCAACATGATACTGCTTTGTGGAGTTAAATTCAAGAATAATATTGTATCAAAAATGATTTGGACCTAAAAGAAATCAATTTTTATCATAAATAGTACTCCGGGTGAATAGTACCTGAGTGAATAGTACCCCGTGAATAGTAATTCAGGAATAGTACCCCGTGAATAGTACTCCGACATGAAAAAGTTAAACTTTATCAAGAATGCTTAAAATAATATTTTCATGAAAAGATACTGGATGAAGCGCAAATTTCAAGGATATTCTACTAATTTCATAGAGTATAGAAGCCCAAAACTTAACAAAATGAGTGTAGAATTCAAAATCTGAAATGAAATAATATTACTTACATATTACCGAGTATGGAAGAAAATATTATTTCTTACGAATATTGAACAAAAATAATATCACTTACCTTAAAAAGAAGAGTACTCCAACTGGTATAACGGAGATATTCTTGAAGAAAACCTATACTGTTTTCTGCGCTCAAAGCTTTCTTAAATTCTAAAGAAATACGCTCAAGATTATAGAAGAAGAATTCTCTGATTCTGGTGTGATTTTCAATTCTAACTAAGCACCCTATTTATAGGAGAATGGAGGATACTATTTGAATATCACAGATACATAGTAGGGTCACTGGCACAATTCTGACGAATTCACGAGAATTTTCAAAGTTTTACTATGCAAATACTATGTAGACACTATGAATAATAAAATATAATATATTCTATTTTTCATAAAACAAAACTTATTATATATTATATATAATAAAAACATCACTATCACCACAAATTTTCCACCACCAACCGTGACCATTTTAATTCCCCCCCCCCCCCAGATTCTCATTTCTCAACATACGTGGGCCCCATATGTGGCTCCCACCTTTATTAAATATAAATATATAATAAATAACTTTATACCGATTATTTTGAAAAATGGATAAATGGGGGGTCCATAAAATAAGTAAAATTTACAACAAATACTTCATAAAAATCCCCTCAATATTTTTTACAACATTTATTCATC
>CM035136.1:43169244-43561744 GCA_020205605.1 Panax ginseng
GGAATCCGGTTGGGACTGTTGCAGCTAGTGATCCAGCTGAAAAGATACCTTTAAACTATGACCAGGTCTTCATTCGTGATTTTGTCCCATCAGCTCTTGCATTCTTGCTTAATGGAGAAGGAGAGATTGTCAAGAACTTTCTGCTTAATACACTTCAATTATAGGTATTTATCAATACTTTGGCTCTATCTTATTTAACCCTATGGTTTTCCTAATTAGTATGTAATTTACTTATCTCATTATCTTTACCATAAACAATATCTATTTTGGGATTTTTTTTTGCTACGGTGTTAAACTTCATGCATGTATTAGTCAATGTTTTGGTCGTCAAATGCACAATATGTTGCTCAATTGTGCTCTATATAGCAGTTTAGTTTAAGGTCATTTTGGTATGGTGTGATAGGGATAAACATAGATGATATTGATTTAGTCTCAAGGTTGTTCAAACAGTGACACAGAGACTGTGGTGTATTTTTGCAGCTAAATTTTCTAGTTTATCCTAGAAACCTATTTTTATCACAATGGAGCTGAGCACAGAATATTGTGATGTCCAGGTGGTCGAAAGAGAAGTAGTGGCATACTTCTTTGTGATTGTGGTTATTATGTTCAAAAGTAGTTCTCCTCAAATGTTACCTTGAAACTAAGGGGGAATATATTGAAATGCCATAGGACGTGTCTAATATGCTGCAGTAACTTTGTCCATGCATCTTAGCTACCAAGGGGATTATTTCTTTTATCATACCTTGTTATGATTTGTGGAAAATAGTTTGCTTAGCATAATGTGACCTTGGTTACCTTTGTCAATTTTCCATCTGCAAATTTAACTTTGTTATTTTTGCTGTTCGTTATTCAGAGTTGGGAAAAACCGTCGACTGCCACAGCCCCTGGGCAAGGGTTGATGCCTGCAAGTTTTAAAGTTAGAAATGTGCCCCTTGATGGAGAAATTGGAGAATTTGAGGATGTTTTGGATCCAGATTTTGGTAAATCAGCCATAGGGCGTGTTGCTCCTGTTGATTCTGGTAAGCTAGGCCACATTTAAACTCTATGCACTGTCAGCTGATTTTCATATAAATGAACTGAGGGATCTATTGCCAATTGTTGTTTAGCTAATTTTTTTGGGTGTTCATTTACTGTTTCCAAAAATGTTTTGTTTTCTAACCTGAGTTGATTTGGAAAGATAGGCCACGCTGTATATTGTATATACTGTCGATTGTTTCACCTTTAAATGAGCTGGTACTTAATTATAATTGTTCCTTGGGTGTTTAATTTCTGGGTGTTAGTTTGATGTTAATGTTTACTTTACTTTTGTTGTCAGTAAAGCATTTTTTTTCAATAACTGTGAAATTATGCACTGAGCATTCACTGAAAGACAACTATTGGCTACTTTGACAGGGTTGTGGTGGATTATATTGTTGAGAGCTTATGGAAAGATCACAGGGGACTATGGGTTGCAAGCGAGGGTGGATGTGCAGACAGGTAAGGATGTGCAGACATGCATAAGACTGATACTTAATTTGTGCCTGACAGATGGTTTTTACATTTTAGTGCAAGTTAATGATGATTAGATTTGTACTGATTGTGGATATAGGCTTATAGTTTTCAATATTGAATTCAAACCATCCTGCCACATTACTATCTTGATTAATGACGAATAATTGTACTTCTTGTTGTATGTAGTATGACATGAAAAGCTTGGGGACATCTTTGCTGTAGTGAAAGCATTTGCTGATTATGTTGACAGTCTCTGTGGGACCCCTTATCCTATGGATTGTGAAATATGGCTAAGAAGGTTAAGGCGACATATAAATGAAGAAGACAATGGTAAGGAAATTGACACATCAAGTTAGATTTTCTTTCACTAGCTACCTGAGTAGAACTGAAATACTTCATACCTTAATCATTTCCAACCTTGCTGTTAGACCACCAACATACTTTGGTATTTATATTTTAATAAAAAAAATTGATAAGTGAATATTTAATATATTACAATAGTGCTTTGATGAATAAAGAATGGATATTAAAATTGGATACAAAATGATGTGTATGGTTGTGGTAGGTTATAATCATTGGAACCATCTATTTATTATAAATCATCAACTAATCATATTTTGACACATTATTTTGTATGTTATTTTATGTATCTGTAGCAATACTCAATATATTCATTTGGGAGAATCTTAATTTAAGATTGGTGATGCAACTTTAAATTTACATTATTTTGCTTGTCAGAGTTTTTGCATTGGCATCCATCACCATCATTTAGGAGACTATAAAATTAGTACCATTAACATCACCATCACCATGACCAGTACAAATAGATCGTCACAGATATTACTAATGCCATCTCATTTTCATTAGAATCATAGGCATAACCAAACAAACAGGTGCACCACCTCCTAATATACTCCATACAATCTAATCACCTCAATTTCTAACTTTCTCACTAATAGCAACATCAAATATATAACTGCCATCTATGTACTCTCATTATCAATTAGTAGTAGCAGTACTCCACCTGCTGAGACCCAATTGATATATAATCAGCCATGTTCATTTTTACTGCCATTATTGTTGTCACATGACTATAAAGATGGTTCTTCGTAGTAGACCAATCTTTCTCTCATGTATAATCATCATTTATTCTTCTGTTCATTTCAGGATGGAGACTCTGAACAGACTTAAAGAGTCATTTGTTGACTCTAAACAGACTTAAAGAGTCATACTGTCAGATCAGAGTGAGTACATGAATTACTCTTATATATTATAATTGATTTTGTCTTGCATTTAATATGTCTTAAAAATCTCATTTTAAAAAGTAGATCTCGTGTGTTAAGCCACATTACAACACTATATATGAACTCGTTGTGCTTCCCTCTTCCGGTATAGCGTTATAATGTAATAGTTTTTTTTTAATAGATATGAATCTGTTAGAATAAATTGCTAATATGTTATATGCTTGTAGGACATGTCTCATGTAATGGGAAAGAACAGAGAGGAACTCCTTGCTATGGCCAGAGGACTTGGTGAAGTGAAGAAAGGTTAGCTTGTCAGTTACTCAATTAAATTTGTGTCTGTATTTGAACTTCCCAACCTAAATTTAAATAGTTTGCCTCTGGTGACCTATTTGCTTTATTTTCTTGATTTTGCTATTATTTTTTAAGTATGTGCAGGAAGACTGCTTCTACGACCTGCCTTACAATATTGGGTATCAAATTTTTGTGTTACGTTTACGGAAGACAAGTGATGAAATTATGAAGTGTACTCTCTCTCTATATATGTAGATATATACTTTGATTGAAGAACTGTGGTAGCTTTAGATGATTAATTATAAAGATAATGAATGATTATGTAGTGGATGATTTTATTAAGTTAATAATATTTTAGTTTTTTGTATTTTTGTCATTATTTGCTATGGGGACATTGAGCCAGTCAAGTACACAAAAAGAATGTCAAATTTTGATTTGGCAACAATATAATTTGTTATCAAAGCATTGAACAAGTTTTAATATAGCAACAATTTTTATACATTTAGCAACAAATTTTCGTTGCTAATGACATTAAAATATAATTTTTGGCAACGAAAAATCAACCTAATAACAACGGAGAGGATATTGTTGCTAATACTAACATAAAAGGCAATATTTTTTAACGTTGCAAATTATATTAACTTTCGTTGCACATATAAAGAAACAACAATATATAATGTTGTTCTTTAATCGGCGACTTTTCGTTCTTATTGAAAATAACTAGCAACAAATATTTTCGTTGCTGATTCAGTATAATGTCGTTGCCAAATAATATAATCAGCAACGAAAATCGTTGTTAAAAAATTTACATTCCAAGAAGCGAAAGCAAGCTTAGGCAATAATTTTCATAATTTCTACGCAACAAAAAATGTCGTTTGCAAAATGGTGTCAATCGCAGCGAAAATGCATGGTCGTTGCAAAAAAAAAGAGTTCATTTAGATTTGCCAATTAGTAGTCTTTTTTTGCAGCGAAATGGGATTTTAATAACGAAATTTTAGTTATTACTGCAACAATACATTTTGTTCTTAAAGGATCGATGTCTCTGTACGAAAATCAAATTTCATTGCAAAATGTATTACTTTTTGCAACGAAAAAAAAATGTTCGTTGTGGAACAATTAGCAACACTCATTGCGCAACGAAAGAGGCAACGACAATAAAGTCGTTGCCAAAACCCTTTTGCAACGAAATTCGGCACTTTTAGCAATGAAAATCGGTTGTTGCTGAGGCCACATTTTTTTGTAGTGAATGAATCGAGGATTGCGTTTTCCTCTCTTTCCAAATCTCGTAACTCCCTTCCATGGAGCAACACGTAACAACACATAATCTCCAACATTGAACTCCAAGTCTCTTCGATGAAGATCAACATAACTCTTTTGTCGATCTTGTGAGGTCTTTATATGTTGCCGAATCATTTGAATCTTCTCCGTAGTCATACGTACCAATTTCGGTCCCAACAACGTTGCTTCACCCACCTCGTCCCAGCATACTGGATAACGACACTTGTGTCCATACAACGCCTCAAATGGAGCCATGCCAATACTTGCTTGATAATTGTTGTTGTAGGAAAATTCCACCAATGGCAATAATTGAATAAAACTGAGTGACTTCTCACGTAAGCATCAATAATCAATACTGGTGTGCTCTTATGCAACCACAGCGTATTCTTTGTTTTACCACCGGTATTTTCTACAGTTTAACGGTAAAACATTCGTCGTTACTTTTATAACAAGATATTTACGTCATTTTTTAACTTTCCGCAATAATTACATTGTGGGGTCCACCAATGATTTATGGTTATACGAATATTCCACGATAAAATGAATATTCCCCACCAATCGAATATTTTATAACAACTTGCATACTTTAAAAAATTTATAACTATTACCCACAACTATAACATTATATCAAATCCACACCATATTATTAAAAATGATATTTCGAGAAAAAATAATCTTTATTTATGAAAATTGGGGTCTTACAATTAACATGTCCTAATCTACCATGCCATAAATTAGAAGAATTAATCATATAAGTAGAAGATGTAATTTTATTAATATTGAAAGGAACAATAGTCATTACATTTACTTTAAAGAGCCCATTGCTAATATATCCCTTCCCCACATACATCCCATTTTTAGTTAGAACAAACTTGTTCGACACAATGACTAATTTAAATATCTTTTGACTAAGAAGGGATCTTGACACTAAATTTTTCCTAATATTAGGCACATGGAGCACGTTGTTGAGGGTGAGCTCCTTTCCAGAAGTCATCTTCAGAACCACTTTTCCTTGTCCATAAATTTTGAATGAGGAAGAATATTCCATGTACAATTGTTCTTCATTCTCAATTTATTGATATGTGGAGAACATATTCTTGTCAAAACACACATGATGGGTTGTTCCAGTATCTACCCACCATTCCCTGGGATTTTCAACCATGTTAATCTCAGAAACAACCGCTGAAAGGTTCATTTCTGAAACATCTTGAAGAAGACCATCCACTTCCATTACATTGACTTGTGCGGACTTCTTATTTTGGTCTTTGCGTTTACGAAAATCCTTTGCCCTATGTCCGGGCTTATCACAGATGTAGCATTTGCCTTGGAACTTCTTATTTGTTCCTTGTTGAGGCCTATTGCCGGAGTACTTTCTCTTTTTAGACTCCGGACCTTGTTCCACCACGTTGGCTTTATATTCTACAAAGGCCATTCTTATTTTTTTTTTCAGAGGCACAGTTGTCCTCTTCTATTCTTAATCTTTCGATTAAGTCTTCAAGTTTCATCTCTTTGCATTTATGCTTGAGATAATTTTTAAAGTCTTTCCACATTGATGGTAGTTTTTCAATAATTGCAGCAACTTAGAAAGATTCACTTAAAGACATACCTTCTGCATGTATTTCATGCAGGATTACTTGTAATTATTGGACTTGGTTGATGGCAACCTTGGAATCCATCATCTTGTAGTCCAAAAATCTGCCAACTACGAACTTCTTTGTGATAACATCTTATGTTTTATAGTTCTTATCCAAGGAATCCCATAGTTCTCTTGCTGTTTTAAGAGAACTATACACATCATTTAATGTGTTTTCATGCATCAATAGCAGCAACCACTTGCCTATTTGTTTCATTCTCATTAAGCACATGGAGGTCTTCATGAAGAATCCTCGCCAAGTTGAGCGTAGTGAGATAAAACAACATCTTTTCTTTCCATCTTTTAAACTCTGTTCCATTGAACTTTTTTGATTTTTCAGCATGGTTCAGAGGAACCTTTGGTATAGAAAGTGTAGAAGAAGAAGAACCGATTATAGTAACGGAATTGGTAGCCATATTTCTTTCAAATATATATATATATATATATATATATATATATATATATAGTAATTGTCTTAAGATTGTTAGTAAACTGAAAATGGATACTATATATATTAACTTATCTCAAACTGTAGAATTTAACTTGTCAAGAGTTAGTTGTGACGCCCCAAAATTAGGTATACATCACCCATCTTGGGTACTTGGATACATGGTACAAAATTCAAATACAACTTACTAATACAACCGTATGTCGTATACAATCGACAAAACATAAATGTGAGTTTGAATACAAATATTATCTACTTGAGATTATACAAACTCAAAAGGAGTCCTCATTACAATTATTATCACACTATTTCACGGAATAGTGAGGACTACTAATGCTATCCTCTGGACCATCACTCCGTTCCCAGGCTCGTCCCAAATTTATATTCTCATTTCTCAAGAGAGAACGGTGAAAAGAAAGGGTGAACTCAACTAGCTCGAGAAGAAATATTTATGACTAAGATAATGCGAATAAATTATCATTAGTCTCCAACAATGTTAAAGCGATACAATATAATAGACATCAAGTTTAGCTGCTAGATGAACAAACAATCCATTAAAAGAGTCAGTAGAAAATAAAATCTACTATCTTTTATGATTAAAAAGGTTTTCATCATCTTTGTTATCATTTGAGACTCAACTTAATAAATATTCCACATCATCGAATCACCCCTGCACTACGGCCAAGGATATTCTTTAGTATCACGACCACAATTATCCATGCACTACGGGCCAAGAATATTTGTGTATTCATTTATGGTCATGATCATGCCATAAAACAATTCATCTTTGCACTACGGTCAAAGAGAATCCATAGCCATAATCATACCAAAAACTGTCCATCAATGCACTACGGGCCAATGAGGACTTTTTTCACATCATTTGTAACATTACGGTTATGATTATACCGAATAATCCCTGGTCATAATCATACCAAGTCCATCTATGCACTACAGGCTACAGATGACTTTCAACATAATATAAGCATGAGGATGATGACAATGATATAAGAATTCAATAAAACAAGTTCAAAAATTAATTTGTCCAAGAACTACTAATGTCCAAATTGTCAATATGATACTGCTTTGTAGAGTAAAATTCAAGAATGATCAGAAGAATATTTCCATGAAAAGATACTGGATGAAGCAAAAATATCAAGGATATTCTACTAATTTCATGGAGTATAGAAGTCAAAACTTTAACCAACTGAGTATAATAAAGAATGGAATAACAAAAGAAATCACCATGCATGCGGTACCGCATGGCGAGTTATTCAGAATACTAAATAACGGAACGACGGTCGGTGAAATTCACACCAAGCGGGATGTTCCAAATGTAGAATAGTAAATCTTGGAATAATAAATGATGGAACCGGTCCACATATATAGCACAGACAAGATATTAAAGCAGAATAATAAAGACAGAATAATAGAAGAATGTCACCAAGTATAGGGTAGCTCAGCAGCGTATATAGGTTATTCAACGAGAACAATAAAGAAATGGAATAATGAAGTTCTCTTCGGAATACAAAAGAATAATATCCTCTTAGTAAAATAATACTTGATATAAAGAGTAGTGAAGTAGCGAAAACTTTTCTTTCTATCTCTATAGTTTTCTCTCTAGAGTTCAATTGAATTCGTAAGAAAATAATGAAGGAATGAACTTCTATTTATAGGAAAATGGAATGCATAGTAACTAATATATGAGCGGTCCAGATTGATTTACTTTAATCGATGGTCCATATTTAAAGAAAAATCTTTTAAATAAAATATAATATATTCTATTTATATAAAAAGATTTTTTTACTATGCAAACACTTATGTGGGCACTATGCAAACACTATGCATAATAAAATATAATATATTCTATTTATAGAATAACTTTAATAAAGTATTACATTTTATATAAAAAAGATTTTACTATACAAAACACTATGCATAATAGAATATAATATATTCTATTTATAGAATAACTTTAATAAAGTATTACATTTTATATAAAAGATGTTTCTATTTTATTACGTTAATAATAATTGAATAAAATAAAACTTCTAAATCAACAATAATTGAATCAAATAATGTGAGATACTTGTCGTGTAAACTATTGTAGCAATAATTGAACAAAAGCGGTGACTTCTCACATAAATATCAATAATCAATATTGTGTGCTCTTTATATGCAACAACGGCGTATTCATTGTACTTTTTACTACTGAGTAGTAGTTCAGCGATTATCAACGGTAAAACTTTTTCCGTTATTTTCAATAAAATAATTTTGTCGTCGTTTTCTCAATCAAGGCAATAATTCCGTTGTGGGGTCCACTAATGATTGTGCCATCGTATGCGAATATTTTACATTTTAAAACGAATATTCCCCGACCAATAGAATATAATATGACAACTTGCATACTTTGCAAAATTTATAAATATTACCCACAACTATAACATTATCTCAAATTCACATCATAATAAAAAAAATTATTTCGAGAAAATTAATTCATTATTAATAAAATCTGGGGTTTCACACTAGTACTTGGTACTATGTCCTTAAGATAATTATGTCCTCCGTATGGTGCTCAGAGTTGATAGCATTTGTCTCCCAGGATACAATGACACTGTATACTATAATAGCACTTCAAATAGTATACTCAACAAACCAAAATAAAATGCTCAGAACTCTCTCACAAAAAATGAACTATAAACTGCTAATGAAATGAAGAATAAGAAGACTGTAATGCTTATGCTTGAATGAATGAAAATGGCAGCACCCCCTATCTATTTAGAGGAGGGTAAGTGACCCATCAGAAGGGACACAACTTACTGAAAAGGTGCATTTAATCCAAAATGACGTAGTTTTAAAGTGTAGCAGAATAGGCACGTCTGTTCGGACCCATAAAACGACGTAGTTTTAGCCTTAGCCGAACCAAAACTACATAGTTTTAGGCTTAGCGGAAAAGGCACGATAAAATGACGTAGTTTTGGGGCATCCGTTCAAACTGATACCTTTTCAGTAGATACCGCTTCTCAAAACGATATATATTTGATAATAATAATAAATAATATTTATCAAAACGACACAATTTTGACAATAGAACTAAAATAAAATTTAAATAAAAAATTTAAATAAATTTTGTCTAAAAAGTTATATACAAAGACCCAGAGCTACGAACCTCATGCCACGCCACGTGCGTGAAGCCAGCCATGTACGGCGGTGGCGATGGCGTATGGTGTGTTTGAACCAAGCCTTGGCTAGGTTCTCACCTTTCCACAAAAGTGGGGTGCCCCTTGGGCCCCAAACCCAAGAGCAACTTTCATATATATAAACCTATTAAATCTTTAGTTCTTAACCAATGTGGGACTTGGCTTCCGACATATATTTATTATTATTTATCATTTCCAAGGGTGATCTATGGGAGTTAATATTTCATTCATTACTTTATGGATTTGAGCTTCCAAATACTTAATTTAATCTACTCATGGAGTAGAACACATTGATATGTGGATTCACTTAAAATAATTATTAAAACTCACTTTAATTTTGTCTCAAATTCTAACACTTCTCTCTTCCTCCATTTGTTTAATTAATTGATCTTTTAATGTTTTTATTTTAAATTGTAATAATTTTTTAGAATGTATATACTTTTATAAAATCATAATACATGTATGCCTACATCTAAAACATATAACACATACAAAAAATTGACACATGACAATCTCCGGTGAAAAATTGGTCGGTCCGGTAAAAAAGGAACACATTTATTGTTTTAAAATACTTAGAGGTATTGATTAAATATTCCCAAACTTTGAGTATCAAATTGATTTTCATCAAAACTTCAAAGGACAGAGTTGTCATTAGCCCTAAAATAACTGAAGTTCATTGCATATAAAATGTTTTGCCATACATATGTTTAAATCTTCCCACTTTTGTTTTTTTTAAAAAATAAATTGTATGAAAAATATTTTTAATATTTTTATGGGATAGAAAGAGTATTAAATTTGATATTAGAATTTCAGAATATTGAATGTACATAAAATCTTGTACCTTATATATTAGTTTTTATATCTAAAATTTGTAAAAGTACAAATTATCGACGTCGGGATTTTTATTTATCCCTTTCTGTTCTTGTTCTTTGGTATTCTCATGTTAGGTAATATTTGTTTGAAAAAATAAGTGGTGAAAAGGTCCGACATTTATATGTTGACAATTTGACTATAAGAGTCGCCAGTTGGTTGTTTATATGGTTGTACCAACACAACTGAGAAAAGGTTTACACATTGACCCAGTGATGTGACAACGCTAAAAGCAGTCTGTGAAAAGAGATTCATTAGGTCCAGGGGACTTGCTTATGCGGAGGAAGGTGTTAGGCACCCAGACATCCGTGTTACTACAGTGATTGCCACTTTTCAAGAAAGCTGTTATATAAATGTGTGTATGTGTGTGTGTGGGTGATGTGTTTGTTATTTGGAAGTAGTCACGAGGCCTCGTTTGCACCTATATACACAGGGTTTTAATTTGTGTAAAAATTCAGTTTTAAACAAGGTATGGCAGTGATGTTTTATAAAAAGAGGTTTTTCAAACCCTTATGCTCAATAGTAATTAAGACCTTTTGATACTTCTATTTTATTAAAATGTCCATCTTGATTGCTTTTATTTTCGAGATACGAAGTATCTTCGAGAAAATAATGTACAAAGCAGTGCCAAACTCCTCATGGGCATGAAAACCATATGAGGAAATCCAAACACCGTGAATAAATTTACAAGCTACTTATAGCTAAAAATGTCCATCACGTGAACCGAATCTAGATTCAATAGACTGAATCTGTGATCACATGATTCCTAGGCTCACATGATGCCGCAATTTATATGACAGTAGTAATCAGTTATATATATATATATAAGTCAGTAAATATATATATATATATATATATATATATATATATATATATATATATATATGATAGACATGATCAACAACCACGAAGCACCTCCATGGGGGATTGGAAATGTAAATAAAACTGTAAAAGCAATCAACCGCTATGAAGTAAACTCTAGGCGGGACGAAATGTAAAGAAAGCCATAAAAATGATCAACCGCCACGAAGTAAACTCCAGGCGGGACGAAGTGTAGATATATATATAAGCGGTAAACACACAGGATGTAAAATCCAGGCTCATCGAACAAAGTTTGACCATAGTTGATATATATAAATATATATATACACGAAAGTAAATAAATGCTCCAGACATAAGTCTAGGCTCATCGAACAGAGTTCGACACACAGTTCATATATATAAGTATATATATACAAAAACAAATAAATGCTCCAAACATAAGTCTAGGCTCAATCGAGGCATAACTCGATAATGTTAGTCTATATATATATATAAATATATGTATATACAAACTGAAATAAAACCACGGACCGAAGTCCGGGCATACACACACAACACGACTCTCAACGTGAAGAATATTGTATGCAAAGATGAAGAGAAAGGCTTTAAAGTGTGTAAGAAGGCTTACAGTGGGCTGCCAAAGAAGACTTCTATAACATTAAGTGGATGAACACTCGGCTCCCGCCGGTACAAATAGTATCTATATGTGAGCTCACAAATGTTTAAAATAAGAAAGCACTCAGTTTATAGTGTGTACAGAGCAAATTGGACAAGGCTTTCTCGCCTTTTTTAAAATGGCCACCCCAAGCCCTCTATTTATAGAGGGGGGAGCCGCAGGTGCCTGGGGTGCCCCGGGCTCCGCGGGTCCCGCCGTCTCAAAATACGTGCACGCATGCAACGTGATGTCCGCTCGAACTTTCAGAACTGCAATCCGGGCATCCGATTGAGGTGTATAAGACCTATTTTGGACCGCCATTGCTGAGAGCTACACAATGACGTGCGATTAGAGGTTGTACGAAGTCAGGAAGATGGGACCATGCCCTATGTTTTCAAGCTTCAAATTCTATCTGGTGTGCTGTCTTGTGTAGTAGGTACTCGGGATTGGACTTCCTTGGTTCTTGTGGGACATTGCTATGTAGAAATGTATGAATGAGATGTTGAGATAGCGCGATGTAGGATTGAGGTGGCAAAATGATGATTTTAACCCTCACCAGGGTTATCTCGGTTTGAAATTTGATAAATGAGGCGTTGCTTTCGTGGTTATCTACGAGATTGGATTGCTGTAATCTTGAAGGTTCCTAGGGTTATTTTTGAGGTAGGCCTATCTTCCCGGTGTTATCTTCGGGTCTTGTACTGAGTACCTCGGTGTGAGTCCCGAGGTTGAAGCTAACTGCATACATTTGAAACAAGCATTTCCAAGGTTATCTCCGGAACTGTAACTACACTCCTTGGGGTTATCTCCAAGGTTAAGCACTTCTTATTCACGGTGTTTTTCCGGATTTGGGCCGAGCATCTTAGGGTTATCTCCGAGACAGAACTGTCCTATCCGGTGGAATTTCCGGCATTTGAACTGCATTATCTTCCAGGGTTATCTCTGAAAGACGGATCTGCTCTCTTGCAATGTTAGTGATAGGTGTGCAGAAAATTTTGAGTGTCTATAGATGCCCCTCTTTAGCATATTCATGCAATGCAATGACATGGATAAGATAAAGAATCCTAGACACTTGAAATGCAACAAGATAAACATGATACCATGTGCAGTAACATGATGCAGATGTATGATGCATATGTTCTGTTGGATTATTCTCCAACATGGTGGGAAGATTGTCGGCTCCCTGTTGCTTCTACCAGGGATGGAAATAAATAAGCAGCCTGATGAACTGTTATGGACGTGCGCGATCCACAACTCCTAGGAAAATTTAGGATCGTTGACATTGGGGTTATCACCAAAGTCTTGAATCCTTGATATAGACTCTATACTGAAGATGTATCTCTCATGTACAAGAGACTCTGTGGGGATGTATCCTTGTCTATTTGAGGATGTGTATAACATATTCTATCATCAGTCCTCCCCGATGAGGATGATCCTTCCTAGTTTGTATTGCCAGGACATATCAATGCTCTGTCGAGATTCACGCTTGATAGTTTATCTTTGTCGAGGTTGCTCGACCTTCTTTGACATGTATATCACTGGATAATATCCCTGTTGGGTAAACCGTCAAGGTTGCTTGACCCTCGATGACTTGTGCATCAACGAAAAATACCCGTGTTGGGCAAACTGTAAAGGTTGCTTGACCTTCGCTGACTTGTGCATCAACGGAAAATACCCCTGTTGGGCAAACTGTCAAGGTTGCTTGACCTTCGCTGACTTGTTCATTAACGGAAAATACATGACACCCCTGCCGGTGATATGTACTTCGATATATGGAAATGCGTGAGGCCCCCGCCGGGGACTTGTGCGTGAGAATGCGTGATGCCCCCATCGGGGAATCTGTATTTGGACAGATGAAGACGCGTGATGCCCCCGTCAGGGTAACTGAGAGAATTAGGGTGACGACCTTGAATTGGCGACATTGGACCTGCGTAAGGTATTGCCGAGTGTGACTTGTAATAGTTGAGATCATCGGTATAGTGTACCCTGTGCTCAGGAGAACACCAATGAGTGATGAGCAGACCCACGGTTCGGTCTGAGAAAAACCAGGATTGTAAGCTATTCTGCTCAATCGCGTAGCATTTTTATTCCTGATTTGGCCTTTTCAGCTTGTGAAAACTCCTTTGCAACTCGAACTGGACCGAGCCAGAGGGGTGGGACCCATGTAGGGGTGCTGTAGGTACACCTGCGATGAGCCATGGTGGACTGCTGACCCAGCCAAATAGAACTATTAAAATGCATGTTTTCCTTTTCAAGTCATTTTCAAGTCGCGTCACAAAGGAAATCTTAGAGCTCTTCTTCAGATATGCTGAGTTCAGACGTCTTTGTGAAAATTCTGTCACTGTATAAGTGTTCTACACGGTCCTGGTAATGTATGCAAGTCTTCTTTTCCAGTTTTATCCGTTGGAAAATGACTTAATATATGAAATGCATCTAAACACATAGTAGTGCATATGCATGCTCAAAATTCAACACAGTAAATATTAGTATTAAACCATGCTGAACATAATGATGTGAAAAAATTTGACTTTTAAAACAGTTAAATTGGCACCCTTTTCTACTATTTCTGTGACACCCCCACACCCCGGTACATCATTACCTCAAGATTTGGTGTTCACTTAATCAAAACATCCATATCTAACTACCCAATCATAATATAATTGAATAAATAAACCTGCCCATACATGATTACATTAAATAAAATCTCCCAGGTTATCTAACCTTTACAGAAATCATTCATGCGGAAAATTAAATAAACTTCATTACAATCTTTAAACCAAAGTCTGATAATAAAACTATCAAAACTATTACAAGTCTTCAGTACTTGTTTATCTTTCCCTTTCCCTTACTGGTGCTAGGTACGTCATCCTTTTCAGCTTTAGCTGTAAAAAATTTTATAGGCAAGAGTGAGCAAACAAGGCTCACTTGGAATAACAATAAATAAAACTTTAACCTTTACATCACTTGCCATATACTAGGCTTAATAGAACTGAACAATACGTTCTATTAACATTTGAAAAATCATAACATTCACTGAGGGTCTAATGACCACGAACCATGTCCACATTTATAAGTAATCTTTCAACTTTAACTCTAACAAATATAATACATTATAAGTACTCAAAAGGTACTTAGGGGGATCAATCGCCATTACATGTATTGTATACAAACATTTCAAAGACAAAGTATAAAACTAAGTGTGACCCTAATAATAGGGTTGTTCATCTCAAATTATTTAGAGTACAAGTCGCACCAAAGTCGGTTTGGTTTGGATACACTTCAATGTAATTTGGAATTCAACGGACATCAACTAAGGATTAGTTGAATAAAAGATAATAACACTATGTTATTGAATAATCATAACTGAATAAATATTTCGCTCTAAGTTTATGCTTTAGGAATAATCTAATAGCATAACAATGGAATAATTTATCATACCTTGCTTTGAACAACATTAAGCTAAGGTTACATCTTAGAATTTAATATTAAGCATGCATAACAAATAATAACTTTGAACGGTAAATTGTTCAACAGAATAAAGATATTTGCATGCTAATATAACAAGTTTAGATTTAGGAAAAACTTGCATAATCATAACAAACTAACTCAACGAAGGTATGGAGTTAGAGGATTTACTCAATGTAAACAATAGATTTAGAAACTTGCATAACGAAGATTTAGGATAAGAAAACTTGCTCAACTATTATAAAAGTAGAGTTAAAGAACTTGCATGACAATAAATCGTTAAATACGAGATTATAAATAGAGAATTTGCATAAGTTTAACATAACAGTGAAAAGTAACCTTGCTGAATAATAAAGTAGCAAAGGTTAGGGAACTTGCCTCGTGCGTAGGTTAAACAATCACTACTCACGTTCACCCCAAGTCCTACACATACCATATGTATTGACAATACACTTTAGCTACACTAACATTACCTTCATGAGTTGTTTTCTTACTTTTAGTATAGCTACCAACTAAATTTAAGTTTAAATAACATTGCATCTTTTCATGAACATTACTTTTTAGCTTTATTACAACTACTTAAGTGATCATGTCATTGCACCACATACACATTAACAACTTGATACAACATCCTATTACATGTCCAACATATTATCATTAGGTTATACTAATACTCAAAGGATTGCACTTGCATTCGCGCATCCCGACGCCCTCCGATTGGCTCCAAATACACAACAGTCATAAAGATTGCCATTTTGATCCTTCATAACGATTTTAAATTGAAAACCTTAAAGAATAAAAGTTATAGGAATATTCGTTCTCTTTCTGAATCATCTTAAATCACCTCAATCGGAGTTCGTATGAAAACTTTCTGGCCGTTTTACTACAAGAGGTCAAATTATCCGACCCAGACCACTTTTCCAGCGCTGGGGCGCGAGACAGTGGCGCTGGGGTGCGAATTCCAGTGCTGGGGCATGAATTCCAATACTGGGGCACGAACTTCTGGACTATTTTTGGCTCTGAGGCGCGAGACTTGACGCTGGAGCATGGATTTTGGCGCTAGGACGCCGAAACTCACAGAAACCAAACCAAGAACAGAGCAAAGCTACTGTCTTAATTCTTAACAACAATTAACACCAATTAACATGTATAACTTCACGTAATTTACATATAAATGCTAACAATCATCCATATACCAATCATTACGAATTTTAACAACAATTTTAGAAAACTTAATCCTTGCAACCATATTTTTAAAACTCAAAACTCCATTGTTGATTTATAAAATACAGTGAACTGAAATTCCACTGTTACCACCCAAAATTGATTTCTTTGTAGTATGTTATCTTACACTCATACCCAAGTAACAAACATGACATTAAATTTCACAATTAGCATATAATTAATTTTTGTTATCATGCAAAAACATATATTCAGTATATATATTTTCACTATAAAAACCAAGTTCTCTTTCTCAATGGTAATTTAGCATACAACATATACATACATATATATATATATATACATGCTAGCTATAACAATTACAATCACACATATTATCATAACCAATTCTAGAACATGGTTTACAAGAATTTTGTAAAACTTATACACAGTGATTCTTAAGAAACAGAGAACACAGAGACTAAGGTCATAGACATACCTTTTTTGTTTCTTAAGAATCTTTGTTAACAGAACTCGCTTTGAAAATCCTGTTTTCTCTCAAACTCTCTCAAAACTCTGAAACTTTTCTCTCTGAAAACCTTTTTCTGAACTTGTTCTTAGACTTAAGCCATATACAATATACGTAAAATTAAACTAAACCAACGCTTACCTTTGAAACGTAATCTTTATTGGTAAAAAGTGCGCTGATTTTGTCAGTCTGTACACTTTCACCCAAATCGCATCGCATCCTCTCTGAGTAGTTGGAAGACCCACCATAAAATCCATCATGATGTGCTCCCACTTCTATTCCGGTATTTCCAACGGTTGAAGTAATCCGCTGGGTCTTTGATGTTCGACTTTTACTCTTTGACATGTCATACATTTCGCCACGCATTCTGCAACATCCCTTTTCATATTCGGCCACCAAAAATGTCGGCATAAATCTTGATACATCTTCGCGCTTCCTGGATGAATTGAATATTTTGAGCTATAAGCTTCGGTCAAGATTTCGTCTTTCAGCTCTGGTGTTGCTGGGACCCAGATTCTTCCCTCGTACCATAGTAACCCTTCGGTATCGATCTTGTATTTCGTATCGCTACTGTTAACCATAATCTCTTTTATCTTCCCACATTCTTCATCTTGTAACTAAGCGTTCTTCACCTTGTCCAGTAAAGTTGGACCGGCTTCTAACTGGAATAGGCGTTCGTCGGATTCCTGTGGAAATTTAATTTCCAGCTCTAGCTTTGTCATTGCTGAAATGAGCTCCTCCTAAGTTGTTATCAACATCAACTTCTCCCGACCTTTCCTGTTTAAAGCATCTACAACCACATTCGCTTTGCCTGGATGATAAAAGATCTCACAATCATAATATTTTATCAATTCCATCCACCTTCTCTGACGCATGTTCAGATCCTTCTGAGTGAAAATATACTTCAGACTTTTGTGGTCTGTGTAGATCTCACATTTCTCTCCATAAAGATAGTGTCTCCATATCTTGAGAGCAAATACTACTGCAGCCAATTCCAAATTATGAGTCGGATAACCTTTCTCATAATCCTTCAGTTGTCTTGATGCATAGGCAATAACTTTGCCATTCTGCATAAGAACACAACCCAATACTTTGTGTGAGGCATCACTATACACCACAAAATTTCCTGTATTATCTGGTAGGGTTAACACAGGTGCCATACTTAGCTTCTTCTTCAAATCTTGGAAGCTCTCTCATATTTCTCAAATCAAACGAATTTCTGACTTTTCCGTGTCAAATTTGTTAGCTGAGTGGCTATCTTGGAAAAATCTTGAATGAATCTTCTATAATAACAAAGCACCCCAAGAAACTCCTCACCTCCAAAGGTGTCCTTGGTTGTTCCCAATTTATTACAGCTTCCACTTTCGATGGATCCACTGAAATCCCATCTTTGTCAATCACATGACCCAAAAATTGTACACGATCGAGCCAAAATTCGCACTTAGAGAATTTCGCGTACAACTTATACATGCTAGCTATAACAATTACAATCACACATATTATCATAACCAATTCTAGAACATGGTTTACAAGAATTTTGTAAAACTTATACACAGTGATTCTTAAGAAACAGAGAACACAGAGACTAAGGTCATAGACATACCTTTTTGTTGCTTAAGAATCTTTGTTAACAGAACTCGCTTTGAAAATCCTGTTTTCTCTCAAACTCTCTCAAAACTCTGAAACTTTTCTCTCTGAAAACCTTTTTCTGAACTTGTTCTTAGACTTAAGCCATATACAATATACGTAATTTTAAACTAAACCAACGCTTACCTTTGAAACGTAAAAAAAACTGAAACTATAATAAATAATGCTAATAAGTTATTGGTTTCCAAATATATATATATATATATATATATTATTGTAGTTATTTAGTTAATAATTTAAATTCAGAAGGAATCCAAAAGTCATAAGGTTTTGTTTGGTAAACTATTTAAAAATTAAAGGATTAATATACTTAAACCTTGTTTGGCAAAACTAAATTAAAGTTACTTTAATTTATTTTAATAACTCTTTATAACATAGTTAACTCTTTATAACATAGTTATTTGTCACACTTTATTTAATAATAATTTATTAAATAATTCACTTAATCACATAACTCAATCCACATAACACATTAATTATTTAACAAATAAATAATTAACTAAATAAAATCAATCAAATTGAACACTTATTTATCCAATAATAAACACATCCAATAAATATTTATATAAATCAATAATATTTATAATTTACATTTAAAAAAATCTGGAATGTTACAATTTCTTATCCTATTTTAGGACAAATGAGCAAAAAAGGTAAAAATGTAAAGTAATCCTGGTAATTAAGCTACCCTTATGGATTGATGAATTTGACATTTAGATGCATATAGTATGTTTATGACTGTGGGCAGGTGTGCTACTGAATGGCCACCTAGTCATGCCTATGTGCATGTGGATAGTTCTATTGACAGAGGGGACTATGGCAAAAATTTTTCAAAATGTAGGCATTGAATAATCATGCATTTTTTAACTCTACTGTCGACGTATGTTAAAATAATGCATGCATGCATGTAGTCATAAAATACATTTTGCAAAGCTCCAGGTTAGAAAATACCACACCCTTTCTGAGGTGATCTGGAGACTTGTTGTCCAGATATTATGGATCTAGATCAGCCGAGTAGTTCTCGCAGGACCACTTCTGGTGTACGGAGGAGGGCTTCTGAAGTGCCTCGACCCCATTCTATTAGACAGCCTCGCCGTTTGGTGGAAGCGGTGATACGTCCAGTCTAGGTTGATATGCCGGACGTTGAGGACGAGGAGGAGGATGTTCTAGTTGCGGACCTCGCTCCTACTGCATATATCCCCGTAGGGACCTCCCGAGTATTCAGGTGGTAAACCCAGAGCTTCTGGGTGATTTGAGTTGACATCCATCGATGTACTTGCACGCCGACAAGGTATCAAGTTAGATCTTAATCTTCCTTCTTTCCTATTGATGATGAGTAAAGGATTTTGATGTCGATCTGCATTTCATGTAGGTTCCTAGCTTTACACAGCCTCGAGGGAACTGGTTCAACATCCACTCCATGTACCAAGCTCTGCATCTTGACTACCGAGCGATTGTGAATGACTAGGGATTTGAGGCATTCTTTTCTATCCTTCCCCACCGATGTCCCTGGGGTTACCTCAGGGCATTGTCTGAGCGCTGGTTTCACCAGACTCAGTCACTCCATTTGTTGGACTATGAGGTGATGACGACGTTGATGGATTGGCAATTTATCACTGGTATGGAGTTTGGAGGGGCACCAGTGCCTTGTATGGCGGATATTACCTCGACTACCGTCAGATCCTTGCTAGGAGTTCCGGTAGAGGCGCTCAAGGGTAGGACTGTATATACGGGTCCTTTGAGCATAGATGCTATGAATGGGCTGTTGAGTGAGCCCATACCAGCCGATGTCAGAGTCAGGGATCGCATTCTTCGGCGATTGTTCTTGATGATTATTAGGGGCTGCTTTATAGCTGATAACTCTTCTACGGTGTCATTCGCTTTTATCAGTGCCACGCGATATGTGGACCGTATAGGAGAGTATGATTGGGGTTCCTACACCTTTGCCTATTTCCTCAGGGGCATGCGTATGCGTTCGTAGGGCTTGACCGAGGCTTAGTTAGGATTCTATCCATTTCTACTGGTGAGTATTTCTCTTATAATTTCCCATGTACAGGTTAAGAGTGTTAACTAACAGCAGATGTTTTCCTTTGTATTTGACAGTTTTGGGCCTATGAGAGGCTCCCATGCTTGCGTCCTGTGAATGTACTAGGATTGGATACCTATCCATGAGGATGGCGATGACATCATTCCATACTGGTAGAGGTCCCTGTAGCTGAGGGTTTTACTCATTGTCGCCTATAGCTGGAGTTATTGAAAACTGATGTCATCACTTGGGTTCCCTATTCTGGGGAGCACTTGGCCATTGGATTTGAGGATGGGTACCCGACTGGTGTCAAGTACGTGATTTCCACCCGCAGGGTTCCTCTCTTTATTGATGGAGGATAGGAGCTTTATTTAGGAGAGCGTGCTATTAGGAGCACCACAGGAGGGCATTGCATACCGATCTTGCATCCCGCCAGGCGTTATTGGCTTGTGTCACAGTCACCTGTCATTGATATCCCTTTGTTGGGTGTTGACGGTTTTACACTGTCAGAGGGTCCCTGCATTCAGGAGATATTCCATCATTGGTGGTTCCCTCGTACCATTGGAGCCCAGACCCGCGCCACTCAGTTCATGGGGGATATGGTTCCGGGATCCATGATGATGATAGACGGATTGGCTAGCTCGTGTCTCGAGATCCACTCATTTGACATGATTGATAGTTTGACCCAGCGACTGGACCGGGCACAATTCTTTATCTAGCATTTGGGCAGAGATCCGGCAGAGGCAGATTTGTTTGATCCTTCCAGCGCAGGCGCTGGCCCCTCAGATGACCCATTTGGCTTTGCTGGTGCATATCCTCCTTTGTATAGGCCTGATATCTCTGTTGATAGATCTAGTGACTCAGGAGGAGTTACATCAGGTGGACAGGATTGATGATATAGATATTGACACCATTGTCATCTTCTGATGTGTATTCTCGTTATCTCTTTTGATAGGCCTCTGTTAGATATTGGGTGGCTGTGCCCCATTCTCGTTATATCTTTTGATAGGCCTCTGTTAGTAGTAAGGCGTCTGTGCCCAATTTCCCTATATTTTTAGCTGTACAGAGATTATGTATGTAGATGATGATATACTTAGGAATGTATGCACAATTTTTTTTCATTCTCTATATCATATTTGTAAGACCCCAACTATTATGAATAAAGATGAATTTTCTATAAATATCATTTTTGAATATTAAGGAATGAATTTGATATAATGTTATAGTTGTGGGTAATATTTATAAATTTTGTAAAGTAAGCAAGTTGTTATATAATATTCGATTGGTCTGGGAATATTCGTTTTAATAGGAATATCTGATGATGGTAAGACAATCATTAAGTGGACCCTACAACTAAATTATCATTTTTGAGTTAGAAAACTTACGTAAATATCTTTTATAAAAATAACGGCGGAAGTTTTACCATTAAATTTGTTGAAATACCGGTGGTAAAAGTACAAGAATGTCTGGCGTGGTTGCATAGTAGCACACAATATTGATTATTGATGCTTACATGAGAAGTCACTCAGTTTTGTTCAATTATTGCTACATTAATTGCTGCATAGTATCTCACATTATTTGATTCAATTATTATCAATATTTTATATATTATTAAATCAATAATTGAGATGACAAGTTATTCTAATTATTATATGCATAATTAACAATGTCTAGAAAGTTCTGTCGAGGAAAGGGGTTTGATCACCTAATTGCGGCTACCAATAGGGAGAAATCTCTTATCGGAAAGCCCCTTTCACGGAAACGATCGGTTGTTAATATTGCGAGTTATAATAATATGAATAAATGTTATTTAAAATATTGAGGGGATTTCTATGAAGTTTGGCGTATTATTTGGACCCCCGTTGACCCATTTTTCAAAATAATCGGTAGAAAGTTATTCAGTGTATATATTGTTGGGAGAATGCATATATTGATTTGATGTTTAAATACAAATGCTCATGATTATTTTTAAAGTCCTTCAAGGAATATATATACAAGGACTTAGTGAAAGATCAATTTTGTTAGGTTGATCAAAGCTCTTAATGTGTATCATTCTGGAAATGAATGTATAGATAGAAAGATCAAAGCTGTTAGGTTGATCTTGAGATGTAATAGATAAGCTTCGAAGAATCCGTAGTGCATCAATCAGATCAAGATTGCAGAAGTCAAGGCAAAAACGTGGAGCTTCAGGAATCGTAGTGTGCCTGTCTTAAAGGGCCTCTTCGGAAATCGTAGAGTGGTCCCAACGTTTGCCGAGCTAACTCGGAGATTATAGTGTGCTCTCAGAAACGTAGAGTTTACAACTCAAGTAAGCGAAGATCGTAGTGTGAAAGTATCTAAGAGATATCGTTGTGCTCTCGGCTGATAACATCAGACCAAGCACCAAGGCGACAAGTCACCACGATCTGAATCGTAGAGTACCACGATCTGGATCGTAGAGTATCATCTGTCTTGTGTCAGAAGCATCAAGCCTCACGATTTATATGGAGACAAACTCCAACATATGAGGAATGGATTCTAAACGTTGTAGTACTCACCAGTCCCAAAGACATAAGAGATATCCTTAGTATGCAACAAAGAAGCGTATTGAAGAAGCTAAGGAAGGTACCATTGGTAAAGGGGAAAACACCTTTTTAGGTGTTAGGTGAAAAAAAGCATCTGTGTCGTCGGTGGGCGTAATGCAATTGAAGATGTGCAGAAAAGTCTCCATCAAAGAACAGAAAGGTCAAACGCATTTAATGCTTCAACGGATGGATCCAACAGATAGTTTTCAAGATCACATATATGCAAATCAAGCAGATGAGAGAGGCAAGCAAGCATTGAACAAAAATGTACAAGAACTCTCAACGGTCAACTCTACGATCTGAGAAAAAGAAAAGCTTGCTCAGCTACTCAGTTCTTTTGAACAAGTGCTTAAACAAAGAATCGAAAGTAGCAACCATCAAGAACTCAACATCTACCAATCAACTGAAGAAAAAGTTCCAAGTCAGAAGGACTTGAAGAGTTCTAAGTGAACTGTAAGAGAGCCAAGTCTGCTGGACTTGAAGAGTTCAAGAGTGAACTAAAAAGTTCTTAGACTACTGGTCTAGAAAGAATCTAAGTGATTCAGAAAGTGTAAAAGACATCCTTAGTGGATTTCCTACTCGAGAAGTAGAAGAGTGGACTAGGAGCTTTAAGTGCTCCGAACCACTTAAAACGACTATGTTCTTACTATAACTGCTATATCTATTATAACTGCTATATCTGTCTCACACTCATAAACTCACTATCTTAAGGGAGATTAAAACTAATTTTAATTCTGCTAAAGTTTTAATCATTATCTAACTAACAAGTTAAAACGAAAAGATTTTTAAATATCTATTCAACCCCCCCTTCTAGATAACTATTGTGCCTCCGGGAACTAACAATTGGTATCAGAGCAGGTTCTATTATATATCCTATAAAGCTTTAGTAGATCCAATGGCAAACTTACCAAGTGAATCAAGAACTGGAGGAGGCAGCAAGCCACCAATGTGCAATAAAGATAAATTTGCTAACTGGAAGGTTCGGATGCAAGAATACATGGAATCAATAGATGAAGATCTATTTGAGACCGTTCAAAATGGGCCCTATATTCCAACAAAGCTTGCACTAACTACGGACGATCCAAACAGAATACAAATTAAAGTCAAAGAAGAATGGACTGACAATGAAAAGAGAGCTGTCCAACTTGACAAGAAGGCCAAGAACATCTTGTTTCAATCCTTAGAAGAAGATCTGTTCGAAAACGTTGTCAACAACAAAATAGCAAAAAAGGTTTGGGAAGCACTGCTCATCATGCACGAAGGAACGGAAGAAGTAAGAGAAAACAAACAATCATTCCTGACACATCAGTATGAAATGTTTGCTCATGTTCAAGGAAAAAACGTAACTGCCACCTATGAGAGATTCAACGTTCTGCTCAACTCTCTACGAGCATATGGGAAGATCTATCCAAACAAAGATCTGATCATAAAGTTCATGAGAGCCCTACCGAGCAGGTGGGATGCCAAAACCACTGTTATTAGAGAGTCTAAGAATCTTCATGAGATGATAGTTCAACAACTATATGGAAATCTTCTGACATACGAACTGGAGCTGACTCAACGAGTTGAAACCCTATCAGAAGGAAGAAAGAAGGATAAGGGTGTTGCTCTCAAAGCAACTGAAAGTGCATCTAAGGTCAACATTGAGATTGACTCTGATTATGACGAGAACGATGATGAAGACTTTGCTATGCTGGTAAAAAGACTAAGAAGGTTCATGTGTCAAGGCAAAACCAGCAAGCCAAAGAAGGTCAGCAACTATAGCAGCCAGAAGCAAAATTAATGATTTATGCTACAACTGTAAGAAGCCTGACCACTTCATTTCCAAGTACAACAAACCTCTTAGAGAAGAACTAAAGAAGAAATCACATGAAAAGAAGGAATACAAAGGCAACAAAAGGCCTCAGAAGAGAGACAAAGGCCTGGTAGTTGAAGGATCGTGGAGTAATTCAGACAATGACTCCAATCATGATTCTGGAGATGATGAAGAACCATAAATGGCTAATCTGTGCCTAATGGCCAAACATGCAAAGGACAAACAAAACTCCAACATACATGAAGTAAGTCTCGATGAGGTATTTGACTTCAACTCTCCTGATGTAGACATTAATGATTTGAGAACTGCATTGCATGGCATAACAACTCATCTACATCAATACATGAAGTGGTTCAGAGTTCTGTCTAAGGATCATTCACTTCTTCAAGAGGAGAAAAAGAAAGTTCAGGAAGAGCTTGAAACAGCTCTTCTAAGTACTAACCTTCTCTCCAAGCTTGAGGCTGAGAATGAGATCTTAAAACAGACAAATGAACTTAATGTATAAAGAGAGTCTAATCTAACCTCTAAAATTGAGGAACTAGAAAAGACTATCTCTACATGGAACAAATCCTCATCATCCATGGTCTCTCCGCTTCTCTAGTCGGAGAAATGCATTTGATGAAAACGTGCCTAGGCTTTGGGGGAATCCACTTGAGCCATGTGGAAAAGACAAAGGAAATTAGCACTAAGTAATGCCTCAAGTTTTAATAGAAGCATTACCTTTGTGAAATCCTCACGGAAGGAAGAACCATTCAACCTTGTTTCTATCTGTTTCCATCCATACTCGAAGGAGTAAAGGATCTCATGCTGGCCTAGGCTTCAGAAAAGAGAAGAGTAGCCCATCCTCTACTCACCAACCTTGAAGGATCGTAGAGTTAAATAAAACCAACTCTACGAACCAACTGGGAAGGTACAATAGAGGTAAGATACCCTCCTCACATTTCATGAGACCCAAGGACATGTGGAAGAAGGAAAATTAGTTTAACAGAAGAATGACTAAAGAACCACAAAAGTCCAAATGGAGAATGAACCCTCACACACACAATGCATGTATCACACCAAATGTTCTGTGTGCAATAGAGTAGGTCACAAGGCTACAAGATGCTATTATAATTCCATGCATGTGAGACCCAAGATCAGACAGATTTGGGTCCCCAAGGGTACTAACAAAATAGGACCCATGCAAATATGGGTACCAAAATGAAGGTTCAATGTTATGACAGGAAAAGAGCTCCACGATCACAACCTGGTATCTGGATAGTGGATGCTCAAGACACATGACTGGGAACAAAGCTCTTCTATCGAACTACATAGAGAAGGAGGGTCCCTCAGTCATCTTTTGAGACAATGACTCGGGCAAGACAAGAGGATATGGCTCTGCTGGTAATGGTGCAGTATCTTTCAGCAAGGTAACATATGTGGAAGGTCTCCAACACAACCTTCTAAGCATCAGCCAACTCTGCGACAAGGGTCTATCGACGTCGGGATTTTTGGATGTCCCTTTCCGTTACTTGTTCTTTGGTGTTCTCATTTTAGGTGAGATTTGTTTAAAAAAATAAGAAAAAAAGGTCCGACATGTATAATGTCGACGATGGACTGTTTAGAGTTGCCAGTTGTTTTTTAAATGGTTGTACCAACATAATCGAGAAAAGGTTTGCACATTGATCCAGTGATGTGACACTGCTAAACGGGTCGATGAAACCAAAGAGATTCATTAGGGTCAGGGGACTTGGTTATGCAGAGAGGGAAGGTGTTAGGCACTTCGAGACATCCGTGTTACCACGGTGGACCGCCTCTTTTCAAGAAACTATTATCTGAATATATGTGTGTGTGGGTCAATGTGCTATTATTTAGAAGTAGTGCGAGGCCTCGTTCGAACTTATATACACAAGGTTTGAATTTATGTAAAAATTCAGTTTTTAGCAAGATATAGCAATGATGTTTTATAAAAAGGTTTTTCAAACCCTGATGCTCAATAGTAATTGAGACCTTTTACACTCCCATTTTATTAAGTGTTCGACTTGATTGATTTTATTTGACAGATGCGAGGCATCCGTATGAAAAAAATAATGTATAAAATAATGCCGACTTCCTCGTGGGTATGGAAACCATCTGAGGAAATTCAGACACTACAGAATAATTTACAAAGTCGCTTATATTTGGAAATGTCCATCACGGAACCGAATCTAGATCCAATGGGATGAATCGTGATCACATGAATCCTAAAGCATGTATCTCGCAATTTATATGAAAGTAGTAGCGGTATATATATATAAAAGTCTGTAAATATATATATATACGCATATGATCACCAACCACGAAGCACCTCCATGGGGGTCGAAATGTAAATAAAGTCAAAAGCTATCAACCGCTACGGAGGAAACTCTAAGCGGGACAAAACGTAAATAAAGTCAGAATACGGCCAACCGCCATGAAGGAAACTCCAGGCAGACAGAATATAAATAAAGTCATATAAAAGCAATCAATCGCCACGTAAGTACACTCCAGTGAGATTTAAATGTAAAAAAGTCAGAAGCGATCAACCACCACATAAGTAAACTCCTGTGGGACGAAATATATATATATATAAAAGCAATAAACGCATCGGATGTAAAATCTGTGCTCATCGAATGAGTTCGACCACGATTCATATATATAAGTATATATATATATATATATATATATAAAGCGAAGTAAACGCCTGCATCAAGTCTAGGCTCATCGACCAAAGTTCAACACACAGTTAATATATATATATATATTAAAGCAAGAACGCTCCTGCATCAAGTTCAGGCTCATCGAACAAAGTTCGACACACAGTTAATATATATAAATGTATATATATATATATATATATTAAAGCAAATAAACGCTCCAGACCGAATTCTAGGCTCAATCGAGGCATAACTAGATAATGTTAGTAAGTATATATATATATATATATATATATATATATATATATATATATATATATATATACTGATGAAATGAAACCACGGACCAAAGTCTGGGCAAAAACAAGCAACACGACTCTCAACGTGTAGAAGGGTGTGTGCAGAGATGAAGAGAAAGACTCTAAAGTGTGTGAGAAGGTTTACAGCTGACTGCCAAAGAAGACTTCTATATCTTTAGAGTGGATAAACACTAGCTTTTGTAGGTACAAAAGGGCTATATATGAGCTCACTGTGTGTTTAAAAGGGGAAAGTACTGCTCTGCGTGGGGTGAGCAGAGCAAATTGGATGAGGCTTCCTCGCCTTTTTCTCTTGCAAAATGGGCAGCCCAAGCCCTCTATTTATAGGCAATTTAGCAGTGTGTGTGAGGCAACCTTGTTGGGTCGAAGTTTTTTGGCCGGGTGTCGTCTCGGCACGTGCACTTAGGCACTATAATGTCCACTCAAACTTTCTGGAAGTGCAACTGGGCATCCGTTTGAGGTATACAGACCTATTTTTTGACCGTTGTTGTAGAGAGTTGTACTATGGCATGGGATTAGAGTTTGTGACGAAGTCATTGAAGATGGGACGATGCCCTCTGGTCTTCAAGCTTCAACTTTCATCCGTTACCTTGCACAATAGTCACTCAGGATTGGTTAGTCTTGTGGGACATTGTTGTGTAGAGATGTTAAGACGACGTGATGTGGCATCGTGTTGATGAGATGATGATGTTGCCCCTCACCGGTGTTATCACCGGATTGGGCTAATAAAGCAGACGTTGCTCAGACTTCGCTGAGATTGGGCTGCTGCAATTGTTGAAGGTCCTCATTGTCACCTTTGAGGTGTGCCTGTCTTCTCGATGTTATTGCTGGGTTGGTACAGTGTATCTCGTTGTGAGCGCAGAGATTGAAGCTGGTCGCATTTGAAACAAGCATTAACTACATTCCTTGGGGTTATCACCAAGGTTGGTGGCTATTTCCATGGTTGGGACTGAGACTGGATACCTCGGGGTTGTCTCCGAGATTAATCGATCTTCTCCGGTGTGTGTTCCGGTATTGGATCTGCACACCTCGGGGTTACATCCGAGGTTGGAATTGTTACTCCCAGAGTGTGATCTAGGGTTGGTGCTGAACTTCTGGTAGTATCCGGTAGGGATTTGGATTGTCTTTCAGGGTTCTCTCTTAAAGATTTAATCCTCCTCCCGCAATGTTAAGTGGCGATAGTCTGAAGAAAATTTCGAGTGTCTACAGATGCCCCTCTTTATCATACTCATGCATGGCGATGCATGGGTAGGATAAAGAATCCTAGACACTTGAAATGCAACAAGACGAACATGGTATTATGGATAGCAACATGATGAAAATGTATGATGCGTGTGTACGGGGTTGTAGCCCAACGCACTAGGGATGATTGCTGGCTCCCTTTTTCTTCAACTGGGGATTGGCAATGATGACTGGATTTGATGTGTGATCCGAATCTGTTAGGATGTTGATGTTGGAGTTATCACCAAATTCCTGTGTCTTTGATTATGACTTGATCCTAAAGATGTACCTCTTATGTGTAAGAGGTCTGTGGGAATAAAGCTTGATCTGTTTGAGGATGTGTATAACATATTCCATCATCTATCCTCTTTGATAATATTGACTTTTTTCTCGGTTAGTATCGCCAGAGTATGTCAAGATCCTCATTGGATTTATCGCCAATGAAAATGCCGTCGTGGATGCTCGACCTTCGTCGACGATGTGAATCAACTAACAAACTCGTGGGTAGATTATCAAGGTTTCTTGACATCCACCGTCGTGTAGATCACCGTAACATTCATACTTTGTGACCCCGGGGGGATATCTTTGGAGAATACGAGCAATCGGGTGTGAAAACCTCGAATAGTCAGTAGAGCTCGATAGGTTTAATCATTATCGAGGTCAAATAACGTCAAGGTCGCTTGACCTTCACCGATTTCAGGTGTCAATCGGATGAGCATGTGTTGTTACTTCCGCCGGAGATATACGTTGTAATCCCCGTCGGGGACCAACATTGTAACCCCCGTCGGGGACTCACGTTGTAACCACCGTTGGGGACTCACGTTGTATCCCCCGTCGGGGACTCAAGTTGTAACCCCCGTCGGGGACTTACGTAGGGTAACGACCTTGAGTTGGCGGCATCAGACCTGTATGAGGTATGGCCGTATGTGATTCGTGACAACTGAGATCATCGGCATGGTATACCTTGTGTTCAGGCGACTACCAATGAGTGATGTACATATTCAAAGTCTCATTTGAGAAGACCAGGATTGTATGCCATTCTGCTCAATCGCGTGGCATTTTTATTTCCGATTTGACTTTTCTAATCTGCAAGAACTCCTTTGTAACTCGAACTAGACCAAGTCGGAGGGGTGGGACCCACGTAGGGGTACTGCAGGTGCACCTGCTGCAGCCGCAGGTGGTCCTGTGGCCAATCGTGGATGATAAATTCCAGCAGGTTGGTCTCACAAGTCACTTTCAACTTGTCGCGTGAAGGAAAATCCGTGAGCCTCTTTCAGATCTGCTGAGTTCGGGCTATTTTCTGCAAATTCTGTCACCGTACAAGTGTTCTACACTATCCTGGTAACGTATGCATGAATTTTTTCCAGTTTTTATTCGTTGGATTGTAAGTTATCGCATAAAATGCATCTAAGCACATAGTAGTGATTATGTATGCACAAATGACTTGATAAAAAATATTCAACATAGTAAATGTTAGTATTAAACCATGTTGAACATAATGATGTGAAACAATTTGACTTCTGAGATAGTCAAATTGGCACCTTTTTCTGCTATTTTTTGTCCTATTTGAGGTCCAATGAGTAAAAGGTAGAAAGGAAAAGTACTCCTAGTATTGAGGTTGACCTTATGCATGATGATTTTGATTTTTAATGCATATATTATGTATATGACTTTGGGGCAAGTGCACTACTGAATGGCCACCTAGACATGCCTGTGTGAATGTGGATAGTCTTATTTTCAAAGGGGACTATGGCAAAAAATTTTCAAATGTATGCATTGGGTAGTCATGCATTTTAACTCTAGTATATGTTAAAGTAAATGCATGCATGCATATAGTCATAAATTCATTTTGGAAAGCTCCAGGTAAGGAAATACCACATCCTTTCTGAGGTGATTTGGAGACTTGTTGTCCAGATATCATGGATCTGGATCAGCTGAGCAGTTCTCACAGGACCACTTCTGGCATACGACGGAGGGCTTCCAAAGTGCCTCGTCCCCGTTATGTCAGACAGCCTCGTCGGTTAGTGGAGGCCGTGATTCGTCCTGTCAGGGTAGATGTGCCAGACGTTGAGGACGAGGAGGCGGATATTCCAATTGAGGATCCCGCTCCTGCTGCACATGTTCTTCGTAGGGAGCTACCTAGTATTCAGGTGGCAAACCCAGAGCTGTTGGGTGATTTGAGCAGACATCCATCGATATATTTGTATGCTAACGAGGTATGGCGTTATACTTTGATCTTCCTTCTTTCCTATTGATGAGGATTAAAGGGTTTTGATGTTGATCTGCATTTCATTCAGGTTCCTGGTTTTACACAGCCTCGAGGGAACTGGTTAAGTATTCACTCCATGTACCAGGCGCTTCATCCTGACTATAGAGCGGTAGTGCATGAGTGGGGATTTAGGCATTTTTTTCCATCCTTCCCCGTCGTTGTCCCCGGGTTACCTCGTGGCATTGTCGAAAGCGATGGTTTCACCACTCTATCCTTTGGATTGCGAGGTGATGATGACGCCTATGGATTGGGGATTTATCATGTATGGAGTTTGGAGGGGAGCAAGTGCCTTGATGGCTTAATATTACCCCTCCGCCGCCGATCCTTATTAGGAGTTCCATGGAGGTGCTCAAAGGCGGATCGTCTGTTCGGTCCTTTGAGTGTAGATGCTATGAGTGGCTTTTTGAGTGAGCCCATGCACGATGATGTCGAGTCGGGGATCGCGCTCGCGATGATTGTTCCTAATGATCATTCGAGGTCGCTTTATAGCGTATAACTCTTCTTCCTGGTGTCTTTCGCTTTGATCGGCCACACGTGATGTGGATCAGATTGGAGAGTATGATTGGGGCTCTTACACCTTTGCCTATTTCTCCGGGGCATGTGTATGCGCCACAAGGTTTGACCGAGGCTTGGCTAGGATTTTACCCATTTCTTTGGTGAGTATTTTCTTGTCTTTTCCCATTCATAAAGTTAAGAGTGTTTCTCGATACAGAGATGTTTTGCCATTGTGGTCAAGTTTTGGGCCTATGAGAGGCTCCCATGCTTGCATCCCGTGAGTGTGTTAGGTTTAGATACCTATCCACGAGGACGCACGATGGCACGCCATTCTATTTTCTTTGGAGGTCCCTATATAGTGAAGGATTCACTCATTCTTGTATGCAATTTGGAGTTGCTAATCAAAATGATACCATTACATGGATTCCTATTCGTGGGGAACACTTGACCATCGACTTTGAGGATGGACACCCGACTGGAGTCAAGTATTTGATTTCCACCAGGAGAGTTCCTCTCTTCACAGATGGAGGCTGGGAGCTCTATTCAGGAGCGCGTGCTATTAGGAGCACCACATGGGAGATCTGTATACCGATCCTGCCTCCTGCCAGGCTTCATTGGCCCTTATCACAGTCACCCATCATTGATATCCCATTGTTGGGGGTTGACGATTTTGCATTATTAGAGGGTCCTTGCACTCAGGAGACGTTCCAGCGGTGGTGGTCCCCTTGCACTATTGGAGCCCAGTCCCGTGCCACACAGTTTATGGGGGATATGGTTCCAGGATCCTTGATGATGATGGATTGGATAGCTTGTGTCCGAGATCCGACTCATATGACCCAGATTGATAGCTTGACCCGGAAGTTGGATTAGGTACATATATTTATCCGGAATTTGGGCAGAGATCCAGCAGAGGCAGAGACATTCGTTCCTTCCAGCTCAGGCGCTGGCCCCTCAGATGACCCATTCGGTTTTGCCAACGCAGATCCTTCTCTTTATAGGCCTGACATCCCTGTTGATAGAGATCCAGTGACTCAGAGGAGTTACATCAGAGTTATTGAGGATTGATGATGTGGACATCGACACCTTGGTCTTCTTTCGATGTGTATTCTCGTTATATCTTTTGATAGGCCTCTGTTAGATATTGGGTGGTCGTTCCCCATTCTCGCTATATCTTTTGATAGGCCTCTCATAGTAGTAGGGCGATCGTGCCCCATTTCCTGTATTTGTAGTTTGACTGGTGATGTATTAGATGATGATATACTTAGGAATGTATGCACCATTTTTCCATTCCCTATATCATATTGCCATCCATTATCTCATTATGGATGTATCATGTTAGCATTGACCCTGGATGGTCTTATGACACTACGCATGAGATGTCTTCTTGACGCTTAGTCGTATAGATTATACCCCACCGATTGGTGGTATTGGGTATGCGATCGTGGTATGATAGCATGTCACCACCGCATGTGGTGATCTGTAGAGATCACCGTTGCAAAGATACCATGACTTTATTGCCTTTTTTCAGTTCCATAGGGTTTGTGGACGGGATGCTAGAGCATTGGCTACCGAATAGGCAAGTGTTATGATTAAGCACCCATGAGTTGACTCCCTACTGGAGGAGTATGCACGGTTGACGATGTCGCGCCTTTAGATGGACCTCATGGTGCATCCGCTTTGGGAGACATGAGTAGACGATTCATGACTCTCATGAGATTAGCGCGTAAGTAGTAAAGGCAGACAAACTGACATCTAGCCACGTGATATCCCAGCATTTTTTGTACGACAGATTTGGCTCAGAAGATAGCTATTCACGACATTCCAGGGATTTCACTACATCGGAGGACCACTGGCGTTTGGCCCGAGTTGATGTTCTGTTGCTGTACGTACTGTCGTATGTTTATATTCCACGATATATGGACGAGATGGACATTGGTGTTATCATGGCTGTGAGAGCTCTTAGAGAGGGTCGTACCATTGTACCTATGATTATAGCAGAGAGACCTTGCAAGTCAAAGATCCCATCATTGCATTTACCCAACGGGAGAGTTTTTACGGGTAGTTTAGTCATGCTGTATGTGTGGTTTATGTCACACTTGAGACCGGTTGGCACTCTTAGATGGCATGGGTATTGATTCACCCATGATGTAGCCATATCATACTCCTTTCAGCCGTCGGAGTGTATAGATGCTCTATCTTGGTCCATATTTTTGGCAGATATCAGAGATCTATTTAGCATATTGCTGTGCTTTCTGGGCTTTGCTCAAAGATACTGACTTCATTACTCATGCTCCGGGCATGGACTTCCTCCTCCGGGTCACGGTTTGAGGGCGTGACTACTTATCACCCTTGGCCGTGATGTCGCAGCTTTGACCAATTCGTGATTTCCATCCTTTTGAGGGGGCAATAGTCGACGTTCACTTTTCGATATCTCTCGCCAGAGGACCAATCCTCATGTGTGTGCTTCTTGACTGGGATCGGTGATGAGATAGCTTCTTTTTCTCGCTACCATCCCAGTTGTTCTCGCAGAGTATTCCGCATGGATGGAGACAGAGATTTTATCGATCGCAATGAAGATTCTGCAGATCTGGGATAATGAGTCGATGATGTAGAGCCCATGAAGGACATTGACACGACATCGAGGAGGAGCCCGTCATTGGGTTGCCAAGATTTCTTCCGAATTTCCTAGTACCAAGATCATTGTTGTGATTCAAAGACTCGACACAAGACTTAGAGCGAGTCTTCATCCGATGACCTTTGAGAGAGATCGTGCTCGATCTATGATGTCGACCGCCTCGATGGGAGGGACTTGACTCTGTTAGAGAGACGTCATGTTAGGCTTGCTAGCTCGCATATACCTTGACTTATAGATGAGCTTGTATTTACCTACACAGACTAGCTTAGACATTTTGTCATGTATAGTTTACATTGTATATATATCAAACAGCATTATATATATGACAGGGAAATATATTTTTGGATCACTTCCCTTTTAGATATACCTTGTTATTTGCTTGATATTTTGCCTGCTGCTTCAGGGCTTGTGGTCTTGATGTATTCTGAATTCCTCCTGGGTGGATGGACATTAAGTTTTCTCTGGATAGTTTAGAATGGATCATTGATCTATGTATCCCTACCATCTTTGGTGTCTTAGGACTAGTTTCTGTATGGAAATGTGGAGAGGAGTGTGGCTTTCCTCTCTGAGATTGACCGCACCACAGATGGTCGCCAGTACTTCTATTTAGGAGAAGCCCAGATAATTCCACCTCTTATGGATTGGTGTTGCTCTTCAAGGTATGATCGAAGCTTAGATGGTCGCCGAATCTCCTATTTGGGAGGAGTTCAGGTAATTCCATCCCTTTGGTCTGAAGCCAAATGAAATGTAGTGGAGTGAAAGATAATCCCAGTACCAGTTGACAATGGTTTGTGTTTTGGTAGGGAGTGAGACCGAACCATGAATGGCTGCCTACGTACTCCTATTGAAAAGGAGATCAGGTCTGCGTAGTTGAACTCGGTATACTGAGGTTCAACCCGATATGGGTCAAAATGGTGTAGGAATGTTTTTTTTTGTTTTTGTGAAGAGAAGATGGTAGAAATGTTTTTGTTGTTTTTGCTTTATTGCGACCGGGCCATATGAAATGGTTGCCTACGTATTCCTATTGAAGAGGAGATCAGGTCGACGTAGTTCGCCCCTCAAGGCAAGATGAAAAGCGTGATCCCATGTGCAGGTCAGAGTACGGGGAGGAGAGAGTTTAATCCTAGGTTGAGGATAAACTGTAGGTACGAGAAGTTTGATCCCATGTATGGGTAGCCAAATTGCAAACGCAAGAGGTTCAATCCTCGGTGGGATGACCTAAGTTGTAGGAACGCAAAGGAGAAAGCCAGGCTGTTATCTTTGAAAATTATGTTTCCCTAAGGGGCAAAGCGTGGAAAAGTTGTATGTGGTAAAGGGTTAAAGAACCGGAATGACTGGTGATCTGATGGTCCCGCACTGCAGGTGTTTCATGTAATTACTTCGGATATAGTACCGCTTTCACGTCATTCGAGTTGATGAGTTGTGGAAATTCATGGTATCCATTTTTTTGCAATCGAGAATGCCTCCCGTCAATACTTCCTTGACAATAAACGGGCCTTCCAGTTAGGAGCGAATTTTCCTTTCTTTGATCTTGGTTGTCAATAATCTTCTTCAAAACCAAGTCATGTTGTTTAAACCGCCAGTAGTCGGACTTTTTTTGTTGTAGGATCCGCAATCCTTTGCCGATATAATCGACCATGGAAGATATAGCCGCAGTTCGCTTTTCGCCTATTAGAGACAATTGGTGATACTTGTCTTGTACCCATTGGTCTTCATCCAAATTGAGCGCCTATCAACACTCGAGGGATTCCATTTAAACTTTTATGGGGAGTAACCGCTTCCATCCTATAGGTTAAAGCGTAGGGGTTGCCCCGGTGGAAGTAACGCATTGAGGTTCAGAGGGCTTTATGAGTTAGAGGCAATAGGTTAAGCCAATCTTTGTGGTCGGACATCTTTGCATAATCTTCTTGATGTTTTTGTTAGCCACTTCAACAATACCGCTCATCTTCGCACGATAGATGTGAGTTAAGATGTTTGATGTGGAATTCTTCGCATAATTCCTCCATCATTCTCGTTGTTGAGGTTCTTAGCATTGTCTGACACAATCACCTCTGGTTGTCCATATCGACAAACGACATTGTTTCTGATGAAAGTAATGATGACTTCTTTAGTAACCCTGGGGAAGGAGGCTTCTTCTACCCACTTGGTGAAGTAGTCAATCATGGTGAAGATAAATCGATGACCATTACTGGCTTTAGGCTCAATGGGCCCAATAACGTCCATTCCCCACATTGAGAAGGGCCAAGGTGAAATCATATTGTGGAGTTCCCGTGGAGGGGCGTGTATAGCATTCCCATGAATCTAGCATTGATAGCATCTCTTGACGTGGTCATTGCAATCAGCTTTGAGAGATAGCCAGTAATGTCCCGTCCTGAGGACTTTCTTGACAAGGAGGGGGCCACTCATTTGGGGGCCACAGACTCCACCATGGATTTCATCCATAAGCCTTTGGGCTTGATCTTTGTCTAAACATCTGAGGAGACCTAGTCCTGCATCTCTTTTGTAGAGCGCATCTCCACTCAGGTAGAATTTCATAGCAAGTCGATGGATCCGCCTTTTCTCAGTCGGGCTCACCTCAGCGGGTGTAGATCCATCTCGCAGATATTCCTTGATATGTTGATACCAAGGATGTTGGATGGGAGGTAGCTCATCCGATACTTCTCCAACATAATTCCCATAGGCTGGGGCCTTGTGCAGGGAAATTATGACGCTTGGCATGCAAATGTTCCTTGTCTGATATGTGAATCAAGGAGGCCAAAGTTGCTAATGCGTCCGCAAAGTCATTCCTATTACGAGGAATGTGTAGAAAGGAGATCTCTTCGAACTCCAAACCCATCTTCAAAACCTGCCGATGGTAAGGCAGCAAGTGTAGTTCCTTGGTTTGATAGATTCTGGTGGATTGTTTGATTACCAACTCCGAATCCCCAAAGACAGTTAATCGTCTGATGCCCATTGAACGGGAAAGTTTTAGCCCCATGAGACAGCCTTCATACTCACCATTATTGGTGCTACTAAACCATAACTTGACAAGAACGGATAATCGCTCCCCGCACCGCATAATTAGAACCGCCCACCTCCATAACCTTCCATATTAACAAATTCCATCAAAATACATCTTCCATGATTGGTGCGTGATCGCATCGATGGTGTCACAGACCATCATTACTCCTTCATCGTGGAAATATGTTTTCAAGGGTTTGAAATCCCTCGAAGGTGCGGCGCCATTGATCCGAGATTCCTTGACCTTTGATGGACTTTTTGAGTCACATATACGATGTCAAATTGTTGTAGGATCAATCGCCATTTGGACAAACCAAAGAATTTAACATAGGTTTGTTGAACACGATTGAGAGGATCCACGTGGGATATGAGATGGGTTGTGTGACCATGGAGGTAATGATGTAACCTCATGGCTTCCATGCTAAAGCACAACACGCCTTTTCGATTAGAGTGTACTTGTGTTCACCGTCACTGAATCTTTTGTTTGAGGTAATAGATAGCTCGTGCTTGGCCTCTATCGCCCTTCGTCCCAAAGATGCAAAACCCATGGCATTGTCATTTATGGACAGGTACATAAATAGGGGAACATCATCCCTGGGTGGTACCAAGACGGGAGCTTTGACTAGCTGTTTCTTGATTGTGAGGAAGGCCTTTTGACACTCCTCATTCCATTTCATGGAGGAGTTCTTCCTTAATAGCTTGAAGATTGGCTCACAGGTTGCTGTGAGTTGGGAGATAAACCTGCTAATTATGAAGTTGATCCTTCGCAAAAATCCCCATATTTCCTTCCCTGTCTGAGGAATAGGCATTTCCGTGATGGCTTGAATTTTGGCAGGATCCAGTTCAATCCCTTTGTGGTCGACTAGAAATCCTAAAGCAACTCGCCCGATTTAATAAGAAGGCGACTTGGTCGGATTCAACTTCAAGTTGTATTTATTTAAACCCGTTGAATAAGTTCTTGAGATGGTCTATATGGCCATCCTCCTTCTGGGATTTGACAATGATGTCATCCACGTAGATCTTGATCTCTTTGTGCATTAAGTCGTGGAAAAGAGCCATCATAGCTCGCTGATAGGTGGCTCGGGCATTGATGAGGCCGAATGACAACCGCCTATAGCAAAAAGTTCCCCAAAGGTGTGATGAAAGCAGCTTTCTCACGATCTTCCTCAAAGAACCATGATCCGATGATATCCCGAAAGCAATCAAAGAAATGAGTACATGTCGATTCGCGAAGATTGTCAATGAGAATGTGGATAAATGGCAACGGAAAGCTATCTTTTAAGCAAGCTTTGTTCAAATCCTTAATCCACGCAAACTCGCACCTTCCTCCGTGTTTAGGCATGGGAACGATGTTGGATATCCACTCGTGATATGTAGACACCATGATGATGCCGACTTGAAATTATTTCATAATTTCTTCTTTCACCTTTAAACTCCACTCGTGTTTCAATCACCGAGCTTTTGCTTTTAATCGGCTTAAATCCTTCTTTAATGGGAAGGCGATGAAGGACAATGTTAGTGGACAAACCCACCATGTCTTCATGAGACCATGCAAACACATCCCGGAATTGGGTTAATAGCGAAACCATGTCATTCCGCTGGTTTGGGGTAAGGTCCGAACCAACTGGATTAACTTAGGCTTTCTAAGGTTCCGAGATTGAAAGAAGTGGTTTGATCAAGGTTGGGTTTAGGTTTGTCTTTGACCCATTCTTGAATTTCTGGAGGCACCTCAATGTCATCTTGTATGTCCACCGAGGCTGAATTCATTTATACATCAAAGGTACAATCTTTGTGGAGAAGAGGCACCAGACGTTAAAGTACATGCACATCTAAATTGTAGTCCCGAAACAAAATATGCTTTCACTTAGTATATATGAAATGTGTTGATCATCATACAATGTTAAGATGTATTGGCAAAATAAATCGCTAATATTGTATGTAAAAATAAGCAAGTTATTATATCTACAGGCGTAAAGAGTTTCGCGCGCTTACCCTTGACGACCAATGCAAGGAATGCTGTTCCAATTAGCAAGAACAAAGTCTGGGTGGATCGCAGTGATGGAGGGATTATCATCATCCTCCCTGTCCCGAATGATGGCCACTACGTCTGGGCAATCATCATCTGGGGTGTATCTGTTGGTATGTTCATCATGAACGATGATGCGTACACCGGACATCATCCGTATGACGTCTTGCTTGATTCTTCGTTCCTCCTCTTCCACTGCGGGATTTGGAATAAAGACTTCTTTCTCCTTCACCGGTACCGGCTTGGGACATAACATTGCAATTACATTGGCTGACATCTTTACGGGAGGTTGAAGATAAACACCGCATGGTTGAAGCTGAAGGAATCTGCTGATGCTTATGAGGATTCCTATGACTAGAACTAGCAGAATAGCCTAGTCCAGCTGTTCCAGTCTGCCTGGCTAATTAAATTGGGTACTTGATACCCTGGTAATCTTTACCCAGCCCTTGTCCCGGCTTATGACTTAATGACATCATTTCTTGAGTAGTCGACATTACCTCGTAAGCAGAGAAATCTTGGGGTTCGAGAAATGGCGCTCCAATAGCATGGTATTGGGTATTGCTTATTTCCAAAGCATGAAAATCGACCGTTCCACATCCGCATTAGCATTGATGAATGTGGTATGTCTCCATGTCGAGGAATCTCTCGTTCGGGCCGATGACCGTGACAAAGCTATTATTGATAATGTATTTCAACTATTGGTGAAGAGTGGAGGGGACTGCCCCAGCCATATGAATCCATGGTCGTCCCAAGAGCAGGTTGTATCCTGAATCTTTCTTGAGCACATGGAAAGATATGCAGAATGTGTGAGGACCAATTTCGATTGGCAGCTGAATTACTCCGACCGAATTTCACTGGGCTCCATCAAAAGCTTTGATGATAGTATGGCTACTCCGAATTCGGTTGACATTGATATTCATCTTCACCAAGGTAGCATATGGGCAGATATTCAATGAGGAACCTCCATCTATTAAGACTCCAGCTACCATATATCCGGAGGACAAGACCGCAATGTGCGGCTGGCCAGAATGATCGGTCCTTCATTGGCCAGATGTCATCATCAGTTAAGGATATCACATTGTTGTTGAAAATGTGATCAACCAGATGTTGTAACTTTTCCGTATCCAATGATGTTGGTAGATAGGCTTCTTCTAAAACCTTTAACAAGACCTTCCGGTGATTCTCGGAAGTTAGGACCAAATCCAGAATTGATATTTGTTGTGGAGCTTCTTTCAAGCTTAAAACCACCGTAGCTTCATTATGACCCACAACGCGGAGGAATTTTTCAATCTTCTCCATGGGTATTTTCCCCTTTGATTTGATGGTAGGCTTCATCATCCGGTGGGGAAGATACAGTGGATTTTCCTTCGACACTGTAGCAGTTATATGTGAGGTGGCTCCTTCACCTTCTCCATAATTCCACAGAACTGTGCGTAAGCTAATAATAGGATATTGTGCTTTGCACGGTAAATTGATTGGCCCGGGAGCGGCCACTTCCAAAGGGTGGTTGATTCCCTTGAGTTGAATTATTGGCATTCATGAAAGTGATTTGTTAATCCCATCGGGTTTCATCGATATGATCGCTACCACACTCTTCCACTTAGTAGGGCTCGCATCTTCACTTTCACGTAACACGTTGTCGCGACGCAAGCGCTTGACCACCGTTAATCGATTTTGGATAAAGTGGCGGAGTGCCCAAAGATTCTTCTCGTTGTGGATCGCGAGATCGGGAGTGATATTGACATACCCATCGAGTTGTATCATCTTGAACGGGGTTGATTGGAGGTGTAAGGAACTGATCCTTCCTTCATTGATTAACATATGAAGGATTTCCTCCATAGGTTGGCCCTGATAGGTGAATTCCCTTTTGTTGGCGAAATCCCGACGGGCTTTGGCATTTGCTCTCTTCGTCACTTTGTCTTCCAGCATTTCAATTTTTGAAAGTGATGATGGAATATTCATGACAAGAGGTAGGAGACTGGCATGCTCCTGGCTGATTAATTGACGTGTCACTTGATGCTGATAAGTCACCAGTTCCGCCAATTGTTCAATTTGTTTGTAGAGAGCTTTCATCTTTCGTTCCATTGTGAACTGGAATTTGGCATAATCCCATCTCGTCATCACCGCCTTTGAGGGTCCGGGAAGATTCACAACCAAATTGGAACTCGTCCATTGCTCCAATTGATCATGTTGACCTCTTCTTCTTTGTGTTGAGGAAGAGGGTTGTCTTTGAACATGAGGTCGATCCGGTTTGGTGACCACGATTTCTCCGTTGTTCATCGTGTCCCGGATCTTGCGTTTCAAGGCCCAAAGAATCCCGAGTATCATGTCCAGTGCCCCGACATGATAAGCACATTTCGAAAGCAAAGATTGAAAACCCCATCCATTGTGGTTCGGTTGGTGGAAGAAGATGCGTAATTTTCTTCGTATTATGTTAGAAGAGTTAGAATGTTCTCGAGGGTATCCCTAAGGGTGTAAACACTCGAGGGCATTTGACTTCTCCACCTTTTGGTATTGGAGGGTTTCAGACTATGCCGGAAAGGAGTGTAGTTTTCTCCTTTAAATAGCATGTTCGATTGCCTTTTTGACCCGTAGAAGTATCGGAAACATCTTCTTCTTTCTTTTATGGACCCTCCGGGGTTATTTCCATAATTTCCAGATTGGATGTGATCAACAATGACTTTGAGTGCAAATTTAGGTCTTGAATCTTTCAGGACTTCAATCCCATCTCACTATCTCCCCATGTTTGACCATTTCAGAAAATGGTTTTGTCAATGCCTTGGCTAAAACTCTCTCATAGAAGGGAGCTTTCAGATGTCTATGAAAGTCATGACCATTTCGGATTCTCTACATGGAAGGACTAACTTGGGTAGCCAGACGTCTCCACCTCCGAGCATACTCTCCGAAAGACTCATTAGATCTGCTTTTGATCTTGGTAATTTGATACCGATCAGAGCCATCCGAGTTTGAAAGTCAGATTGAGTGAGGAAAGCATGTGCTAACTCTTCCCAAACTATGGATTTTGGAGTTGTCTATTCTTGTGTACCACGAGCAAGCTTCTCCAGTTAGACTCTTTTGGAATAATTGCATTGTAAGCTTTTTGTCCTCTCGTGATAAGATCCAAGTTCTCCAATAAACACCTTTAAATGTGTGTAAGGATCTCCTAAACCCGCCATATTTTTCAAAGTCGGGGAGTTTTAAACTTTTACGGATAATGAACACCAGAAAATACACATCGATCAAGATATGAAACACTCCCGTGTGTTCCAATTCCTTTAATAACACGAAGGTCTCTTCCATTTGGAGGACTTTCTTTTTGATGTCACAAGTGTCCGGATCTTCGGTGGGATGGGCAAGATCATGAGTTTTGTTGGTCGATCCAACTGCAGCTGTGTATTATAATGACGGGTTCCTCCTGTGTGGAGGATTCAAAGATATACGGTATTTTTTCGACCTGTGTAGACTTGTGTAATTCTTTGAGTAGAACAACCAAATCTGTAATTTTTTTTCTTAATCCGTCAAATTCTTTGCGAGAAACTAGATTAAGTTCAGTCTGGTCAGATGACAACATGATTGACTGTAGGCTTGTTGCCTTTTTGGACTTTGAATGGGTAGTAGGTCCGATTGATTCCCTGCGAAAGACTTGCATAGTTTAGTCTTTAGGGAATGTTGGTAATAACATGCTATGTGATGTGTCCATTTTAGGAATTTTATCCTGCAAAACGGATGTTAGCTGTTTGTAGCATGTTAATATGTATGTGTATACATTTCTTCATATTTCTCATTACATGGAGATAGATATGGAATGAAATTACAAGTAATTTGAAATGAGAGAAATGAAGAGACTTTTCTCCATTTTGGGTTTATCGAGGTTGATTTATCTTAGGTTACTCTCATGCTTTTTTGGCATGAAGGTTCCTAAATCATCGTAATCTACTTGACGGAAGTTAATCCGATCTTTCAACTGAGCGAATTTGGGTGGTGCCTTTCCGAGCCTCGGAGAATTAGTCTTCTCACGAGTCCAAGAATCAAACACCGACGGATAGCCTCCCGGTGGAGGGACCACACAACATACATTCACATACATCACGTCTCACCGTATGAAAAAATGATGACATGCAGATATGGCACTAATATCACTAATATCACAAGCAGATATGGAGCGAAGCACTAATATCATAAGCAGTTATGGTGTGAAGCACTAAGTGCAATAAGGAAATGCATTCGTACACATTCATCAAATGTAAATGCAACATCCACACACAAGCAGATAATAGTTTTGAAAAGATTGAAATAGCGGCTTAAGTCCTCTTACTGGAGTCCCCAGCAGAGTCGCCACCTGTCAACGTCGGGATTTTTGGATATCCCTTTTCGTTACTTGTTCGTTGGTGTTCTCATTTTAGGTGAGATTTGTTTGAAAAAATAAGTGAAAAGGTCCGACATGTATAATGTCTACGATGGACCTGTTGAGAGTCGCCAGCTTGTTTTTTAAATGGTTGTACCAACACAACCGAGAAAAGGTTTGCAGACATTGACCCAGTTGATGTGACATCGCTAAAACAGTCAATTGAAACCGAGATTCATTAAGGTCGGGGACTTGGTTATGCGGAGGGAAGGTGTTTGGCACTTTCGACATCAAGTGTTACTACGGTGACCGCTTTCTTTTCAAGAAACTATTATCCAATATGTGTGTGTGTGGGTCAATGTGCTATTATTTGGAAGTAAAGCGAGGCCTCGTTCGAACCTATATATATTGTGGTTTGAATTTATGTAAAAATTCAATTTTTAGCAAGATATAACAATGATGTTTTATAAAAAGGTTTTTCAAACCCTGATGCTCAATAGTAATTGAGACCTTTTACACTCCCATTTTATTAAGTGTTTGGCTTGATTGATTTTATTTGACAGATGCGAGGCATCCGTATGAAAAAAATAATGTACAAAATAATGCCGACTTCCTCGTGGGTATGGAAACCATCTGAGGAAATTCAGATAACTATAGAATAATTTACAAAGTCGCCATAATGAAAATGTCCATCACGGAACCGAATCTAGATCCAATGGGATGAATCTGTGATCACATGATTCCTAAAGCGCACAAGATATCGCAATTTATATGAAAAAGTAGTAGTAGTATATATATATAAAAGTCAGAATATATATATATACGTATATGATCACCAACCACCAAGCACCTCCATGGGGGTCGAAATGTAAATAAAGTCAAAAGCTATCAACCGCCACGGAGGAAACTCTAAATACGGACAAAACGTAAATAAAGTGTAAGAATACTTGGCCAACCGCCACTTAAGGAAACTCAGCGGTGATGTAATATAAATAAAAATTATAAAGCAATCAACCGCCACGTAAGTACACTCAAGTGATTTAAATGTAAATAAATATAAAAGCGATCAACCACTCTGTAAGTAAACTCCGGTGGGTTCGATAATATATATATATATATATATATATATATATAAGCAATAAACACACCGGATGTAAAATCTGTGCTCATCGAACGAAGTTCGACACCACGCTCATATATATATAATATATATATATATATATAATAAATAAATATATATATGGATAGTAAAAATCTGTGCTCATCGTAATGTATATATATATATATATATATATATATATATATATATATATATATATAAAAGTTTAGTAAACGCCTGCATCAAGTTCAGGCTCATCGTAACAAAGTTCGACACACATACGATTATATATATAAATATATATATATATATATATATATATATATATATATATATATATATATATATATATAGTAATAAACATATAGTAAATCAAAGAAACAGGCTCATGAACAAAGTTGTGCACATGATTAATATATATATATATATATATATATATATATATATATATATATATATATATATATATATATATTAAAGCAAATAAACGCTCCTGCATCAAGTCTTGGCTCAATCGAGGCATAACTCGATAATGTTAGTCAATATATATATAAATATATATATAATATTTATATATAAATGAAATGAAACCACTTGAATCAAGTTCGCAAAAAAAGCAAGCAACATGACTCTCAACGTGTAGAAGGGTGTGCAGAGATGAAGAGAAAGACTCTAAAGTGTGTGAGAAGGCTTAGGATGACTACCAAAGAAGACTTCTATATCTTTAGAGTGGGTAAACACTAACTTTTGTAGGTACAAAAGGGCTATATATGAGCTCACTGTGTGTTTAAAAGGGAAAGTACATCTGCATGGGGTGAGTAGCAGAAAATTGGGCGTGGCTTCCTCGCCTTTTTCTCTTGCAAAATGGGCAGCCCAAGCCCTCTATTTATAGGCAATTTAGCCGCAGGTGTACCTGCGACTAAGCCGCAGGTGTACCAGAGGCAACCCGAGTGGGCCCGGGTTTTTCGGGTTGGGTCGTCTCAAGACGTGCACTCAGCAATCAGAATGTCCACTCAAACTTTCGAAGCGCAATCCGCATCCGCTTGAGGTATACAGAACCTATTTTGACCGCCGCTTGTCAAGAGTCAGACGATGGCATGGGATTGGAGTTTGTACAAAGTCATTGAAGATGGGACGATGCCCTCCGGCCTTCAAGCTTCAACTTTCATCCGCTACCCACGCACAATAGTCACTCGGATTGGTTAGTCTTGTGGGACATTATTGCGTAGAGATGTTAAGACGACGTGGACGTGGCATCGTGTCGACGAGATGACGATGTTGCCCTCACCGGTGTTATCACACGGATCAAACGTCAAGCAGACGTTGCTCGCGATTTTCTTTGAGATTGGGGCTCCGCCGCAATTGTTGAAGGTCCTCATTGTCACCTTTGAGGTGTGCCTGTCTTCCCGATGTTATTGACGAGTTGGTACGGTGTATCTTGTTGTGAGCGCCTTTAGATTGAAGTAGTCGCATTTGAAACAAACATTTTTGGGTTATCGCCAAAAATCGCATTCCTCGGGGTTATCACCAAGGTTGGTGGCTATTCCTATGGTTGGGATCGAGACCGGATACCCTGGGGTTGTCTCTAGAGATTAATCCGCCTTCTCCGTGTGTGTTCCCGGTATTGATCTCGCACACCCTGGGGTTACATCCGAGGTTGGAATTGTTACTCCAAGAGTGTGATCTGGGGTTGAGGATGAACTTCTGGTAGTATCCGGTAGGGATTTGGATTGTCTTCTAGGGTTCTTTCTTAAAAGTTGAATCTATCCTCCTGCAATGTTAGTGACTGTAGTACAGAAAATTTCAAGTGTCTATAGGGTCATCAAGTAACATTCCTCAATAACCAGTGTCAAGTCAGAGATTTGAAGACATCTGCTATAAAGTTAACCAGGACAAGAGAAAGAAATGTCTACACAGTGAATCTTGGTCAACTAAGCTCAGACGAGACAATATGCTTTTCGGCAAAAGCATCCAAGAAATGAGTCAAGGCGCTATGGCATTGACGGTTGTCCCACTTAAACTTCAAAAGCATGTCCAAACCGGCATCAAAGATCTCGTGCGAGCCTACCTAAGTTCAACTTCAGAAAAGAAAGGCCATGCAATGCCTGCCGACTTGGAAAGCAAACCAGAAGCTCATTCAAGAGCAAAACTGCTAACTCTATCGACAAGCCCCTGCAGTTGCTCCACATGGATATATTTGGGCCAATTCCAACAACAAGTCTTAGAGGAAAATGATAGTCTCTAGTTATAGTCGACGACTACACCAAATTCACATGGGTATTCTTCCTAACCTCAAAGGATGAAAAGAGCTCCTAGTTGATCAAGATGTTCAGACTGGTGATGAATGAGAAAGGAGAGAAAATCAAGGCTATAAGGAGTGATCATGGAAGAGAATTTGACTTCTCAGAAATGGACCAGTTCTGCATAGACAATGGCATCAGTCATAACTTCTTAGCTCCACGAACTCCTCAACAAAATGGAGTAGCTAAAAGAAAGAATAGAACCTTGATAGAGGCTGGAAGAACTCTACTAAGAAAGAACTCATCTACTCGAATACTTCAAGGTAAGCCGTCAACACTGCATGTTACACACAGAATAGATCACTGATACACTCTACGATCAAGAAGACACCCTACGAACTGTGGAAAGGAAGAAAGCCAAATGTCAGCTACTTTCATGTATTTAGATATGCATGCTACATTCTCAACAATGGGAAGTAGTACTTGACAAATTTTCAACCCAAGTCAGATGAAGGAATCTTTCTTGGATATGCCACAGACAGTAAGGCCTACCGACTGTTCAACAAGAAGACACTGAGTGTTGAAGTCTCGATTCACATCATCTTTGATGAAACAGACTTAGAAAAAACAGTGCTTCAAGACACTACGACCGATAGTGCAGACACTACGAATGAAATTGTCGAGCTCAACACTACGATCGTAGTGCCAGATAATGAAATCCTTGAGCAAGAGAATGAGATCGTAGAGAGGCCTATGCAAGATAACGAACCTCCACACCAAGAAGAAGGAATAGATCTTGAAGATTTAAGACAAGAAGGTATCAGGACAGATGTTCCAACCAGAAACAGATGGGCAAGAGATCACACTCAAGATCTAATCATTGGAGATCCGAGTGCAAGAGTCAAAACAAGAGATGCCACTCAAAATGAATGTTTTTATCTAAGCTTTCTGTCACAAATGGAACCAAAGAAGATAGAGGATGCTATGGAAGACTCCAGCTGGATAGAAGCCATACAGGAAGAACTCAACCAATTTGAAAGAAAAAAATTATGGAGATTGGTACCAAGACCAAAGAGTCATCCTGTCCTTGGAACCAAATGGGTCTTTAGAAACAAGATGGATGAAGATGGAGTAATAACCAGGAACAAGGCAAGGTTAGTGGCCAAGGGCTACTCTCAGGAAGAAGGCATTGACTACGATGAGACATTTGCTTTTTGTTGCTGACTAGAAGCCATCGAGTAATCTTTCGCTTTCACGCTCACATGAAGTTCAAGGTCTTCCAGATGGATGTCAAATGTGCATTCCTGAATGGAGAACTTCAAGAAGAAGTCTATGTAGAGAAACCTCCAGGTTTCATCAATCCATCCCTTTCCAATAATGTTTATAGATTAGACAAAGCCTTATATGGTCTTAAACAAGCACCTAGAGCATGGTATGAAATACTAACTAACTTCCTGATTGAAAATGGGTCACTAGAGGTAGAGTAGATACCACATTATTTCTTAGAAAGCATAAAGACAAAGTCTTATTGGTTCAAATATATGTTGATGATATTATTTTTGGTTCTACTGACAAAAAGTTATGCAAGAGATTCTCCAAGCTAATGCAGAGCAAGTTTGAAATGAGCATGATGGGTGAGCTAAATTTCTTCCTCGGATTCGCAAGTAAAAAGTGATCGATGAAGGAATCTTCATAAACCAAGCTAAGTACATCAAAGATTTACTTAAGAAGTATGGCATGGAATCATCCTCTCCCATGAAAACCCCAATTGCTCCTGCAACCAAACTTGACAAAGATGAAAAAGGTAAAAGTATTGATATAACTCAATACAGAGGTATGATAGGCTCTCTTATATATCTAACTGGCAGTAGACCAGACATAATGTTTGCAACATGCATATGTTTTCAGGCTAACCCAAAGAATCACATTTATCTACTGTAAAGAGGATTTTCAGGTATCTCAAGGGTACACCTTACTTAGGGCTTTTGTACCCCAAGGAATCCTCATTTGAACTAACAGGATACATAGATGCTGATTTTGCAGGCTACAAAATAGATTGAAAGAGTATCAGTGGCACCTGTCAATTCTAGGGAAGAAATGTATTTGTGTCCCGGGTTTAGGAAAAGAAAAACTCAAGATTCACGCCAATCGCAGGTTGAATACATTGTCCGTGGCAATATCATCTTGTGCTCAGATCCTATGGATGAAAAATCAGCTAGCTGATTATGGGTTTGATTTCAAGTCCATTCCCATTCACTGTGATAACACAAGTGCTATAGCAATAACACATAATCCTGTTATGCATTCTAGGACTAAGCATATAGAAATAAGGTATCACTTCATTAGGGATCATGTGCAGAATGGAACTATATCTTTATAATATATCCCTACTGAAAATTAACTTGCTGATGTTTTTACAAAACCTCTAGATGAATCCAGGTTTAACAAGTTAATAAGTGAGCTAGGAATGCTTAATCTACAACCATGAGATATATGCTCTAGTATGTGCTAACTATACAGATACAAAGGCTATGGCTGAAATCGTAGACATGATCAAGGGAAGTCCACGATCGTAGAGCTGAAGTGACATAAAAGAAAACGATCATAGCAAAGACTCAACCATTGTAGTGCAGACTCAGCGATAGCAGAAGCCCACCATCAAGAGGAGCATCCTATGATGATAAGTTTCAAAACAAAGCAATCTCTCTGATAAGTGCCTTAGGAACAAACCTAACCCTTGACTCACTCCAAGAGGTTGACCCTTCCTGAGCTACCTTAAAAGATTGCTAAGTCGAAAACTCATCACAAGGATCCGGTCAGACTCAACGATCGTAGCATAGACACGACGAATATTGGACAGACTAGACGATCGTAGCTCAGACACGACGATCGTTGGACATAATTAATGATTGTAGTTCAGACTTAACGATCACAAAAGCTATCTCAACGATCGTAGTCCTCCCTAAGGACACATCAGCTCTGCAGGAGCTAAGGGCAAATTAGAAAATCCCTCTCAGTCAAATTCGTAGAGCCAAGAAAAATTCGACACCTGTCTCACTAAGCAAAATGGAGAGAGGGAAGTTACATGTACTATTTGAAAGCGACTTTTTGAAATCAAAAGTTCAAAAGATTATCTCTCTCATCCTCTCTCAAAATAGAAACCCTAAATCAGAAGAAAGCTCAGTCAATCACACTCCTTGCAAGAAAATCAATGGCGGCTTCCAGTATAATCTCCGGCTACAGACTTTGCTTTGACGAGTTCAAAACAGCTGAAACCAAGTTTCACAAAACTCTGTCGTTACTAAAGAAGGCGGGTCTCAAAGAAGCTTTGGGCACAGACACATTGATCTACCTGAAGCTGGTAAAAGAATGCTACAATAATGGTGTATTTGAAAACAACACCATCACTGCGAAAGTTAGGAACGTAGAGATCAGACTAAAGGCTATGGACATCAATCTAGCCCTAGGTCTTAAACCTGAAGGTTATCCGTCCATAGATGGCATAGACTTCCATTATGGACTCAAAAAGATGCATCACAAGAAATTACCCTCTGTCAAAGGATACAAGAAGAAGGAGTTTCCACCGAGGTATGAATTTCTAGCTGATATTATTGGAAAATGTATATGTTGCAAAAGCTCTGGTTATGACTCTGTAAATGAGGCGCAACTTAAGCTCATGACTGCCATATGTTATGAAATACAATTTAACTATGGGGCTCTATTGCTTGAATGGATTGAGAAATGGTTAATCAGCTCAAAGAAGACAAAGAGCTCTCAAAAGATGCTCTACGGGCGATTCATAAGCATTATCCTACAAGCTGCTTTGGGTGACAAGATTAAGGACAAAGAAGGAGAAGCCAGTAATCCAAACAGGCAAATAACCCAATAACTATTCGTAAACTGGAAAATGAATCCAGCTGAAAATGTGCGAATGATGTCTGAATCCAGTGGAAGAACTGGTGAAATAAGGGAATCAGGAGTACCAGGAAATATGTCAGTTGTCAGAGAAATTGAAGGGAATGAAGAAGAAACAAACAAGGGAGAACCCTCTGCCCTTATCAGAAAAAGCAAGGGCAAGAGAAAGCTTAAGGCTAGGTTGGAAGAAGAACCCCAGGGATCCACAACTGATAAACCAGTAGAGTTCTTTGACATTGAGACTCTAAGGATCCTAAGAAAGAAACAACAACAGGTTGAGGCAGAAGAAGATAGAGCTACCATATCTCAGCTGCTAAAGAAGGATAAGATCAGCCACAAACCCAAAAGGCCATCTCTCTCTTCAATTGTAAAGTCTCTACTGATCGTAGAGACCAGACCAAACACGAGCAAAGAAGCTGCCACACCTGATAGTTTGGGTGATCAACAGGACAAAACCGAAGTTCAAGAAAGTCCTGAGGCTGAGGCTCAGCCTAGAAAATCAAGAAGAAAATTGGTCAAGAAATATATCCTTGAAAATGAAAAAGTGCTCAAGGAGGAAGACAAGAGTATGGTTGCCAAAAAGGAACTGTCCAAAGCAAGCCAAGAGGACAATGCTCCAGCTGAGGGGGAGACCCCTGAAGTTCTTATGATAGAGAATACTCCAGTTGAGGGGGAGTTATTGATCAGACAAGAAGATGATCAAGCTGAAGGGGAGGCTCATGACATCTCCATGGCAGAAGAAGAGGTCCCTGCAAGAAATGAAGAAGAACCAGTGCAAGAACATCATGAGGCCATTGAGATAATGGAACCCTAACACAAAAACAGAGAAGAGGATGAAGAGGACGAGGTCGAGATCATAGCTGTGGGCATAAATGGGTACAAAAGAGCTAACTATGAGCAACTATTTTCATATCTACCTATGATGCCTTTCCATCACGCTCAAATTCTAAATTCCTAGAATCACATGTTTTGGAGTTTCAAAGAATATTCGACCATCTCAGTACTAGCCAATGGATTCCCAGGAAGATTAAACTTTGCCAAGAAGTTACTCATAAACAACTCTTCCTCAAAGTCAAAACCTGAGTTACTGTCTATCCCAACTCTCTTCAGAGTTAATCACTTGCCATCATCCTCATTTAGTCAATTTTATGAATTCCCACGATGGTTGGAAGTAATTCTTCATCCACTAAATCAATTTCCAGCTGTAGAATCCCAAAATTCTGTAACTGAGGAACCAAATGCGGTCAACTTCATAATGCTCCCACAACCCATCATCTCTATGATCACTGACTCTAGTGCAGAGTCTCCACCTCAAATCGTAGAGTCACCAAACCCAAACATCCAAACCCAGACCCCTCCATCAGATATTCCCTCCTCATCCAGCAACGAATACTTCAATCTTGATCTTGCTCTCTACTCCGTGCAAGATCAATTCAAGAAAACATCCCCTCCTCTAAACAACCCTCAACTCAGTGATCCACTCTCAAATCTGCCCACGAAAGATGACTTGAATGAAGTGTCCAAGAACATGATCAAGGACATCGATGAAAGCCTAGAAACTCACTCAGAACACATTCATCTTAGGCTGACTCAAATGATCACTGCTGCAAATAATCTCCCAAGCACTCTAAATGCTAAGCTTACAAAGAAGCTGAGGGAATTTATCAAGGAAATGCTTCAAAGCATGAAGGACAGAGATGATATTCACTTCCGGATAGCCACTAAACAAAGAGTTGCTGTTCTTGAATTACAGAAATCTCAAGAAGCCCATAATAACCTTATGATGGAGAACATCATCAACTTGAAAACTGCAGTCAAAGACTTTCAAAAAGCCTATGTAAACCAAGAACATCAAACTGACACTGTTCTAGCTATCCTCCGGAATAGAGAAGCTCGATCTGAAGCTTTGGCCAAGGAAAATCGAGAGGACATTGCTCAAACACAAAGCCAACTCAACGAGCTTGTCCAAGGAGTGACTCGCCTATCTGATGACTTTCGAACCCTTGATGCTGACATAAAGGGGGAGAATAAAGGGAGAGGAGTTCAAGGAAGCCAGGGAAGAGGCAGAAGACAATTTCACAATCGCTTCAAGAAGCCCTCCTAAAAGGCAATTCCATCAACAGACTCCATGATCAAGCAATCAGACTCAACGATCTGATCAGCAGGAAGTCTTAATGGCTCAGCCAATAAGGAGTCAAGGGCCAACTACCAGCTCACAAAATGTGACCACTACAGGCCTAAGAATGCCAATTGGAGATCATGCATTCATGAATAGGCATGATCACAACCCAAGGTTATGCCCAAGTGAGCTGGAAGAAATAGCCAGAAGGGATGAAGCAAGTAGAAAAAGAAGGGCTGAGGAATATGCCAATCCTCCACGCAAAAGACCAAAGAAATAGAGATAAGTGAAATTTTAAATTCTTATTGATGTAAAGCTAAATTGTAATACTCTTCAATCATCAATAAATTCATGCTTATTCTCTAGAAATTTTAGATGCTCACTGAAATACTAAGTCATGTTTAAATTTCCTGCAATTGCATCTAGATACTAATAATCATGAAAACAAATCTCCTTGGTTATGTCAACATCAAATAGGGGGAGATTGTTGGGAGAATGCATATGTTGATTTGATGTTTAAATACAAATGCTCATGATTATTTGTAAAATCCTTCAAGGAATATATGTACAAGGACTTAGTGATAGATCAAATTTGTTAGGTTGATCTAAGCTCTTAATGTGTATCATTCTGGAAATGAATGTATAGATAGAAAGATCAAAGCTGTTAGGTTGATCTTGAGATGTAATATATAGGTTTCAAAGAAATCGTAGTGCATCGATCAGATCAAGATTGCAGAAGTCAAGGCAAAAACGTGGATCTTTAGGAATCGTAGTGTGCCTGTCTTGAAGGGCGTCTTCGAAAATCGTAGAGTGGTCCCAACGTTTGCCGAGCCAACTCACAGATTGTAGTGTGCTCTCGAAAATGTAGAGTTTACAACTCAAGCAAGCGAAGATCGTAGTGTGCAAGTATCTAAGAGAAATCATAGTGCTCTCGGCTGATAGCATCAGACCAAGCACCAAGGCGACAAGTCACCATGATCTGAATCGTAGAGTACCACGATCTGAATCGTAGAGTACCACGATCTGGATCGTAGAGTATCATCTGTCTCGTGTCAGAAGCATCAAGCCTCACGATTTATATAGAGACAAACTCCAACATATGAGGAATGGATTCTAAACGTTGTAGTAATCACCAGTCCCAAAGACATAAGAGATATCCTTAGTATGCAACAAAGAAGCGTATTGAAGAAGCTAAGGAAGGTACCATTGGTAAGGGGAAAACACTTGTTCAAGTGTTAGGTGAGAAAGCAGTCTGCTATGTCAGTGGGCCAGAATGCAATTCAGAAGATGTGCAGAAAAGTCTCCATCAAATAATAGAAAGGTCAAACACATTTAATGCTTCAATGGATGGATCCAATGGATAGTTTTCAAGATCACATATATGCAAATCAAGCAGATGAGAGATGCAAGCAAGCATTGAACAAAACGTACAAGAACTCTCAACGCTCAACTCTACGATCTGAGAAAAAGAAAAGCTTGCTCAACTACTCAGTTCTTTCGAACAAGTGCTTAAACAGAAACTGAGTAGCAACCATCAAGAACTTAACATCTACCAATAAACTGAAGAAAAAGTTCCAAGGCAAAAGGACTTGAAGAGTTCTAAGTGAACTGTAAGAGAGCCAAGTCTGCTGGACTTGAAGAGTTCAAGAGTGAACTAAGATGTTCCTAGACTGCTGGTCTAGAAGGAATCTAAGTGATTCAGAAAGTGTAAAAGACATCCTTAGTGAATTTCCTACTCGAGAAGTAGAAGAGTGGACTAGGAGCTTTAAGTTCTCTGAACCACTTAAAATGACTGTGTTCTTACTATAACTGCTATATCTGTTATAACTGCTATATCTGTCTCACACTCATAAACTCACTATCTTAAGGGAGATTAAAACTAATTTTAATTCCGCTAAAGTTTTAATCATTATCTAACTAACAAGTTAAAACGAAAAGATTTTTAAATATCTATTCAACCCCCCTTCTAGATAACTATTGTGCCTCCGGGAACTAACATATATATATATATATATATATATATATATATATAATAAATGGTGGGGCCCACATATGATGATGACATATGGTGGGTGAAGGGCTTTTGAGGGGAGGAAGCTAACAAATGTTCACGGGTGGGAGCAAATTTCAAATAAACATGTGTTTATATATATATATATAATTTTTGTTTTTGTTTGTATTAGGTAATTTCATTGAAATTCGATCAACCAAATGTCAGCAGATGATGTAAAATGGCCATTTAATTATTTCGTTCAGTGAAAAATTCTTAACAAAGATTTTCTTCAATTCTCCTATAAATAGGATGCTTAGTTAGAATTGAAAATCACACCAGAATCAGAGAATTCTTCTTCTATAATATTGAGCGTATTTCTTTCGAGTTTTAGAAAGCTTTGAGTTTAGAAAATAGTGAAAGTTTTCTTCAAGAATATCTTTGCTATACCAGTCGGAATACTATTCTTTTCAAGGTAAGGGATATTATTTTTGTTCAGTATTCATATAAAATAATATTTTCTTCCATACTCTGTAGTATGTAAGTAATATTATTTCGTTTCAGATTTCGAATTCTATACTCATTTTTTAAGCTTTGGCTTCTATATTCCATGAAATTAGTAGAATATCATTGATATTTGCGCTTCATCCCCTATCTTTTCATGAAAATATTATTCTGAGCATTCTTAATAAGTTTTAACTTTTTCATGCCGGGGTACTATTCACGGGGTTAGTATTCCCGAAGTACTATTCACGGGGTACTATTCACTCGAGTACTATTCACCTAAGGTACTATTCATGATAAAAATTGATTTATTTTCGGTATAAATTATTTTTGGTACAATATTATTCTTGAATTTTACTCACAAAGCAGTATCATGTTGACAATTTGGACGTTTTTGATTTTTGGATAAATTAAATAATAAATTTTTAAAAATTTATCCTTGAACTTGTTTTATTGAATTCTTATATCATTGTCATCATCCTCATGTTTATATTATGTTGAAAGTCATCTGTATTTGTAGTGCATAGATGGACTTGGTATGATTATGACCGTGGATTATTCTAGATAATCATGATCATAATGTTACAAATGATGTGGTAAAAGTCCTCATTGGCCCGTAGTGCATTGATGGACAATTGTTTGCATGATCATGACCATTGATGAATACACAAATATCCTTGGCCATAGTGCAGGGGTGATTCGATGATGTGGATTATTTATTAAGCTGAGTTTCAGCGATAAAAGTGATGAAAAACCTTTTAAATCATAGAAGATAGTAGATTTTATGCTCTACTTGACTCTTCTAATGGTTTACTTGTTCCGCTGCAGTTAAACTTGATGTTTGTTATATTTTATCAGTTTAACACTGTTGGAGGCTAACAATAAATTATTCTGCATTATCTTAGTCATAATATTTCTTACTAGGCTAGTTGAGCTCACCCTTTTGATTTCATTGTTCTCTTCAGGAAATAAGAACGTAGCTTGAGACTAAATTTAGGAAACGGAGTGACTGGCCTCAGATGATAGCATTAGTAGTCCTCATTATTCTATGAAATAGTATGATAATAAATGTATTGAGGACTCTATTTGAGTTGAATACTATCTAGAAGACAATATTCGTATTAAAACTCTCAGTTTGTGTTTTGTAGTAATTTATACGACAATTGTATTATTAAGTTGTATTTGAATTTTGTACTATGTATTTGGCGACTAAAGATGGGTGATGTATACCTATTTTGGGGGTGTCACAATATTGCCATCTATTATCTGTAATGCATGTATCATGTTATGCATATGTATGTATGTCCAGAGATATTCAGTATTGACCCCTAGACGGTCTTATGATACGGCCCACACAGATGTCTTCTTCGACAGTCAGATAGATCACACCCCACCAGTATTGGTGGCATCCCGTCTGAGATCTTGGTATGATAACATGTCACCTCCAGATAAGGTGACCGTAGATCTGCTACTCCAACATTCCATGACCCTCTTAATGTTTGTGTTCCAGGTTGTGTTTTGTGGAGGTATCTTTGGATCATTGGATGAGAGAGAGACAGGTCTTCCGTTTTAGTACCCAGGAGCTGAATCCTATATTGGAGGAGTATGAGCGGTTGACGACTTTTCCCTTGGACATACCTTTGCGCTTCATATGGTCATGATGATATCGCGCGTGAGATTCATGACCCTCACTGGGTTACGGCGTAGAGTAGTAGAGGATGATATTACATCCGGCCATGTACTGTCGCAGCATTTCCTGATAGATAGTTTTGGCTCATTGGACAGCTATACTCAGTATTCTGGGGATTTCACCATACCAGAGGATCAGTGGCATTTGGCCAGAGTGGATGCATTCTTGATGTGCATAGTGGTGTATGTGTACATGCCATGATAGATGGATGAGCTGGACATCGGTGTTATCATGGCAGTGAGAGCTCTTAGGGAGGGTCGTACCATCATTCTGATGATTGTGGCGGAGATGCTGAGGTCGGCCATGTTTTGCAGCACTTACCCTGCATGGGTATTCACAGGCAGTTCGGTCATGCTATACGTGTGGTTTATGTCACACTTGAGACTGACTGGTACCTTTCGCCGACACGGGTACTGCTTTACCCATTATATAGCCATATCTTACTCCTTTCAACCATCGGAGTGTACAGACGCTATGTCTTGGTCGATATTTTTGGCGGAGATCAAAGATCCGTTTGGCATCCTGTAGTGCACATGGCTCAGCTCACCCTATAGCTTCATTACTCATGCTCCGGGCATGGATTATCTCCCTCTAGCGGGTTTGAAGGGCATGACTACCTACCACCCACTGGCCGTGATGTCACAATTTGACCAATTCCAGGACTTTCATCCTTTTGATGGGGCGCTAAGTCAGCATTTAGCTTCTCACCATCTTTCAGCAGAGTACCAATCTCAGGTGTATGCTTGTTGGGATCAGTGTGAGATAGCTACTTTTTTTGTTAGCCATCCGGACTGTTCGCTAGAGTATTCTGCGTGGATGGAGACAGAGACTTCATCGGCTGTGGCAGTATCGACAGTGCCGAGTAGTGATTTAGATGATGGAGAGACCATGGAGGACATTGATTCCCACATCGATGAGGAGCCGTCCATTGTGTTTCCAGTAGCTCTTTTAGATTCTCCCAGTACTAGCACTGTTGTGATCCAACATTCAGCACAATACTTCGAGAAGAGTCTCCATTTGATGACCTTCGAGAGAGATCAGGCTAGAGCATTGATGTTGACAGCTCTTGATGGGAGAGACACAACTTTGTTAGAGAGAGACGAGGCATTAACTCGTAGAGATGTCGCTGTTGTTGAGCGGGATGAGGCCAGATCAGCCAAAGATGTCATGATAGTTGAGAGGGATAATGCCATGTCTGCCCGAGATGTAGCCATCACAGATAGTACTACATCGAGGTCCCTTACCACTGGCATGATTATAGAGATGAGCACGTATATTGATGAGCACAGAGTCACCATGCAGATGGCTGTAGATTTGTTAGCTCATGTGGATACCCTTGTACATGAGACCACAACTTTACCTCTTTCTTCTAAGAGGGATGTTATATTAGGCTTGATAGCTCGCATATACACTAATTTGTAGATGGGCTTGTATTTTCCTGCACAGACTAGCTTAGCCATTTTGTCATGTACAATTTACATTGTGTATATCAAACAACATTATATATAGCAGGGAAATATATTTTTGATAACTTCCCTTTTAGATATGCTTGGATACTTGCTTGATATTTTGCCTGCTTCTTCAGGACTTGTGATCTTGATGTATTTTGAATTCCTCCTTGATTGATGGACTTGAATTATCTCTGGACAGTTCAGAATGGATCATTGATCTGTGTGTATCCTTACCATATTTGGTGTCTTGGGACTGGTTTATGTATAAAAATGTGGAGATGAGTGTGGCTTTCCTCTCTGAGATTGATTGCACCACAAATGGTTGCCAGTACTCTTTTTTAGGAGGAGCCTAGTTAATTCCATCTCTTATGGATTGGTATTTCTCTTCAAGGTACAACCGAAGCTTAGATGGTCGTCGAATCTCCTATTTAGGAGGAGGTCAGGTAGTTCCATCCTTTTGGTCTGAAGCCAATGAAATGTAATGGATTGAAGGATGATCCCAGTACCATTGACAAGTGTTTGTGTTTTGGTAGGGGGTGAGACCGAACCATAAATGGCTGCCTACGTACTCCTATTGAAAAGGAGATCAGGTCTGCGTAGTTCGAACCTGGTGTAAGAGGTTCAACGCTGTTTGTGGCAGAAAGGGTGTAGGAATATTTTTGTTGTTTTTGTTTTTGTAATGAGAAGGGTGTAGAAATGTTTTTATTTTATTGCGACCGGGCCATATAAAATGGTTGCCTACGTACTCCCGGGTATCGGGGAGATCTGGTCGACATAGTTCACCCCTTAAGACGATTTGTAGCCTACGAAAAGTTTGATCCTATGTGCAGGACAAATTACGGGGGGAAAGAAAGTTAATCCTAAGTTCAGGATAAACTACAGGTGTGAAAAAGTTTGATCCCATGTTTGGGACAAACTGCAAGTGTGAAAGGTTCAATACTTAGTGGGATAATCGAAGTTGTATGAATGGAGTGAAGCCAGGCTGCTGGTTTAAAGAGTATGTTTCCCTAAGGGGCAAAGTGTGGAAAAGAGTTATACGTAGTGAAGGGTTAAAGAACCAGAATGACTGGTGATCTGATGATCCAACACCAGAATGTTTGCTTGATGGTAACCTCAGACATAGTACCGTTTCACGGTGTCCGAGTTGATGAGTTGCTGAAATTTATCGCCGTCCATTTCCTACAATCTGAGAGCGCCTCCTGTCAATACCTCATTGACAACAAACGGGCCTTCCCAGTTTGGGGTGAATTTTCCCTTAGACTGACCTTGGTTGTCGATGATCTTCTTCAAAACCAAGTCATGTTGTTTAAAGTGTCGTAGCCGGACTTTTCTGTTATAGGATCTGGCGATCCTTTATTGATATAACTGACCATGGAAGATAGCCGTGGTTCGTCTTTCCCTATTAGAGACAATTGGTGATACCTGTCTTGTACCCATTGGTCTTCATCCAGCTGAGCGTCTATCAACACTCTGAGGGATTCCATTTCCACTTCTATAGGGAGCACTACTTCCATCCCATAGGTTAATGCATAGGGGGTTGCCCCAGTGGAAGTGCGCATTGATGTTCTGTAGGCTAACAGAGTAAGAGGCAATAGGTCAGGCCATCCTTTGTGGTTGGCGGACATCCTTTTCATTATCTTTTTGATGTTTTTGTTAGACGCTTCAACAACACCATTTATCTTTAGACGGTAGATGACGGAGTTAAGGTGTTTGATGTGGAATTTACTGCATAACTCCTCCATCATTTCGTTGTTGAGGTTCTTAGCATTATCTGATACAATTACCTTTGGTTGTCCATATCGACAAATGACATTGTTTCTGATGAAAGCAATGATGACTTCTTTGGTAACCACGGGAAAGAGGTCGCCTTTACCCACTGGGAAGAAGTAGTCAATCATGGTGAAGATAAACCGATGTCCATTACTAGTTTGGACTCGATGGGCCCGATCACGTCCATTCCCCACATTGAGAAGGGCCAAGGCGAACTCATATTGTGGAGCTCCCATGGAGGGGCATGGATAGCATTCCCATGAATTTGGCACTGATAACATCTCTTGACGTGATCATCACAGTCAGCCTTGAGAGAGAGCCAAGAATGCCCCTGCTCGAGGATCTTTTAACAAGTAAAGGGCCACTCATGTGGGGCCACACAGACTCCACCATGGACCTCATCCATGAGCCTCTGAGCTTGGTCCTGGTCCAGACATCCGAGGAGACCTAATCCTGCATCTCTTTTATAGAGTGCATCTCCGCTCAGGTAGAATTTCATAGCAAGTCGATGGATCCGCCTTTTCTCAGTCGGGCTCGCCTCACCAAGTGTAGATCTATCTCGTAAGTACTCCTTGATATGCTGATACCAAGGGTGTTGGATGGGAGGTAGCTCATCCGATACTTCTCCAACATAGTTCCCATAGGCTGGTGCCTTTTGCAGGGCAAATGTGACGCTTGGCATGTGTTCCTTGTCAGGTATGTGAATCAAGGAGGCCAAAGTTGCTAGCGCGTCTGCAAAGTCATTCCTATTACGAGGAATGTGTAGAAATGAGATCTTTTTGAACTCCGTAGCTATTTGTAAAACTTGTCGATGGTAAGATGGATTCCCGTGGATTGTTTGACTACCAACTTCGAATCCACCAAGACAGTTAACCGCCTGATGCCCATTGAACGGGTAAGTTTTAGCCCCATGATACAGCCTTCATACTCAGCTTTGTTGTTGGTGTTGGCAAACTGCAATTTGACGTTAACGGATATCTGCTTCCCCCGTGCGGATACGAATCCGCTTCCAAATTTTAACCTTCCATATTAACAAATCCATCAAAATACATTTTCCATGTTTGGCGCGTATTGTACTGATGGTGTTGCTGAACTACCATTACCCCTTCATCGGGGAAGTATATTTCTAAGGGTTTGAAATCCCCTGAAGGTGCGGTGGCCAGTTGATCCACAATTCCTTGACCTTTGATGGACTTTTGTATCACGTAGACGATGTCAAATTGTTGTAGGATCAACTTCCATCTGGACAGCAGGCAATTTAATATGGGTTTACTAAACACGTACTTGAGAGGATCCACGCATTGATGAGGCCGAATGACAACCGTCTATAACAAAAGGTTCCCCAAGGCGTGATGAAAGTAGTTTTCTCACGATCCTCTTCAGCAACCATGATTTAATGGTACCCCGCAAAGCAATCAGCAAAGGAGTACATACCGTATTGAGCAGTGTTGTCAATGAGAATGTGGATAAATGGCACAAGAAAGCTATCTTTAAGGCAATCTTTATTCAGATCCCGGTAATCCATGAAAACTCGTACCTTTGCTCCAGGTTTAGGTACGGGAACGATGTTGGATATCCATTCAGGATATGTGAACACCATGATAATACCAGCTTGAAATTATTTCATAATTTCTTCTTTCACCTTTAAACTCCACTCATGTTTCAATCGCCTAAGCTTCTCCTTGGCTGACTTGAATACCTCTTTAATGGGAAGACGATGAAGGACAATGTCAGTGGACAAACCCACCATGTATTCATGAGACCATGCAACCACATCCTGGAATTGGGTTAGTAGTGTAACCATGTCATTCCTCTAGTTTGGAGTGAGGTCTGAACTAATCTGGATTAACTTAGGGCTTTCTAAGGTTCCGAGATTGAAGGAAGTGGTTTGATCAAGGTTGGGTTTAGGTTTATCTTCGACCCATTATTTGATCTCATGAGGCACCTCAATGTCCTCTTGTATTTCCATCAAGTCTGAGTCCAACTTTTCATCAAAGTTACAATCCTTGTGGAAAAGAGGTATCTAAATTCAGAGTCCTGAAACAAAATATGCTTTCACTTAATATATATGAAATTGTTTAATCATACAAAGTGTTAGCATGTACTGTCAAAACAACTGCTAATAGTGTATAAAAAAGTAAGCAGTTATGATATCTACATGGCAGAAGGAGTTTCTGCCCGTTTTACCCTTGTCGACCAATGCAATGAGTGTTGTTCCAATTGTCGAGGGCAAAGTCCTGGCGGAATGTAGTGATGGAGGGGCTGTCATCGTCCTCCTTCTCCCGAATGATGACCATTATGTCTGGGTAATCATCGTATGTGGTGTATCTGTTTGTATGTTCATCATGGACAATGATGCGTATGCTTGACATCATCATGACTATGTCTTGTTTAATTCTTCATTCCTTTTCTTCCACTTTGGGATCTGGAATAAAGACTTCCTTCTCCTTTACCGGTATCGACTTGGGAAATAACATAGCCATTACGTTGGCTGGCACCTTTACCGGAGGTTGTGCGGGCTCAGGATTTACAGGTGGAGATAATCGTCGTGTAGCTGAAGCTGGAGGAATCTGCTTATGCTTATGTAGATTCTTGTGACTGGAACTGGCAGAATAGCCTAATCTGACTATCCCAGTTTGATTGAACAATTGAATCGAGTGCTTAATGCCTTGATGATTTTTACCCAGCACTTGTCTAGGCTGATGACCCAATGACATCATTTCTTGAGTAGCTGCCATTACTTCGGCAAAAATCTTGGGTACGGGAAATGGCGTCCCAATGGAATGGTATTGAGTGTTGCTCACTTCTAAGGCATGAAAACTGACCGGCTCAACATCTGAATTGACATTGATGAGTGGTATGTCACCATGTTTAGGACATTCCGATTTAGCGTTGACCGTAACTAGGCTATTGTTGATAATGTATTTAAGTTACTGATGAAGAGTGGAGGGGACGATCCCAACCATATGAATCCACGGTCTTCCCAATAACAAGTTATATCCTGAATCCATCTTGAGCATGTGAAAAGATACACAAAATGTATGGGGACCAATCTCAATTGGCAGCTCAATCTCTCCGACTGAATTTCTACGGGATCCATTGAAAGCTTTAATAACCGTATGGTTGCTTCGGATCCAGTTGAGATTGACGTTCATCTTCACCAACATAGCATAAGGACAGATATTCAGATATGAACCTCCATCTATCAAGACTCCAGCTAACATGTATCCGGAGGACAAAACCGCAATGTGCAACGGCCACGATAACCAGGGTCCCTTGGCGGTATGTCATCATCAGTGAAAGATATCGCATTGTTGTTGAAAATGTGATCAACCAATTGTTGAAATTTTTCCACATCCACTGATTTCGGCAAGTAGGCTTCTTCCAAAACCTTCAATAAGATGTTCCTGTGTTCCTTGGAAGTTAAAACCAAGTCCAGTATTAAAATTTGATGTGGAGCTTCTCTTAACCACCTTGGCTTCATTATAACCCATAGTGCAGAGGAACTTTTCAATTTTCTCCATGGGAACTTTCCCCTTTGATTTGATGGTAGGCTTTATCACCCGTTGGGGAAGATACAGTGGATTTTGCTTCAACACTGCAGTAGTTGTATGAGAGATGTATCCTTCAGCTTCTCCATAATTCCATGGGACTTTTTGTAAGCTGATAACATGATATTGTGTTCTGAATGGTAAGCTGATTAGCTCTGGGGCAGCCACTATCAAAGGATTGTCAACTCCTTTGAGTTAAATTGCTTGTATTGTGAATGGTTTGACAGTCCCATCAGCCTTAGCGAATATAACTGCTACCAATCCCTTCCATTTAGTAGGACAAGTATTTTTACTCTCAAATAGCATAATATCGTCATCGCCGATCTTGGGACACCGTCAATTAGATTACGAATAAGGTATGAGTGCCCAATATTCTTACGCGGTGGACCGCGAGAATGGGAGTGATACTAACATACTCCATCAGAATTGAACTGTCCTGAATGGGGATTAATTGGAGGTAGAAGGGAAGTGATCCTTCCTTCATTGATCAACATCTGAAGTATCTCCTCCATAGGTTGGCCCAGGTATGTAAATTCCCTTATATCGACAAAATCCCGACGGGCTTAGGCACTTGCTCTCTTCGCAACTTTGTCCTTCAATGTTTCATTTTCTGAAGGTGATGATGGATTATTCATAACAAAAAGGAGGAGACTAGCATGCTTCTGGTTGACTAATTGGCGTGTGACTTGATGCTGATGGATCACCAGTTCTGCCAATTTCTCAATATGCTTACACAGAGCTTTCATCTTTCGTTCCATCAAAAATGGAACTTTGCATAATCCCATTTGTTAACACCGTCTTTGGTGGTATGGGATGATTCTTGGTTAAAATTGGAACTCTGTCCACTCCTCCAATTAATCATGTTGACTTCTTCCTATTTGTGTTGAGGAAGAGGGTTATCTTGTACGTGAGGTTGATCTGGTTTGGTGACCACGATCTCCTCGTTGTCTATTAAATCTTGGATCTTTTGTTTCAAGGCCCAACAATCTTGAGTATCATGTCTAGGTTCCCCAGCATGATAAGCACATTTCCGAGCAGCATTGAAACCCTTCCCATTAGGGTTGGCTGGTGGAAGAAGATGCGTAATTTTCTTCTGAGTGGTCAGAAGATTTTGAATGTTCTCTAGTGAGTCCCCTAAGGGTGTGAACACTCGAGGGCATTTAACTTCTCCACCTTTAGGCAATGGAGGGTTTGAAGACTGTTCTTGAAAGGGAGTGTAATTTCTTCTTTGGATATGCATATTTTGATTACCTTTTTGACCTTGTAGTATCAAGGAAACATCCTCCTCTTTTTTTATGGACCCTCCGGGGGTTGTTTCCATAAGTTCTGGACTGGATATGCTCAGCAACAGCTTTAAGAGCGGCTAAGTCTTGCATCTTTCTTGACTTTAACCCCATTTCAGCCATCTCTCCATGTTTGATCATTTCAGAAAATGGTTTACCAATTCCAGCTAAAACCCTCTCATAGAAAAGAGCTTCTTGTATGTCTATGAAGGTTATGACCATTTCCGACTCTGTCATAGAAGGAATAACTTGAGCAGCAAGGCGCCTCCACATTTGAACATACTCTCTGAAAGACTCATTGGACTGTTTCTTGACCTTGGCAATCTAGTACCGGTCAGGAGCCATCTGAGACTGGAAGCTATATTGTGTAAAGAAGGCATGAGCTAGTTCTTACCAACTATGGATCTTTGAGTTGTCTAATCTGGTATACCATGAACGGGCTTCTCCAGTCAGACTCTTTTAGAACAACTTTTTTCTGAGCTTCTCGTCCTCTGTATAAGATCCAAGTTCTCCAATGAACACCTTCAAATGTGTGTAAGGATCTCCTAACCCATCGTACTTTTCGAAGTCATTAGTTTTGAAGTTCTCTAGATAATGAACACCAGGGAATATACAAAGGTTAGCATATGAGACACTTACGTGTGCTCCAATTCCTTTGATAGAACGAAGGGTTTCTTCCCTTTGAAGGACCTACTTCCTGATGTCACCGATGTCTAGATCTCCTTTGAGATGGATGTTTTAAGGGTTTTTGTCCGTTGTAAACAACTGTAGTTCCGGATTTGTTTTATCCGAACCTTGGATTCCTCCCTATGTAGAGGATTCTGTATGTGTGGGCATTTTTGAGCCCTGAGTAGACTGATGTAGTTCTTTAAGCAGAACAACAAAATCTATAATCTGTTTCCTTAATCCGTCAAATTCTTCGCAAGAAACTGGATTAGACTGGTCAGATGAAGACATGATTGGCTGTAGGCTCGTGGACTTTTTGGACTTTGAACGGGTAATAGGTCCGATTGTTTCCCTGCGAAATACTTGCATAGTTTAGTATTAGGGAATGTGTAAATGTTTACATACTATATGATGTATCCGTTTTAGGAATATTATCCTGCAACACGGATGTTAGCTGTTTGTAATACAAGATAAAATGTTAATTTAAATATGCATGTACACATATTTCTTCATATTTCTCATTACATGGAGATTAATATGGAATGAAATTACAAGTAATTGACTTTACGAGTAATTTGAAATGAGAAAGCATGAAGAGACTTTCCTCCGCATTTGGTTTATGAAAGTCTGACCTATCTTAGGTTACTCTCGCGGCTTTTTGGCATGAAGGTTCCCAAATCATCGCAATTTACTCGATGGGAAGTTAGTCCGGTCTTTCAACCGGAGCGAATTTGGGTGGTGACTTTCTTGAGCCTCGTTGGAATTAGTCTTCCTACGAGTCCAATAATCAAACACCGACAGGATAGCCTCCTGATGGAGGAACCACACAACATACATTCACATACAACGTGTCTCATCGTTTATGAAAGTGATGACATATGCGAAGCACTAATATCATATATAGATATATTGTAGTGTAGTAAAAAAATTCATTCGTACACATTCATCAAATGTAAATGCAACATCCACACACAAGAATATAACAGTTTTGAAAAGCTTGTAATAGCGGCTTAAGTCCTCTTACAGGAGTCCCCAGTAGAGTCGCCACCTGTCGACGTCGGGATTTTTATTTGTCCCTTTCTGTTCTTGTTCTTTGGTGTTCTCATGTTAGGTGAGATTTGTTTGAAAAAACAAGTTGTGAAAAGTTCCGACATTTATATGTCGACGATTTGACAGTAAGAGTCGCCAGTTGGTTTTTTATACGGTTGTACCAACACAACCGAGAAAATATTAACACATTGACCCAGTGATGTGACATTTCTAAACGGGTCTGTGAAACTGAGATTCATTAGGGTCCGGGGTGACCGCCACTTTTCAAGAAACTGTTATATAAATGTGTGTGTGTGTGGGTCAATGTGTTGTTATTTGGAAGTAGTGCGAGGCCTCATTCGTACCTATATACATAGGGTTTGAATTTGTGTAAAGATTTAGTTTTAAACAAGGTATGACAGTGATGTTTTATAAAAAGAGGTTTTTCAAACCCTTATGCTCAATAGTAATTAAGACCTTTTGATACTTCTATTTTATTAAAATGTCCACCTTGATTGCTTTTTATTTTCGAGATGCGAAACATCTTCGAGAAAATAATGTACAAAGCAGTGCCGAACTCCTCATGGGCATGAAAACCATCTGAGGAAATCCAAACACCGTGAATAAATTTACAAGCTGCTTATAGCTGAAAATGTCCATCACGGGAGTAGATTCAATAGACTGAATCTGTGATCACATGATTCCTAGGCTCACATGATGCCGTAATTTATATAAAAGCAATAAACATTTATATATATATACGCTATATATATATATATATATATATATATATATATATACATGATCAACCAGCACGAAACACCTCCATGGGGGATCAGAAATATAAATAAAGTTGTAAAAGCAATCAACCGCCACAAAGTAAACTCCAAGCGGGACGGAATGTAAAGAAAGCCATAAAAATGATCAACCGCCACGAAGTAAACTCCAAGCGGGACGAAGTGTAAAGAAAGCCATAAAAATGATCAACCGCCACGAAGTAAACTCCAGACGAGACGAAATGTAGATATATATAAAAGCGATAAACGCACCGGATGTAAAATCTGTGCTCATTTAACAAAGTTAGACCATAGTTGATATATATAAGTATATATATATATATATATATATATATATATATATATATATATATATATATATATATATATATATATATAAAAGCGAGAAACACACCGAATATAAAATCCAGGCTCATCGAACAAAGTTCGACACACAGTTCATATATGTAAGTAACTTGATCATGTTAGTCCATATATATAAATATATGTATATACAAACTAAAATAAAACCACAGACCGAAGTCTGGGCATACACACACAGCACGACTCTTAACGTGAAGAATGTTGTGTGCAAAGACGAAGAGAAAGGTTTTAAAGTGTGTAAGAAGGCTTACAATGGGCTGCCAAAGAAGACTTCGATAACTTTAAGTGGATGAACACCCGGCTCCCGCCGGTAAAAATAGTAGCTATATGTGAGCTCACAAGTGTTTAAAATGAGAAAGCACTCAGTTTATGGTGTGTACAGAGCAAATTGGACAGGGCTTCCTTGCCTTTTTTTAAAATGACCACCCCAAGCCCTCTATTTATAGAGTGGGGAGTCATTGTGTTTCCTTCATAGATGTACTATGGTTTGCTTTCGGGGTTCCCCGAAGCTCCATGAAGTCCGACCGTCTGGAAGTACGTGCACACATGCAACATGATGTCCGCTCGAACTTTTAGAACTGCAATTCGGGCATCCGATTGAGGTGTATAAGACCAATTTCGGACTGCCTTTTTCGTGAGCTACACAATGACATAAGATTAGAGGTTGTACGAAGTCAGGAAGATGGGACCATGCCCTATGTCTTCAAGCTTCAAATTCTATCCGGTGTGCTATTTTGTGTAGTAGTCACTCGGGATTGGACTTCCTTGGTTCTTGTGGGACATTGCTGTGTAGAAATGAATGTATGAGATGTTGAGATGGCGCGATGTAGGATCAAGGTGGCAAAATGACGATTTTACCCCTCACCGGGGTTATCTCTGGTTTGGGCTGATAAAATAGACGTTGCTTAGGGTTATATCTGAGATTGGACTGCTTCAAGTACTGAAGGTCCTTAGGGTTATCTCTGAGGTGTGCATGTCTTCCCGGTGTTATCTCTGGGTCTTGTACTGAGTGCCTCGGTGTGAGTCCCAAGGTTGAAGCTGACTATATGCATTTGAAACAAGCATTTTCGGGGTTATCTCCTGAACTGCAACTACATTGCTTGGGGTTATTTTCAAGGTTAGCACTGTTATTCCTGGTGTTATTTTCAGGACTGGAACTGATCATCTCAGGGTTATCTCTGAGACAGAACTGTCCTCTCCGGTGGAATTTCCGACATTTGAACTGCATTATCTTCCAGGGTTATCTCTGAAAGACGGATCTGCTCTCCTGCAATGTTAGTGACATGTGTGCAAAAAATTTCAAGTGTCTACACAAATAATTAAGTTCGCATTGATTAATACTTTTTGCTTTTGTAAATATTTTTTGAAAAATGATATATATTGCGAAAGTTTACGTCATTTTTTTTTATTGTCAGTTATGTGGATAAATATTCGTAGTAACTTTTCTGGAGATATATGTAATAAGTGAAACCCTTCTATAATTTCTACCAATTATATGTATTGATAAGTTTTGCAATTGTAATTCGATATAAATTTATCGCAATATATTATAAGACTCATAACTTTGTGATATTATTTTTTTCTCAATAAGTTTCTCAAGTCTTAAAATAAAGTTAGGTAACTGTAACATGAAATTCTCTACACTCAACTTAACTAATAACCAGTTAGTCTAGTGGTGTGTGAATTATTTATCTCACTTAAAATTTAAGTTTTGAGTTTTATTCAGAAACTCTACGGAGGGTGTATTCAATAAAAATTTCTAAAGATTTTTTTTAAGTGACAAACTTTTGTAGAGTTTATGAATTTTAATGACTTTTAAAGACTTTTATTAAAGACTATATGAAGTAATTGACAAAAACTTTTTACCAAGACTTTGGTAGACTTTTTTATACTTCTAATATATTTTGCAACTTATTTAATATGATCTTATATTTTAGATGAAATGAGTACGATATTAAATAACATTAAAATATTTTGACCATGTCACAATCTAGTTTGAAATAAAAGACATTGTTGAAGTTGAATTATTAAATCATATCCAGTCTATTACAAAAAAATGTCATATAGTAGAACCTCTATAAATTAATATTGTTGTGACTGAATTTTTTTATTAATTTAGAGAGTTAATATTTAATCGATAAATTAATAATTTATTAATTTAAAGAGTGTTTTTCTATTCAGTGAACATAAATTTAATTACATTAAAATTATTGCATTTTATTGATGTTTATATCATACTTTTTTTGATGCAATGTATCATACTTATTAAATTAATGTAATAATAGAATTCATTGTAAGTGATATTAATTATTTTTAATAATTAAATAATGTTCATTGTATCCACTTTTCAAATTATATTCACATTTTATTTCAAAAAAAAACATTATATTCAATTAGATTTGAATTTCAAGACAAAAAATTATTTTGATGGGACCATATATTAAGGATGGAATTTAATTAGATTTGAATTTCAAGAAAAATTAAGGATGAAATTAAGATAGATTTGAATTTCAAGACAAAACAAACGAGAATAGAATCATATTTTACAAGATTATCCTAAATATATTTGTAATTTAAAAGAATTATTAATTTATGATTTTGATGGGACAATATATTTATATAAGAGTCTTTTTAAAAATTATTATTTTATCAAAATTATTAATTTATCCCATTAGCCCAAGTCAGGACTGAGAAAAAATATTATTTAGAGAGATTATTAATTTACTGAGTAGTAATTTATAGAGGTTCTACTGTATTTCATAAAAAAAGTCATTTTCTAATAACAGTAATATAAAATAACAATCTCGATTTTAAAACCGTTTATTGTCGTTTTCCTATCAAGTCATAATTACTAAACTAACAATTTATAATTTTCAACAAATAACAAAATTAACAAATTTATTACTTTTAAAAATAAACATAAAACAAAATACCTCATTAATACTTACAAATATAATAAATGAGCTTTTTTTTTATGGGAGAGAAGAAATATAAAATGATATTAAAATATTTGTTATCTCCATTTATACCATTGATTTTATTTGGAACCCTTAACGCATTCCCTCTTTTTAAGCCCTTCTCCTTTTTCTCTATCCCCACCTGCTATAAATAGGCATTTGCTCTATCTTTGTTTGATCTTCTCTATCTCTATCTCTTTCTTTTTCTCCTCTCTTCATCTTTTCTCAAATATTTGGAAGTCCTTGGAAATCTTTAGAGATGAGGCCAAACTTTGGATATGAGTATCTTTTCTTTTAAAGTATGTCAAACTCTATCATTTGATAAAAATCTGAAAAAATCTATGACTTTTTGATTACCAAAATACTTTATAAACTTTGTAAAAGTCTCAATTCAATACCACATTGTAATTGAATACCTGTAAACTTTTATAAACTCTTTAAATGTCTTGATTGAATACAACTAAACTTTAATTTTTTTTAAAAAATCTTAATTGAATACACCCTCCAACGTTTTATATGTTATCTACAAAAAAATCTCTAAATTTATGTTGTTAAAAAATATAAAATATATAAAATTGTCTACAATGAAGCCAACTAAAAATTTGGGATTTCGTTACATCCCCTTGCTAGGGTTGGGTTACTCAAATAAGAATCCGTTATATTAATAAAAAAGATCAATTTTACGGGGTGGTCAATTAATCAATACAGTGTTAATATGCAGGCCGAAAGATTATCTCTTTCCTTGCATGTCTATACTCATGTATTGATCAATTAACCAACTTAACACGAAGTTAACTTCATGACAACCAGATCCCAATTTTACATATATGACTTGGATATATATCAAATTGACAATGTTTCTCTCGGTCTAAGTTGACTTTTTAATATTATATTTTTAACTATGATAATGTTAAAATATAAATTATAAAGATTACCTCCTCTAAACCTTTATTATTTCTTATTATAAGGAAAATATGACGCGAGACGGAAAGATTAATTTTTAATTTGTTTAGTTTTGATGAGTGGGTAATATACCCATGAATTATGTATTTTTAGACTTTAATAATTTGTTGATTTTTAAGAATTTTAGGACATTTTATTTGTTTAGTATGTATTTTTTAGGTCAATACAGCTGAAAGGGAAAATCTAGCAAATTTTAGGAAAGCAGTGGCAGTTTTGTAAATAAATAGAAGTTGAATGCTGGGGCATTGGGTGGCAGGAAGTGGATGAAAATTCTGTTGACTTGGTCAATTTCTATTAGGATTTGGAGACTCTAAGCCTAATTGCGATGGAGGAACTTCAAGTATAAAAGGAAAAAGAGCTTCTAACTAACGACACTCATAATTTGAGACATAGACTAGAGATCGGACCGGGAGATTTAAGGGAGCACACAAGGAATTCAGATCAGAGAATGAAGACTAGAGTCAATTACTGAGTTTTTATTCTTCTTCTCTATTTGTAATTTAATTGTGATGTTTTTCATGGGATTTTTGGTTTTAATTTTCAGTATGAACTAGTTTTCTAATTAAGGCTACAATTAAACATTTTATTATTATGAATTGAATATCTATATTAATCCAATTATTGATTCAATTTAAGTTGTCGATCATATTTTGTGCTTATTGATTAATTGTCTTGCCAACAATTAGCGTGATACATTAGATGAATTTGGGAGATGAAATCTAGGGTTAGATCTAAATGTGATAGCATGTATTCTTAATTATTTACATGAGATGAATAATTATGATTGTGAATTGAATAGGGATATCTCTTTTCACTATATGCAACAATTGGGAATTGGTGCTTAATGAATTTAATTCTTTTATTTTGCATAGGAATATCACATAATTAATTGAATTAGATATTTTTATTTGATCACTTGAAAAAGGGCTTATAAATAATAAAAATTCTTGTTAACAACTCAAGTGGATTTAATAATTGGAAAAATTGGATAATTAATTTATATTACATGATTGAGAATATTGTAGTCTTAAACCTTATTCACCTGAATCAATTTTTCGTGTAACTATAGTTTTAATTACTTTAATTTAGTTCTAGTTAAAAAAATCATATAATTCGGTTATTTAAATAAATTTGAATTGATAAAAAACTAGTAGTTGGGATTTAGTGAATAAATATTCCTTGTGGGTAAGACACTCGTTCTTATCACTTTATTACTTGTTGACCGTGTATACTTGGACGCATATATTGATTGTAAAATCGATCAACAAGTTTTTGGCGTCGTTGCTGGGGAATTTTTAATTTAATATTTAATTCCATATTAATTACAATCAATTTGGTTTTAATTTAAACATTTTTATTTTTAATTATTTCTTTCCCCTTATAGGTTTTTCATCTGTGTATGCATACTAGATCCAAGGGTAAGAAAGAGATGTTTCCATATGCATACGATATTGAAAAGAAGTTCCAGAAACTAGGGATAACTAGTAAGGAAGTAATTATGGTAGAAAGATTAGCATAAGACATTGAAACTGAAATTCCAGAAAATATAGTAGCGAAAGAACAAAAAGCACTTAGGGACTACGCCATGCCTACTGTGATCGATATTCAGTCTAGTATTCGGAGACCTGCAAACCTTTTTGAAATCAAACCAAGGACCATTCAAATGTTACAAAATTTAGTTCAGTTTGGGGGTGGTCCGGATGATGATCCGAATGAACATATCAAGAGCTTCTTAGAAATCTGTGACACTTTTAAGTTTAACAATGTTACGGAGGAAACAATAAGGTTAAGACTGTTTACCGTTCACTCTGCGAGATAAAGTAAAAAGTTGGTTACACTCCTTACCGCCAGGTTCAATCACTACTTGGAATGATTTAGCTCAAAAATTTCTACCTAAATTTTTTCCACCAGCAAAAATAGCAAAACTAAGGAATGAGACTCTCACATTCAACCAGTTTGACTCGAAAACCTTGTATGAGGCGTGGGAAATATTTAAGGATTTTCTCCGTAAATGTCCACATCATGGGATCGAGTGACAGTTACAAGTTCAGACGTTTTGTGATGGGTTGTATTGGCCTACTAGGGCAAGTGTTGACGCAGCAGCTGAAGGTGCTATTTCAGGAAAAAAAATCTTGATGAAGCTTATTAGTTGTTAGAAACTATGGCCACCATCAACTACCAGTGGCCTATGGGGAGATCTAATCCACTAAAAGCACCAGAAAAGTTGAAATTAGATTCATTCACAGCTCTAGCAGCCCATGTGTTCGCATTAACTAAGACGATTGAATCATGGGGTCCACATAAAGTTTCACAGGTGGCGATGGTTTGCGAACTTTGTGTAAGAGATCATGCTATAGATCAGTGTGCCATCAGTTTGGAGTTAGTACAGTTTATGGGAACTTATAATAGGTCGCTGCAACCATTTCAGAATGTGTACAATCCGGGGTGGCGAAATTATCCATGCACTACGGGCCAAGGATATTCGTGTTATCACCAATGGTCATGATCATGCCAACAACTATCCAATAATGCACTACGGCCAATGAGGAATTTTACCACATCATTTGTAACATTACAGGTCATGATTATACCGAATAAACCATGGTCATAATCATACCAATCAACAGTCCATTTATGCACTACGGGCCAAAGATGACTTTCATCACAATATAAGCATGAGGATGATGACAATGATATAAGAATTTAATTAAATGAGAGCAAGGATAAATTTTAAAGATTTATAATTTAATTTATCCATAATTCATTAATGTCCAAATTATCAACATGATACTGCTTTGTGGAATAAAATTCAAGAATAATATTGTATCAAAAATGATTTGGACGAAAAATAAACCAAATTTTGTCATGAATAGTACCCTAGGTGAATAGTACCAGGATGAATAATACCCCATGAATTGTACTTCGGAAATAGTACCCCGTGAATAGTATCCCGTCATGAAAAGATTAAAAATTATCAAGAATTTTCATAATAATATTTCTGTGAAAAGATACTAGATGAAGCGAAAATTTCAAGGATATTCTACAAATTTCAAGGAGTATAGAAGCCATACTTTAATAAAATGAGTGTAGAATTCAGAATCTGAAACGAAATAATATTACTTACATAATACAGAGTATGGAAGAAAATATTATTTCTTACGAATATTGAACACAAATAATATCCCTTACCTTAAAAAGAGAGTACTTATGACTGATAGGGCGGGGATATTCTTGAAGAAAACTTATACTGTTTTCTACGCTCAAAACTTCCTTAAACTCTAAAGAAATACACTAAATATTATAGAAGAAGAATTCTTTGATTCCGGTGTGATTTTCAATTCTAAACTAAGCATCCTATTTATAGGAGAATGAAAGTATACTATTTGAATTTAGAAACTCACAAACTGCACAGTAAGGAATCATGGACGAATTTCGTTCGGTTGAAAAAAATTTATTTTTACTATACAACACTATGCAACTAATAAAATATAATATATTCTATTTTACATAAAAACAAAATATATATATATATATATATATATATATATATATATATATATATATATATATACTTTATAACTTCCTATAGAATATTTTGTAAAATGGGTAAGTGGGGGTCCAAATAATAAGTCAAATTTACAACAAATACTTCATAAAAATCACCTCAATATTTTTAACAACATTTATTCATCAATAATATAACTTGCAATATTAACAACCAGATCATTCCTAGGAAAGAAGGGGCTTTCCGTTAAGGATTTCTCCCTATTGGCGCTCAAATAGGTTACCAAACCCCTTTCCTCGACAAAACTTTCTACACATTGTCAATAATGCAAATAATAATATGAATAACTTGTCATCTCAATTATTTATTTAATAATATAAAATATTGTGACAATAATTGAATCAATAACGTGAACAATTACTGTAGTAATAATTGAGTATATTGAGTGACTTCTCACGTAAGCATCAATAATCAATACCATGTGCTACTATGCAACCACGCGTATTACTATACTTTTATCACCGCGTATTTCAATAGTTAACGGTAAAACTTTCGCCGTTGTTTTTATAAAAACTTTATTTATTTCGTTTCTATCTCCGATAGTAATTCCGTTGTGGGGTCCACCAATGATTATGCCGTCGTACGAATATTCCCTGTTAAAACGAATATTTCCCGACCAATCGAATATTTTATAACAACTTGTTTACTTTGCAAAATTTATAAATATTACCCACAACTATAACATTATATCAAATCCAAACCATAATATTCAAAAATATATATTTGAGAAAAATTCATCTTTATTCATAAAAGTTGGGGTCTTACACTTCTGAGGTGATTTGGAGACTTTTGTCCAGATATATGGATCCAGACCATCTGAGCAGCTCCCGTAGGACCTCTTCAGGTGTGATGAGAAGAAATTCTGACGTGCCTCAGCCTCGTCCAGCCCGAAAGCCTCGTCAATTGACGAAGTCAGTGATTCATCCTATCCGAGTTGAGGTACCAGATGTTGAGGACGAGGAGGAGGATGTACCGGTTACAGATCCTGCTCCTTCCGCTTCTATTCCCCGCAGGGAGCTTTCAGCCATAAATGTGACGAATCCAGAGCTTTTGGATGATTTGAGTCACCACCCCTCGATCTATTTGCATGCGAACGAGGTAAAAGCTGTGCAGTTCTTCCTTTTCCCATTTGTGGGGGTCAAGGGTTCTGACGTTGATTTGCATTGTGATGCAGGTTCCCGTCTTTACGTGGCCTTGATGGAACTAGTTCAACATACATTTTTTGTACCAGAATCTTCATGCAGAGTACCGAGAGATTGTGCATGTTTGGGGATTTAAGGCGTTCTTGTCCATCCTCCCCCACCGTTATCCCTAGGGTTATCTCAGGGATTTGTCTAAGTGCTGGTTTCACTAGACTCAGTCTCTCCATTTGCTGGATTACGAAGTGATGATGATACCGATGGATTAGCAATTCATCACTAGTATGGAGTTTTCTGGGGAGCTAGTGCCTTGTGTGACTGAAATTTCCCCTACTGCCTTCAGATCCTTGCTAGGAGTCCCAATTGTGGCGCTCAAAGGCAGGACAATTCGTACTGGTCCTTTGAGTGTAGATTCCATGAGTGGGGCTTTGACTAAGTCGTTACCCGATGATCCGAGGGTCAGAGATCGCATTTTTCGACGATTGTTCCTGATCATCCTCCGGGGTTATTTCCTGGTGGATAACTCTTCCACAATGTCATTCGCTTTAGTCAGTGCCACACGGGATGTGGATCGTATTGGAGAGTATGATTGGGGCTCCTATACCTTTGCCTACTTCCTCAGGGGAATGTGTATGCGCTCGCAGGGTTTAATAGAGGCTTGGTTAGGATTTTACCCATTTCTGCTGGTGAGTATTTTCTCTTTTGATTTCCCTTGTTCGGGTTGAGAGTGTTGATTGACCGTAGATATTTGATCTTGTATTAGCAGTTTTGGGCATATGAGAGGCTCCCATGTCTTCATCCCGTTAGCCTGCTAGGTTTAGACTCCTATCCATGGGGATGGCGATGGCATCACTCCACGTTAGTGGAGGTTCCTGTAGCTAAGGGTTTCACCCATTCATGCTTATAGTTGGAGCTGTTGACAGCCAATGTCATTACGTGGGTTACTTACTCTGAGGACCACTTGACAGTTGGCTTTGAGGGTGGTTTCCTAATTGGCATCGAGTATATATTGTCCACTCATCGTGTTCCTCTCTTTATAGACAGAGGTTGGGAGCTCTATTTAGGAGAGCGTGCTATTAGAAGCACTATAGTATTATATGGCTAGAAAATATGTTTTGATTCACTTCCCTTTTAGTTATGCCTTGTTATTTGCTTAATAGTTGCCTGTTCTCCAGGGCTTATGATCTTGATGTATTCTGAACTCCTCCTTGATGGATGGACATTGAGATGTCTCATGATCTCTCAGAATGGATCGTTGATCTTTGTATTCCCCTACCCTTTGGTGTCTTGGGACTGGGTTCTGAATGTGGTTATGGAGAGGATTGTGGCTTTCCTCTCTAAAAATTACCGCCCCACAGATGGTCGTCGGTACTCCTTTATATTGGGAAGACCAGGTAGTTCCATCTCTTATGGATTGGTGTTTCTCTTTGAAGATTCAACCGCAGCTTAGATAATCATTGATTTCTCCCATTTATGTGGGGGAGACCATGCAGTTCAATCCCTTTGGTCTAAGTCGATGAGGTGTGGTTTAACCACCCCATAGATGGTCGTTGATATTCCTTTATATGGAGGAAACCAGGTAGTTCCATCTCTTATGGTTTGGCTTGAAAAGTGGAAGGATGATCCTAGTACAATTGACAGGGTTTTCTATTTTTGGTAGAGGTGAGATCGCACTGTGAATGGCTGCCTACGTACTCCCATTAAGAAGGGGGAGATCAGGTCTGCGTAGTTCGAACCTAGCGTGAAAATGTTGAAAGTTGTATGTGGAAGGATGTAGATTTTTTTTTTGTAGTTAAACTGGACCATAAAAATGGCTGCCTACGTACTCCCGTGTATTGGGGAGATCAGGTCTATGTAGTTCGCCCCTGGTGGGACAAACTAAAGTTGTGATGAAGTGTTTTATCCTGGTGGGACAAACTGAAGTTGTGAAATGTTTTATCCCTAGCGGGACAAACTGAAGTTGTGAAAGGTTTTATCCCTGGTGGGATGAACTGAAGTGGTGAGGATTGTATGTGATGAGAAAGGTTTTGAAAACCTGAATTGACTGATGGATCTGATGATCCAGAACATAGATGTTGGTTTGCAGGTAACTTCAGACATAGTACCATTTCACGGTGTCCGAGTTGATGAGTTGGGGAAATTTCTTGCCATCCATTTCCTATAATCTGAGGGCACCTCCTGTCAATACCTCCTTGACAAAAAATTGGTCTTCCCAGTTTGGGGTGAATTTTCCTTTAGATTGATCTTGTTTGTCAAAGACCTTCTTTCAAGACCAAGTCATTTTATTTGAGCTGTCGTAGCTGAACTTTTTTGTTGTAGGATCTAATGATCCTCTGTTGGTATAGCTGATGGAAGATGGTTGCGGCCCGCCTTTCATCTATTAGAGACAATTAGTGGTATCGATCTTGTAACCATTGGTCTTCATCCAGCTGAGCATCTATCAACACTCTCAGGGATTCCATTTCCACCTCTATGGGGAGCACTGCTTCTATGCCATAGGTTAATGAGTAGGGGGTTACCACAGTGGAAGTGCGCATTAACGTTTTGTAGGCTAATAGAGTTAGAGACAACATGTCAGTTCATCCTTTGTGATTGGCAGACATCTTTTGCATGATCTTTTTGATATTCTTATTAGCCGCTCCAATAACACCATTCATCTTTGAACGATAGATGACGGAGTTGAGATGTTTGATGTGGAATTTATAACATAATTCCTCCATCATTTGGTTGTTTAGGTTATTGGCATTGTCTGGTACAGTCACCTCTGGTTGTCCATATCGACAAATGACATTGTTTCTGGTGAAACCAATGATCACCTCTTTAGTAACCTTGTATCTTCCAACCCGATGATGATGGTGCTCCACGATACTATAATCCATACAATCATTCCATTGAGATAACAACAAAATGAGTGTAATTACTATCTTTGTATTACATTTGTAATAAATCCTTTCCTGTGTTCATAAACCAATACATTCGTTGTTCTTCATAAGTATATTACAATACAAATACACTAATCTATTAAGGTGATGATTAATTGTCCATCTTAGCCTTGCCTTTTCTCTCTTAGAACTCTCGCCTGCTTTACTTTTAGTCAGTAAAACATATGGTTCAAGCAAGAATGAGCATAACTAGCTCAACAAGTCTTAACAAAGAATCATATGAATATCACATTAACAATTACATGCTTTATTTCCATATTTGAAACAATTATCTACGTAAGCACTATGAAACATTTGACTAGTACTTCTCATGTCATAACAACAATTCCAAAGTATATATAATAGCTTAGAATGATGAACCCATCAATAGACCATGAACATACTCTTTTTCATTTTCATACTTGAAAAGGATATCCCAAGACTAAGGCCATCCACCCGCCTTTTACTTTATGAGCACTTCTAGGTGATCAACCTATTGTACTCTATGTTGATCAACACTCTTACGTTAAACGATTTACGCTCAACATTTGGCAACCTCAATGTGCCCATCTAATAATCGATGAAAATACTTTTGTTTGTACATAGACAAACTTACCTTCTCATCCGTATCAAATACTTGGCATAGATAGCGCTAAGCTTCTATATCAAAAGACTTGTAAACAAATCAATCAATTCTTCAATACTTGTCTAGCCGAAAGTTAAAACAGCATCGACTCTTTCTTTAAAACCATTCATGCATCAGTATAACATGCATCACATAAAACTCGACTAACACGAAGGTTAGATGTTGCTTAAGAAAGACTTGCCTTCCTTCCGCCTTCAAATAAACAATTCAACTATTCTCGCCTTTTACAGGATCTACATGATATATTCACATAGCACAATCGTAATTAGTTATCAAACAAACTAACTTTACTTGTCTCTAACCAACTTCTTTTCTTCTATGTCTTATTTGAATTAACTTCGTTATTAAAGTCGATTCGACTTTTCTATACTTTGTTACGCCTCATTAACGTTTTTACGTTATTAACCGACATTCGATCATTATTGGTTAAATACCAACGCTGAACGCCATTTACGGATTTGCTTACTTATTACGCTTCGCTCTTCTTTGCTTAATTTCTATTAAACCTTACTAAATCTTCTTACATTATCACCTTATAAGTGATTTAAGTTCATCTTTATTATGTACATTAAGTACCTTCAATGTCTTACCTTAAGTCTACATTCAAATGGAACAAAACCTAACTTGGTCAACATTTTTTTTCATCACGGCCATGCAGGCACGACATCCCTAGTATTCTAGTAGCACGCACATGAAGAGTTTAAAGGTGGTACTCTATCGAGTCTCAAGTCATGCACGCCACCACCACTTTGTATCGGTTTTGGCATGCCAAGTACCGAAGTCTCAGGCACCGCCAGCCAAAATAGTTTTTTTTTCTAACTAAACTCCCGGCTTCCTAATTTGTTCGCTTTTACATCCGAATTGACCCATTCAAAAGCCTACAAGTCACAAATTCACATCCTTTACGTGTTCATATAAGAATTTCACATTTTGAACTGCTAACTCGTAATTCACCTTTTGAGTTCATTTTTAAGCCGCTCGCTTAACGCTTTTTTCGACCGCTCAATACTCGCTTTTCTTCGTTATAAGTCTAATGCGACGATTCTTTTTTCGCCAACGACTCTTAATTACCTTATCTCACGTGTTGACATTGAAACCATCATTTTCAAGTCACACGACAACTTTTGACCTTTAATCCGAGCTTTTTACATTTTCGACGCTTAACGCCTATTTTCGCAAAAATTCGCCATAACTTCGTTATCGTGTTCTATAAGCCAAATCAAATGGAAAACTCCATTGATTCATCATAGTCATCCTAACCAAACAATAGGCACATTCCTTAGCTATAATGGTTTTCAAAACGCTCATTCATAACTAAGTTAACGCTCAAGACTTTCTATGGTTTTTAACTTCACGTAAACACTTACGATTTCTATTTGGTCATGACCTCATCAATGATTTGGTCATTAATAGGCATCCTTATATCTCCTCAATAAACATGCTCCACCAATCTACCATTCTTCTACGAGAAAGAAATCAAAAAGATGAAGAGATTGGTTTATGAGAATTTACCTTTGAAGAAATTAACGCTTTGATAAACGCCTATTGGGTTTGCTTGGAAGTAGAATGATTTATGATTCTAGCTCTTTTTCTCTCTCAATATATAGTTGAACAAGCTTTTAAAACAACCTCAAATAACCAACCTTAGCTTTGTATTTATAGAAACCAAAATGAGGGCAAAATGGTCCAACTCCTCCACCTCCTTACTATTCCACCTCCTTATCAACTTTGTCACCAAGTAAAGTACTTGGTGATCAAGTTGCTTCACTTTTGCCACCAAGTGGTCGGCCCACCCTTCTGGATCATCCCATGGGTTTCCCCATGGGTTTTACCCATCCCATGACCCACCGGCTCAATTCGCATGGTTTACTTTTTTTTGATTGGGCTTGACATAACTTAACGTTGGGCCTTAACTGGGCTTTTATATATAATTCATTGGGCTTGCTATATTGGTTTAAGTCCAATTAAATTATACCAAACCCTTAACTCATACTCCATTAATACGCCTCGTATTCTACGCCAGATAACTCACGTATTCTCTTCGCCTAATACTCATATAATAATCAGATTATACGTCAGACTATTCTTCATACCATACTCAGATTCATACTAATATAATACTCAGATTTCATACGATAATATCCAAACGACTATACGCATTCATTTTCCTTTCTGAAACCTCTTTCACAAACCCTTAGGTTTTACGTCCGCAAAGCAAAAACTTCGTTTGCCATAATGGAATTATTATTGATATTCCATACTATCTTCAGATTCTATCATTACGCTTTTCAAAATTTCAAACCCTAGCTTCGAAACTAAATCGGATGAATAGTGTTTTTACGTTAAACATTCTCGAAAAAACCTTCATTTTCATCTTGATAATTCACAACCATTAATACTAGCACAAAGCCGTAATACTAACCACATCCCAGATATTCTAGGTCATAGAATCCACCTTCTAACATCTTACTACTTACATAATAAATCAATTAAATTCATTTAATTCACATAATCAAATAAAAATTTAATTCATTCAAAATTCAAAATTCTCATGCTACATTCTTCCCTCCTTATAAGGATTCTGTCCCCCGTAATCTCGCTTATTCTTACATAAACAAATGAGGAAACTTTTCCTTCATTTTACTTTTCGAGCTCCCACGCTGTTTCTTCAAAGATCGTGGTTACTCCAAATTACCTTTTATCAAGGTATTACTTTATTTCTCAAGACTTGTTCCTTCCTATCAATAAATGAATCGAAAGTTCTTCATACGCTAAGTCTTTTTCTACTTGAATAGATTCATATTCTATTACGTGTTTGTAGTCCCGTTTATAAGGATTTAAACACGTATACACGTGAAACACATTGTGTATTCTTTCCATTTCGGAGGTAAGGCTACTTCATAAGCTACCTCTCCTACCCTTCTTAAAATCTCAAAAGGTCCTACAAACCTTGACTTAACTTCCTTTCTTTCCAAAACGTATCTTCCTTTCCAAGGCGATACTTTTAGAAAAACATATGAACCTACTTCAAACTCCCTCTCTCTCTCGATGAGGATCTCAGATATTTTCTTTGTTCATCTTGAGCCGCTACTAATCGAGCTCTTATCGCCTTCACCATGTTCGCCGCTTGTTGTACCATCTCAGTCCCAACATTCGACGCTCACCTACTTCATCCCAACAAAGTGGTGTTCTCGCACTTCCTTCCATACAACGCTTCGTAAGGCGGCATGCCTATACTAGCGTGAAAACTATTGTTAAGTTTAATTCTACCAAAGGTAGATGTTCGTCCCAACTCCCCTTGAAATCCATAACGCAAGATCTTAACATATCTTCTAGTGTTTGAATTGTTCGCTCACTTTGTCCATCCGTCTGTGGATGATATGATAACTGCAGACTCAATCTCAAAATGCTCCCATTTGTTCTTGCAAACTCCTCCAAAAGTTCGACGTGAATCGTGGATCACGATCGACACAATCAAAACAGTACTCCATGTCTAGAAATGATTTTTCGACATAAAGCTTAGCTAATCGCTTCTAGGTTATACCTAACTCCTATTGGTAGAAAATGAGCCGATTTAGTTAACCGATCCACTATTACCCAAATAGCATCAGATCCTTTTTTCTCGTTGTTGAAGTCCCACCACAAAGTCCATGGTGATATGCTCCCATTTCCACTCCTAATCTCCAAAGTGGTCAGATTAATCCACTTGCTTTTTGGTGTTCAAATTTTAACTTTCTCGACAAGTTAAGCACTTACTAACATATTCTCATGATCTCTCTCTTCATGTTTGGCCACAAAAGTTCTCGACGAAGGTCTTGATACATCTTAGTACTACTGGATGTATCGAGTATTTCTAACTATGGGCCTCACACATAATCTCTTCTTTCAACTCGTAATTATTTGGAACCCAAATTCTTCCTTCAAAACGAAGTAAACCTTCTTTATCAAGGTTATACTTAGTCTTCACGTCATCCTTCATTATCTTTTTTCACACGCTCGCATTCTTCAAGATTTTATCTGTATTTCCTTAACCTGCTCCACTATCGCTGGTCGAGTCTCTATTGAGAATAACATCTCCCCTGTTTCACTTGGTAACTTAACTTCTAATTCCATCTTTGCCATCTCTCGTTATTAACTCATTCTCGAGTCGTTAACATTGATAGCTTTTTTCTACCCTTCCGACTTAACGGCTTGGCTACTACATTCGCTTTCCCCTGATGATATAAGATATCACAATCATAATCTTTTATCAACTCTAACCACCTTCTCTCGCCTCATATTCAACTCCTTTCGTGTGAAGATATATTTTAGATTTTTATGGTCCGTGTATATCTCACACTTTTCCTCCCCATATAAATAATGTCTCCATATTTTTAAAGCAAACACTACAGCTGCTAATTCTAGGTCATGAGTAGGATAGACCTTCTCATAATCCTTTAACTGACGTGATGCATACGTAATGACCTTGCCATGCTGCATAAGCACGCAACCTAGTCCTCTATGCGAAGCATCGCTATAAACTATAAAATTCCCTCAGATCATCCGGTAAAGATAATACAGTGTGCCTCACTCAACCTCTTTTTAGTTCTTGAAAACTATGCTCACACTTTTCTCGTCCATACATACTTCACCGACTTCCTTGTCGACGGTCAACGGAGTAGCTAATTTAGAAAAGTCCCGAATGAACCTTCTATAGTATCCCGCTAACCCCGTAAAACTCCTAACCCCTATTGGCATTTTTTGGTTGTTCCCACTCATTCACCGCTTCCACCTTCACCGGATCTACTTGATATGCCATCTTTGTCTATAACATGTCCTAGAAATCAAGACTGTTTCGAGCCAAAATTCACACTTAGTGAATTTCAGATACAACTTCTCCTCCGTAGTGTTTCCAAACACTATTCTTAGATGTTCAAGATGATCTTTCGCGCCTTAGAATAGACTAGAATATCATCAATGAACACTACAAACTAACTTGTCCAAATATTGTTTGAACACTGCTCATCATATCCATAAATGCGGTCATGATTCACAACCCAAACGACATAACCAAAAACTCGTAATGCCCATAACGAAGTTCTCAACGCCGCCTTAGGTATATCTTCCTTCCTCACTTTCAGCTTGATGATATACCCGCATGCTAAATCTATTTTAGAAAATACTTTGCCCCTTTCAATCGATCAAATAGATCATCGATCCCGGGCAACGGGTATTTATTCTTAATCGTTAACTTGTTCAACTCTCGATAGTCGATACAAAGTCGTAACGATCCATCCTTTTTTTTTACAAACAATACCGGTGTTCCCTACTGAGACACACACTCATTGAATGTACTTTCTATCTAATAGTTCTTGAATCGAACCATTAACTCCTTCATCTCAATCGGGCGCCATCCTATATGGTGCCTTTGAAACGTGTGTCGCATCTCAACAACAAATCAATCACAAATTCTACATCCCTATCTCGCTAATACCGTAACTCCTCCTAAAAACACATCCGCAAATTCTTGAACTACCGCTATCTGCTCCAATGATGTTCCCACTCTTTGGGTATCCACCATGATGACACACGTATAACCCTTACACCCCTTCTTCAACATCTTCCTAGCTTCAGGTCATGGTTAGACAACAAGAACGCCCCTTGATTTATTTCCATAAAACACCACCTCGTGTTTCTTAGAAAGCCTTAAGTTTACACTCTTTCTATAATAATCTATTATCGCTTCTATGGTTAATTAACCAATCCATACCGAGAATCACATCGAATTCTCTTAACCTTATTTCAGAAAAGATCTACCGATAATCTATTACCCTCGATATCTATTTAAACAATTCCTATGAATGTGTTCAATGGGAATTATCTCCTCGCTTGCTACCTTAACGCCTAAAGGTATTTCTAACTTTTCGTGATTTAATCCCAATTGCTTAGCAAATCCACATGCTATAAAAGAACAAGTAGCACCCGAGTCAAATAACACGTAAGCATTTATTTCATTGATCGAATGATACTGCCATTACATCCGCTGATGCAACCGCATCTTGGATCATCATATTAAACGCTCTCGGCCGAGGGTCTACCTAATGATGGTGTTGGTCCAAGAATGACCAAATTGCCACTACCGTAACCTTTACTACCTCCTCCCTTTCTTTTCAAGCAATTTTTGCCATGTGGTCCACCGACCCACAAACAAAACATCCCCCGCTTTTTTTCTTAGATTAGACAATTGAGAGATATGTGACCCTCCGCCCACGCTTATAACAACCCATTTTTCCCTTTCGCATGACAGACTCCCAGATGAGTCTTACCGCATGTCTTGCATGCCTCCATCCCACGCTTAGATCCCCTGTTTTCACCCCAAAGATTCCTGTGGTTAAAATTTTTCCTCTTAGGCATATTGCCACCACCACCGCCGCAACCTCTCGCCTTTATTTCCTCCCTCTCCCTTACTCTTATTCTTTTCTATCCTTGTGGTATTGGGTCAACGCCTCACTACCACCCTCCGCTATTATCGCTTTTCCGTAATGGTCCCTGATAGAAGCACTCTAAAAAACCGATATCCTACTATAGAGCTGTGGTTTTAGGCCCCGCTCAAAACCTACGAGCCTTTCCTCTCCTCCGTGTCCACTTGGTGTGGAGCAAACCTTGCCAATTCATTGAATTTGTTCACATATTGGGGAACAAATATGTCCCCTCTATTTAAGTTCGAGGAACTTAATCTCCATCCTCCTCAGATGCTAGTAGGGAAGTAGTTCTCAAGAATACCTTCTTAAACTGCTCCCATGTAATAACTTCCATTCCAAATTTCACCCCGTGAGCCTCCCACCAAGAGTTGGCTTCCCCTTCATCATATAGGTCGCAAAAGAAGTCTTTCATACTTCACCACGCTTTGTAATAACAAACGCCTTTTCTCTATTTCCTCGACCCATGTCTGGGCCTCCATTGGGTCCATTGTTCCTTTAAATTCGGGTGGACCTACACTCTTAAATTCTTTAAAGGTAGTCGTTCGCTACCTTAGGTCCTCATGGGTGCTCTACCCTCAAACTTTTGTTAAATGCAAACTGTTAATAAATTAACGAACTCTCAGATTGGGTTATTAGGACCCCTCGTTATCATTATATGATTCCGATTCTTCTTCGTTACGTTGTTTTTCTTCAATGCATTTCGATTAAATAAATAAAGTTCCATTATTACTTATTTGCTTATTTCTTTATTAGTCGTCAAACAACTCAATAATAACTCATACACAACAAAGCAAATTAAAATAAAAACTTCCTTATATTAAAATGCTTCTTTATAGATCAAAACTATTTACAAGTTGTTTTCCATAGCCCAAAAAGCTATTACATATATATCCCATGATCGATTTTTTTTACAAAATTGGGATTTACAAAAAGACTACCCTTTAATTATACAAAAGAGGGTTTTACGTCACTACACAAAAAGTATGTACCATACTACTCCTAATATCGCTTAACAAGATTCTCATGCTTTTCGCTCGCTAGAATCCACACAATATCTCGACTTATAAGATGTCGAGTCCGTCCCGACTCAATAGAATAACAAGCTATCTTAAGCTTGAAATCTCTCGCAAGACCGCCATTTATATATGACATCTGTGTATATCTTCCGGGTCTTTTTCAACTAGCTTTCACTTAAGTTCTACGACCTCGCTCTTATAGTCCCTAGCCTTGTCACCATGAGCACTTTCTCATCATGTTTCTATCTCATAGTCCGACTGCAGACTCTTTTTCGCCCATAGAGATCATCGATCTCTTCCTTCCGGTGTCGCACCATATTGTGCAGCTTGCACGTTACTTGGCCAAGCAATCGAGAGGTACATTGCCCTCATAGTCTCTCAGAGGTGTCGAATTAGTAAGGTGCATCACCGTATTAATCGATGTCACCTCCATGTCATCCTCCACATCTATCATCATATTCAAATATGATGCTATTCCCATGGTCTCCTCGTAATAGTCCTCCTCCGAGTAATATTCTCTGCTCGACTCTTCTAGAATCACTACTACAGTATGTCTCGCTATAGGCACATGTGTACTCGCTCAACTCTGTTCACTTGACTCTCACGATCACATGTATATCCCTATACATCAAGCTATCAATCGACATCTATAATAACACATAACAAATTGATTAGTACATAATACACAATAATATAAGCACAAATCACATTTAATCCATTTAGGTTACTTTCATCTTTTAAATCTTTCTTTGCATCGAAGTTTCTCAATACCTTATTAACTCATTTGACTCGAAAGTTAACTTTCTTTGACTCTTCCTTTCCTAACGAGGTTATTAGCCCAAGGTTCTTTCCCCTTAAGTTTTATAACCTAATGCTTTGATACCAACCCCGTGACGCCCCAAATCCGTATCTTCCAACCCGATGATGGTGCTCCACGATACTACAATCCATACAATCATTCCATTGAGATAACAACAAAATGAGTGTAATTACTATCTTTGTATTACATTTGTAATAAATCCTTTCCTGTGTTCATAAACCGAATACATTCGTTGTTCTTCATAAGTATATTACAACCAAATACACTAATCTATTAGGTGATTTATTAATTGTCCATCTTAGCCTTGCTTTTATCTCTCTTAGAACTCTCAGCCTGCTTTCGCTTTTTTAGTCGCAAAACATATGGTTCAAGCAAGAATGAGCATAACTAGCTCAACAAGTCTTAACAAAGAATCATATGAATATCACATTAACAATTACATGCTTTATTTCCATATTTGAACAATTAACTACGTAAGCACTATGAAACATTTGACTAGTACTTTCATGTCATAACAACAATTCCAAAGTATATATAATAGCTTAGAATGATGAACCATCAATAGACCATGAACATACTCTTTTCATTTTCATACTTGAAAAGGATATCCCAGACTAAGGCCATCCAATCCGCCTTCTTTACTTATTTAGCACTTCTAGGTGATCACTTATTGTACTCTATGTTGATCAACACTCTTTACGTTAAACGATTTACGCTCAACATTTGGCAACCTCGCGTGCCCATCGAATAATCGATGAAAAATACTTTTGTTTGTACATAGACAAACTTACCTTCTCATCCGCATCAAATACTTGGCATAGATAGCTGTTAATAGTTCTATATCAAAAGACTTGTAAACAAATCAATCAATTCTTCAATATTAGTCTAGCCGAAAGTTAAAAACAGCATCGACTCTTTCTTTAAAACCATTCATGCATCAGTATAACATGCATCACATAAAACTTGGCTAACACGAAGGTTAGACAAGCTGCTTAAGAAAGACTTGCTTTCAAGCCGCCTTCGAATATATAATTCAACAATTCTCGCCTTTTTACAGGATCTACATGATATATTCACATAACACATCGTAATTAGTTATCAAACAAACTAAATTTTTATTCTCTAACCAACTTCTTTTTCTTCTATGTCTTATTTGAATTAACTTCATTATTAAAGTCGATTCGACTTTCTATACTTTTATTACGCCTCATTAACATTTTTACGTTATTAACCGACATTCGATCATTATTGGTTAAATACCAACGTTGAACGTCATTTATGGTTTACTTATTATATTCTCTCGCTCTTCGTTTAATTTCTATTAAACCTTACTAAATCTTCTTACATTATCACCTTATAAGTGATTTAAGGTTAAATCTTATTATGTACATTAAGTACCTTCAATGTCTTACCTTAAGTCTACATTCAAATGGAACAAAACCTAACTTGGTCAACATTTTTTCATCGCCATGCCATCAGCATGCACGACATCCCTAGTATTCTAGTATACATGTCATACATGAAAGTTAGTAGTGGTACTCATCGAGTCTCAGCGCATGCGCCACCACTTTTTGTATCGTTTTTTTCAATATCACACGAGTCTCAGGCACCAGCTTAGCCAAAAAATAGCCACTTTTCTAACTAAACTCCCGCTTCCTAATTTGTTCATTTTACATCCAAATTGACCCATTCAAAAGCCTACAACTCACAAATTACATCCTTTACGTGTTCATATAAGAATTTCACATTTTGAACCGCTAACTCTAATTCACCTTTGAGTTCATTTTTAAGCCGCTCGCTTAACGCTTTTCGACCGCTCAATACTCGCTTTTCTTCGTTATAAGTCGAATGCGACGATTCTTTTCGCCAACGACTTTTAATTACCTTATCTCACGTGTTGACATTGAAACCAACATTTTCAAGTCACACAACAACTTTTGACCTTTAATCCGAGATTTTTTACGCTTTCGACGCTTAACGCCTATTTTCGCAAAATTCGCCATAACTTCGCTATCGTGTTCTATAAGCCAAATCAAATGGAAAACTCCATTGATTCATCATAGTCATCCTAACCAAACAATAGGCACATTCCTTAGCTATAACGGGTTTTCAAATCGCTCATTCATAACTAAGTTCACGCTCAAGACTTTCTATGGTTTTTAACTCACGTAAACACTTACGATTTCTATTTGGTCATGACCTATCAATGATTTGGTCATTAATAGCATCCTTATATCTCCTCAATAAACATGCTCCACCAATCTACCATTCTTCTACGAGAAAGAAATAAAAAAAGATGAAGATTATGGTTTATGAGAATTTACCTTGAAGTAATTCACGCTCTTGATAAACGCTCTAAAGGTTTGCTTTGGAAGTAGAATGATTTAGTGTTTCTAGCTCTTTTTTCTCTCTCAATATATATTGACAAGCTTTGTAAAACAACAAAATAACCAACTCAAGCTTTGTATTTATAGAAACCAAAATGAGGGCAAAATGGTCCAAACTCCACCTCCTTACTATTCCACCTCCTTTATCAACTTTATCACCAAGTAAAGTACTTGGTGAGCAAGTTGTCACTTTACTTGACCACCAAGTGGCCGCCCACCCACTTCTCTTTTTGGATCATCCCATGGGTTGCCCCATGGGTTTTACCCATCCCATGACCCACCTGGCTCAATTCGCTGCTTATTTTTTTTGATTGGGCTTGACATAATTTAACGTTGGGCCTTAACTTGGGCTTTCTATTATATAATTCATTGGGCTTGCTATTGGTTTAAGTCCAATTAATTATACCAAACCCTTAACTCATACTCCATTAATACTTCTCGTATTCTACGCCAGATAACTCACGTATTCTCTTCGCCTAATACTCATATAATATTCAGAGATATACGTCAGATTATTCTTCATACCATACTCGTATTCATACTAATATAATACTCATATTTCATACGATAATATCCAAACGACTATACGCATTGCATTTCCTTTCGAAACCTCTTTCACAAACCCTTAGGTTTTACGTCCGCAAGTTTAAAACTTCGCTTTGCCATAATGGAATTATTATTGGATATTCCATACTATCTTCATATTCTATCATTACGCTGCTTTCTCAAAATTTCAAACCCTAGTTCGAACGAATCTAAATCGATGATGAATAGTGTTTTACTTTAAACATTCTCTAAAAACCTTCATTTTCGCTCTTGATAATTCACAACAATTAATACTAGCACAAAGCCGTAATACTAACCACATCCAGATATTCTAGGTCATAGAACCACCTTCTAACATCTTACTCACATAATAAATCAATTAAATTCATTTAATTCACATAATCAAATAAAAATTTAATTCATTCAAAATTCAAATGTGTGACCATGGAGATAATGCTATAACCTCATGGAAGCCCATGCTAAAGCACATCACGTTTTCTTAATCAAGCTGTACTTGTGCTCACTGATGCTAAATCTTTTGCTTAGATAATAGATAGCTCTTTCTTAGCCCCTATCATCTTTCTATCCCAGCATGCAGCCCATGGCATTGTCATTGATTGACAGGTACATAAACAGGGGAAAACCATCCCTGGGAGGTACCAAAATAGGATCTTTGACCAGTTGCTCTTTGATGGTGTGGAAGGCTTTTTGACACTCTTCGTTCCATTTCTTGGAGGAGTTCTTCCTTAACAACTTGAAGATGCGTTCACAGGTTACTGTGAGTTAGGAGATGAATCGACTGATGAAATTGATTCTTCCCAAAAATCCCCGTATTTTCCTCTCTGTCTAGGGTATGGGCATCTCAATAATGGACTGGATTTTTGTAAGATCCAGCTCAATGCCTTTGTGTCTTACTAAGAATCCTAGTAACTTCATTGACAACCCGATATTTTCTATATAAATAAATCTTAAATTTTTCATGAGATATTTTTTTTTTTTTTTTAAGGATGAGGATTTACAAGACAAGTGTGTATATGTATTTATGTGGTAAATAAAATATATTTATTACATGAATATTTACAAGTAAATTTATTTTAGAATTATTGATTATTATAAAGTATATTTTTATAATAATTAATTTTAAGATAGAAATGTTTTTATTAATTATTTTCCATGAATATATAATCATATATTATTTAAATAATATATGAAGTGATTTTTAGAATAAATATAATAATTATTTTATTATATGAATTTTTGTATGATTATTAAGTTAATTATTTTACCTTAATTATTAAGGTTAAATATGAAAGAATAATCGATATGGAATCCAAACCCTAATTTTGGATTATTGTCAAGGTATGAGAATAATAATATAATATTACATATATTTTGATTTTTCAAGCATATTAATATGTATTTCAGATGTCCAGATTGATAATGGTTGGTCAATTACTTGTGTATTTTGACCCAAACCCCGAGATTAATAATAATGTTAAACCCTAATTTGAGATCCAAATTAGAGTGTGAGATTGTTTTATAAGTATGTAATATTAATTATGTAGTATTAAATGTATTAATTAGGTAAACCCTAATTAAAATTTCGAAACCCTAATAATGTTAGAAAACCCTAATTTCCAATATTAGAAACCCTAATCCTAAAAACCTAAATGGAGGTTGATCTCGTCAAGAGTTGTGTTACGTTGATTAATAACAACACGGTGATAGACTTTAATTGCTAATTAAAATAAACTTAATTAGTAAATTCAAACCCTAAAACCTAGAAACCCTAATTTAATTTCTAGAAACCCTAATTGTATTTCTAGAAACCGTAATTATCGATATTTTAAACCCTAATTGCTTTATTAGCAAAGTTCATTATGATTAAGGGTAATAAACCCTAATGTTCATGTAATTACAAACTTAATTTAATTAACAAATTTATTTTGCAAAATTTTAGAAACTAAAAGTTATTTAATTTTAGTTATTTAATTTTATTTATTTATTTTTTGTGTGCAAACCCTAAATTGGAAATCCTAGATTTTTGTTTACTTATAAAACCCAAATCGCTCAAACCCTAAACACTAAAAATGTCTAAACCCTAAACCCTAAGGCCATTTTTCTAGAAATTTAAGGAAATGACAAAATGTCCCTCTTATATAATTAAAAGCTACAATCTAGGTTTTGACATTGGGGTGGTGGTTCACCAAATCAACAACTCCCAACAACTCATATGACTCTAAGATGCCAAAGAATAAGCCCTAATCACCAATACATGCATCATATTTGTCTATATATAGATCAAGGAGAGAGAAAGTGGAGTTGTTTACTAAAAAATTGCACAAACATTCATACTAACACTCTCAAGTCCCAAAACCCCTAAATTTGTTGATAATATCGCACTCCATTATCAAGCCCCACTAAATCCAACAACAAATCAATAGCCGTAAATCAAGAATTGAGCATAAAAGGTACAAAACCCTAGTTTAAATTCTCATTCAAAAATTTCTTGTTAGATGTTAGTTTTTGTTGTTAGAATATGTTGTATTTAGTCTCTAGTGATGATCCGGGTTGGTATTACATAGATCCATAACTTCAAAATGCTCAAATCATTGATTTTAGAAAATCGAAAAATTTTCAGAGGTCCGACATGTTGAATGTCGTGCCCTATAACTCTTTGGTCGCTTATGATTTATGATGTTTAAATGTTGATATGTGTAGCCTCGTAATGTTGTCTTTAATATACAAAAATAATTGAAGTCATTTGATTTAACAAATTTAGAAGTTATTAATTGGCCAAATGCCGCTGATCGGTATCGATCGACTTTTTCGGCAAATTTCGTAAAGTCACGTAACAAAGATCTCACAATATGTTCGAGCTCATGGATCCGATAATCTTTTTGGTTTTTGGTGTTGATATTTAGCACATCTTGTAGCTCGTTAGGTATACTATAGATCTATGCTTTTTGATGACATAAGAACTTAATAGATCGACAGAGGAAGTGGTCAAAGTGACCCATTTGATCACGTGAGTCGGGCTTCGGGTAAACCCGTAAAACCAGATGAACACTAATTTTGTCGAGTTCGACCGAACCATATATTGTGATTTCGTTGTTTTTAAACCGATTTATTGGTTTTAAATGTTATATGACATAAGTACTATAAACTTTGAACCATCAAGCAACTTAAACCATGCACCGTAACCGTAAGTAATTTGAGCTTGAAAGTGGCAGATGATTTTCTCGGTTTCAAGAAACCCAGATTTGGTCCGACAGGTTTTAACAAGCCCGCATCTTCATGTATTGTTATGTTATAGCCTCGGATTTTGATTGTTAATTGTAGTGTTACATAAACACTACATAATCAATATTTCACTCGACCCGTAAACAATGTGAGCTAAGATTTATACACTGGCCAAACGAGCCACCATGAAATCAAGTTTTTGCGTTGTTCTCGAGCTCAAGAACATTAATAATGATTTACATCGCCGCTAAAAGCCTATAAGCGATTTGCTTTTGTATTATTTTTAATTTCAGATTTTCCAAAATGATTAAAAATTAGAAAAAATAGTTTTTAATTATTAAAAATACAAAATAAATTATAAAAAAATTATTTTAAATTTAAAATTAGTTTTAATTATTTTAAATATATTTCATAAATATTTAATATTTTTGAATATTAAAAGTAATTAATTTATTTAATTATAATATTAAATAAATTATTTAAAAATGATTTTAATTCATGAAAAATCATTTAAAATTATATTATGATATAAGAAAATATTTTAAGTTATTTTAATAACTTTTAATATTATTTGATAATTTTCATTAATAAATTAATATTAATGATAATTAAGTTATTTATTAAATGAATTAAATAAATGAATTAAAAATGATTTTATTATTTAAAAATCATTTTAAATAATAAGAAGGTATTTAAAAATATTTTAAGTTATAAAATATAACTTTTAATATTTAAAGGTAAATTTCATTAATTAATTATGATTAATGATAATAAAGTTATTTAATAATTATATTAAATAATTTAGTTTAAAAATGATTTTATTATTATAATAATCATTTTAAATAAAAATAAAGTGTTTAAAGATATTTTAAGTTATAAAATATAACTTTTAATATTTAAAGGATAATTTCTTTAATAATTTAATATTAATGATTATTAAATTATTATAATGATATTAAATTTATTTAATAATTATATTAAATAAATAGTTTTAAAATGGTTTTATTTATTTAAAAATCATTTAAAAAAAGGATATTAATGATTTAAAAATATTTTAAGTTATAATTATTGACTTTTAATATTTGATAAATAGTTCATTAATATTTAAATATTAATGGTAATTATTTAAAAATGATTTTAAATGTTTTAAAAATCATTTAAGGGTATTATAAATACTTTTAAAATATTTTGAGTTATTATACATAACTTTAATATTTTGGCAATGGTTTCATTAATAATTTAATATTGATTAAATATTAATGATAATAGAATTATGTAATACTTAAATCATTTAATAATGATTTCGATATTTCAAAAATTATGATAAATGATAATAATTATTTAATAATTATTATAAGGCCATGAAAAATAGTGTGACTAATGTTTAAGTTATCCAAATGGATATTGAACTACTACGGCTTAGAGTCTTAGACTTCGATGACTCTAAAAAGTCATAGATTATTATGTTTCGTAAATTGTCGACTTAGATAGACCGGATAAATGTTTCGTGAAATTGATCCGGACTTAGATAAATGTGATAGATAAATGTTTATTTGTGATTCAATGGTTGTTAAAGATGTGTGGCAATGTGATTAGAATGTGTCAATCGTAATATAGCAAAGGTTATGTTACGTTATGATATACTAATCAAGAAATGATCCGATTAATGATAGTGATTTCATAAAAGATAAAACTAAGTTGAGAATAAGTAAGCAAACAAGATCGTGCAAGTATCCTAACTTTGCATTTTCTTTATGCAATGGAAGTAAATGAGAAGTTCGTAATTATTGTTATTATTCAGTATGATTGTTGCCTATATTATATATGCCCATTGATTATCAACATGCTAGTATATGATAATCTTGATAAATATATTCTTTCACAATTTCTATAAATGATTATACAAGTGTCCCCACTTGGACAATCATTGTTTTTCATCGCATGTTGATACCCTTTGATATACATATATGTTGAATTATATAAGACCTTTGTTATGAAAACCCGATGATATGAACATCCCGAAAATGGGAAAATTTTATGCTACCAAGTGACAGAGCTTAACGATAACATCGCTCATGTAAATGTAGTATTGATCAACACAGGTACAACAGGCCGATCACCCCCGCATTCAGAAGTCATGATTTTTATGTGATGAATTTCGCTTAAACCTTTTCAAAATGAAAACAATGTTCATGGTATGTCACGTAAACCCCATATACAAATAATACGTAGTTTCAAAAGTTTGAAAGAGGGTTGTTATGAATTATTATTGGTATAGATTACTTCACAACCACCGACTAGTTGTAGAAGAATATTATTAAGAAAACATTTAAATTTTTTCATATATATATATATATATATATATAATACTTCATTGGCACTCAAATGCTCATCCTTGCTTAATTTAAATGTTTTCACTAAGTGTGAAGGACAAAGTTCAGCCGAGGCAAAGGAAAAGGAAAGCTAACCAAATAAGAATTATGGCAAGATTTGTAATAGTTTTATAAGACTATGAAGACTATATATATATATATATATATATATTATGACATGTAATGAATGTTTAAAGGTTACGATTGGGAGAAAGACTCGATGTATATGTAAACTTAAGTTAAGTTTTATATTATTGTTATTATTATTAGTATTATTCCGCCATAGAAATGGTATCGTGATGTACCGAAGTTCTAAGTTTCAAGTATCCGGATTTGGGGACCTCATGAATGGTATCGAGCTATAGGTTAGAAACCTTAGGTGGGTTAGACCTTAGGCTATAACCTTAGAACAGAGGGAAACGTTGAAAATATAAATAACTCATATAGAGTTTAAAAGAGATGAATTGAATAAATTCATCGTCAAACAAAATAAAAGATAATTCATACAAAACTATTATTTGACTATGTATATAATATATGCTAATCGTGATAATTGTGTGTAGATGTCGTGAAAAAGGATTAGATATCCACTGGATGTAAAGAAGGAGCTATATCGAAGCCAATAAGCGGAAATAGAAGCTCACAATGAAACAAACTCGGATGAGGTGGTTATCATGGAAAACATATTACCAGATCCTAAATAAGGATCCGATGATAATGATTCGCACCCTAAAGTCGAAGTCGATCAAGCATCAATGGAGATGCAAGAATTGAGGAACAAGGTATCTTCTCTGTAAGGGTTGTGGAAGATGTAAAAACCGCTATCAACCAATCGCGCCAAGTTATTAGAAACAATGGAAGAGCAGGATAAGCTTAAACTCAAAATCAATCGATGGGAGCTCAAGCAACACTTCGTCGTGCAAAGCCCGAGAGATAAGGGAAAAGGAAGGTAGAAGACCATGATTTAGGAAAACCGGGAAGAAGAAATGGAAAAGAATATGTTATCTTTATGGATATGAAGGACATACCACTCAGTATTGTCCCCGACTATAAACGGGAGCATGTTTTGTTTGTGGAAAAGAAGATCATCGTGCAAAAAGTCGCCCAAGGAAGAAGGCTTAGAATAATAGTAGTAGTATAGGTTAGGGTGTGTAAAGCATGTTTAATATAATATGTGTGTTTAGTATGTCCTGTAATGCATTATTATAAAACTTTTGTACAAGTGGTGAAGTAAATCCCCACTTTTGTAGTCACAATGGACGATCGATGTTTAAAGCACTATGTGCCGTGGATATGTAAAATATTTTGAAAGCAATGAATGAATATGAATCAAAGTTTGAGTTATGAAACAAGTTTAATAAGTTTAAACTTATATGATAAGGTTTAGAATGTAAGTTAATTTATGGTTTTTATTTAACAGATAATGCCGCCAAGACGCCAAACTCAAATCGAGGGCGTAAGAGTCTCACAACAACGTTGAAGGACAACAACAAGCGGACCCAATGCAAGTTAGTTTCATAATATGGTAGCTCAAAGCCATGCAACAAGGGAACCAAATGGATAATCACTGCTTAATTTTAAAGATTTTAAGGTCAGAGGACCACCGTAATTCAAAGGTACAATCGACCTCAGAAGCCCAAACTTGGGTTAAAGAAATTGAGAAGGCGTTTGTAATAGCTTAGGGTAGCCGAGGGGCAAAGACCCTTTTGCCACCTACATGATGAAGGGTGAGGCAAATTTTCGTGGGAAGCGAATCGTGAGAAAGGTGAGTGTGTGGTAACATGGGATAGATTTAAGACCTTATTTTTCGAGAATTATTTTTCAAATTAAGACGCAGTGCTAGAATGGAGGTAAAATTTTCGAGTGAAGCAAGGGATATGTCTTGCATGAATATGCCGCCAAATTCAATGAGTTAGTTTAGGTTTGCTCCGCATCAAGTCGATACGAGGCTAGGAAGGCGAGGAGATTTGAGCCGGGATTAAAACCTCGGCTCTATAATAAGGTGGCAAAGGTTGCAGATCCCAACATTTGCAAAGACTCATGGAGAAGGCGATAATTGCAGAGAGAGGGAAGTGAGGCTATGAGCCTCTACAACAAGGAGAAGAAAACAAGAGCAAGGTCGAGGAGCCGAGAAGGTGAGAATTAATAGTGGAAGCAGGAATGTTGATGGAAAAGAAAGGGAAACTACTTTTGAAACGCGTGTGTGAAGCAAGAGGGAGTAAAAAAAGCAATTCAAAGGCAAGATATGTGGAAAGAACCACCTGGAGAGTGTTTAAAAGGAAATTTGTGTGTTATAAGCAAGGCAGAGGGTCACATCTCTCCCAACCGCCCAAATCCTAGAATGAACAAAGGGTTGTTTTATTTGTGGATCATGGAGCACAGGTTAAGGATTGTCCAAACAGAGGGTAGAGGCAGTAGTGTGAATATTGGTAAGAATAAGTGGAACATTAGCAATCGCAGGACCGACATCATCGAACAAACCAACAAAGTCAACATCAAGAGTCTTCAACACGACGGCTCAAGACACGGTGGCAAACGGCAATGCAGCCTGTGTAATATTCAATAACTTTTATTTCATGTAATTAGAATTTTTCTATTTATAGTAAATTATTTTATAAAGAATTTTGAGGGAGAAATTTGAGTTCTTTTAGAAATCAAATTTCCGCTTAATCGTAAAGACAAGTTTAATGTGATTAATTAAAGATCTGGCTCGATTAAAGTTAATCGAGATCTATTTTGAGAAGATCGTATGCTATGAACCCGCTTATGTGTAGGTTTTAAGTGGTGATTCCGGGGACTAATCCTTATAAGGAGGAGGTGAATGTGACAACCCGATATTTTCTATATAAATAAATCTTAAATTTTATGATAATTAATTTTTTTTTTTATTTTAAGGATGAGGATTTGTACAAGATTATGTGTATATGTATTTATGTGGTAAATAAAATATATTTATTACATGAATATTTACAAGTAAATTTATTTTAGAATTATTGATTATTATAAAGTATATTCTTATAATAATTAATTTTAAGATAGAAATGTTTTTATTAATTATTTTCCATGAATATATAATCATATATTATTTAAATAATATATGAAGTGATTTTTAGAATAAATATAATAATTATTTTATTATATGAATTTTTGTATGCATTATTAAGTTAATTATTTTACCTTAATTATTAAGGTTAAATATGAAAGAATAATTTATATGGAATCCAAACCCTAATTTTGGATTATTGTCAAGGTATGAGAATAATAATATAATATTACTTATATTTTGATTTTTCAAGGCTATAATAATATGTACCAGATGTCCAGATTGATAATGGTTGGTCAATTACTGTGTATTTTGACCCAAACCCTAGTAATAATGTTAAACCCTAATTTGAGATCCAAATTAGAGTGTGAGATTGTTTTATAAGTATGTAATATTAATTATGTCGTATTAAATGTATTAATTAGGTAAACCCTAATTAAAAAATTCGAAAACCTAATATTTAGAAAACCCTAATTTCCAATATTAGAAACCCTAATCCTAAAAACCTAAACCCGAGGTTTGATCTCGTCAAGAGTTGTGTTACGTTGATTAATAACACGCGTGATAGACTTTAATTGCTAATTAAAATAAACTTAATTAGTAAATTCAAACCCCAAAACCTAGAACCCTAATTTAATTTCTAGAAACCCTAATTGTATTTCTAGAAACCGTAATTATCGATATATTTTAAACCCTAATTGCTTTATTAGCAAAGTTCATTATGATTAAGGGTAATAAACCCTAATGTTCATGTAATTACAAACTTAATTTAATTAACAAAATTTATTTTGCAAAATTTTAGAAACTAAAAGTATTTAATTTTTTATTTAATTTTATTTATTTAATTTTGTGTGCAAACCCTAAATTGGAAATCCTAGATTTTTGTTTACTTATAAAACCCAAATCGCTCAAACCCTAAACACTAAAAATGTCAAAACCCTAAACCCTAAGGCCATTTTTCTAGAAATTTAAGGAAATGACAAAATGTCCCTCTTATATAATTAAAGCTACAATCTAGGTTTTGACATTGGGGTGGTGGTTCACCAAATCAACAACTCCCAACAACTTCATATGACTCTAAAGATGACAAAGAACAAGCCCTAATCACCAATACATGCATATTATTTGTCTATATATAGATCAAGGAGAGAGAAAGTGGAGTTGGTTACTAAAAATTGCACAAACATTCATACTAACACTCTCAAGTCCCAAACCCTCAAATTTGTTGATAATATCGCACCCATTATCAAGCCCCACCTAAATCCAACAACAAATCAATAGCCGTAAATCAAGAATTGAGCATCAAAAAGGTACAAAACCCTAGTTTAAATTTCATTCCCAAAATTTTTATGTTAGATGTTAGTTTTTGTTGTTAGAATATGTTGTATTTAGTCTCTAGTGATGATCCGGGTTGGTATTACATAGATCCATAACTTCAAAATGCTCAAATCATTGATTTTAGAAAACTGAAAAAAATTTCTAGAGGTCCGATAAAGGAATGTCGTGCCCTATAACTCTTTGGTCGCTTATGATTTATGATGTTTAAATGTTGATATGTGTAATTCGTAATGTTGTCTTTAATCTACAAAATAATTGAAGTCATTTGACTTTAACAAATTTAGAAGTTATTAACTGGCCAAAAGCCGCTGATCGGTATCGATCGACTTTTCTCGGCAAATTTCGTAAAGTCACGTAACAAAGATTCCACAATATGTTTCGAGCTCATGGATCCGATAATCTTTTTGTTTTTGGTATTGATATTTAGCACATCTTGTAGCCTCGTTAAGTATACTATAGATCTATGCTTTTTGATGACATAAGAACTTAATAGATCGATTAGAGGAAGTGGTCAAAGTGACCCATTTGATCATTTGAGTCGGCCGGGTAAACCCGTAAACCAGATGAACACTAATTTTGTCGTAGTTCGACCAACCATATATTGTGATTTCGTTGTTTTTAAACCGATTTATTGGTTTTAAATGTTATATGACATAAGTACTATAACTTTGAACCATCAAGCAACTTAAACCATGACCGTAACCGTAAGTAATTTGAGCTTGAAAGTGGCAGATGATTTTCCGGGTTTCAAGAAACCCCTGATTTGGTCCGCTGGTGGTTTTAACAAGCCCGCATCTTCATGTATTGTTATGTTATAGCCTCGGATTTTGATTGTTAATTGTAGTGTTACATAAACACTACATAATCAATATTTCACTGACCCGTAAAACAAAGTGTGAGCTAAGATTTATACACTGGCCAAACGAGCCACCATGAAATCAAGTTTCACGTTGTTCTCGAGCTCAAGAACAATTAATAACGATTTACATCGCCGCTAAAAGCCTATAATGATTTGGTTTTGTATTATTTTTAATTTTCAGATTTTTCAAAATGATTAAAAATTAGAAAAAATAGTTTTTAATTATTAAAAATACAAAATAAATTATAAAAAATTATTTTAAATTTTGAAAATTAGTTTTTAATTATTTTAAATATATTTCATAAATATTTAATATTTTTGAATATTAAAAGTAATTAATTTATTTAATTATAATATTAAATAAATTATTTAAAAATGATTTTAATTCATGAAAAATCATTTAAAATTATATTATGATATAAGAAAAATATTTTAAGTTATTTTAATAACTTTTAATATTATTTGATAATTTTCATTAATAAATTAATATTAATGATAATTAAGTTATTTATTAAATGAATTAAATAAATGAATTAAAAATGATTTTATTATATTAAAAATCATTTTAAATAATAAGAAGGTATTTAAAAATATTTTAAGTTATAAAATATAACTTTTAATATTTAAAGGTAAATTTCATTAATTAATTATGATTAATGATAATAAAGTTATTTAATAATTATATTAAATAATTTAGTTTAAAAATGATTTTATTATTATAATAATCATTTTAAATAAAAATAAAGTGTTTAAAGATATTTTAAGTTATAAAATATAACTTTTAATATTTAAAGAATAATTTCATTAATAATTTAATATTAATGATATTTAATTAATGATTAATGATATTAAATTTATTTAATAATTATATTAAATAAATAGTTTAAAATGGTTTTATTTATTTAAAAATCATTTAAAAAAGATATTAATGATTTAAAAAATATTTTAAGTTATAATTATTGACTTTTAATATTTGATAAATAGTTCATTAATATTTAAATATTAATGGTAATTATTTAAAAATGATTTTAAATGTTTTAAAAATCATTTAAGGGTATTATAAATATTTAAAATATTTTGAGTTATTATACATAACTTTAATATTTTGGCAATGGTTTCATTAATAATTTAATATTGATTAAATGTTAATGATAATAGAATTATGTAATACTTAAATCATTTAATAATGATTTCGATATTTAAAAAAATTATGATAAATGATAATAATTATTTAATAATTATTATAAGGCCATGAAAAAATAGTGTGACTAATGTTTAAGTTATCCAAATGGATATTGAACTACTGCTTAGAGTCTTAGACTCGATAATTACCGAAAAAGTCATTTCAGAGATCGGCTATGTTTCGTAAATTGATCCTGACTTAGATAATTGGCTGATAAATGTTTATTTGTGATTGATTAATGGTTGTTAAAGATTGAGTCAACAATGTGATTAGATAATGTGATTAGAATCGCAATAATAAAAGGTTATGTGTATACGTTATGATATACTAATCAAGAAAATGATCGATTAATGATAGGTGATTTCACAAAAGATAAAACTAAGTTGAGAATAGTAAGAAGCAAAGATCAAAAAGTATCCTAACTTTGCATTTTCTTTATGCAATGGACAATGAGAAGTTCGTAATTATTGTTATTATTGTATGTATTGTTAAGCCTATATTATATATGCCCATTGATTATCAACATGCTAGTATATGATAATTCTGGATAAATATATTCTCGTTTCGTTAATTTCTATAAATGATTATACAAGTGTCCCCACTTGGACAATCATTATTTTTCATCGCATGTTGATACACCTTTGATATACATATATATGTTGAATTATATAAGACCTTTGTTATGAAAAACCCGATGATATGAACATCCCGAAAATGGGAAAATTTTATGCTTCAAAGTGACAGAGCTTAACGATAACATCGCTCATGTAAATGTAGTATTGATCAACACAGGTACAACAGTACGATCACCCTCCGCACTCAGAAGTCATGACGGTTTATGATGAATTTCGCTTAAACCTTTTCAAAATGAAAAAACAATGTTCATGGTATGTCATGTAAAACCCTATATATACAAATAATACGTAGTTTCAAAAAGTTTGAAAAGAGGGTTGTTATGAATTATTATTGGTATAGATTACTTCACAACCATCGACTAGTTGTAGAAGAATATTATTAAGAAAACATTTAAATTTTTCAAATATATATATATATATATATACTTATTGGGCACTCAAATGCTCATCCTTGCTTAATTTAAATGTTTTTACTAAGTGTGAAGGACCGTAAAAAGGAAAGCTCGCAAAGAAAAAAGGAAAAGGAAAGCTAACCAAATAAGAATATATTTATATATTATGATTTGTAATAGTTTTATAAGACTATGAAGACTTAAGTTATATATATATATATATATATATATATATATATATATATGGGGACCTATGGAATATGTGATGAATGTTTAAAGGTTACGATTGGGAGAAAGACTCATGTATATGTAAAACCGCCTCTTAAGTTAAGTTTTATATTATTGTCAATATTATTATTAGTATTATTCCGCCATAGAAATGGTATCGTGATGTACCGAAGTTCGGGTTTCAAGTATCCTGGACTTTTGGGGAACTGGATAGATCTCCACGAGTAATTCAATCTCTCCGACATCATTTTGTCAAGATCCATCAAAGGCTTTGATGATTGTATGGCTGCTTCGACTCTTGTTGAGATTGATGTTCATTTTTTCTAATGTGGCATAGGGGCAGATGTTTAGGGATAATACTCCATCTATTAGCACTCCTCCAACCACGTATCCGGAAGACATCACCGCTATGTGCAACGGTTTGTAATGACCCGTCCCTTCAGGAGGTATGTCATCATCAGTGAAGGATGTCACATTGCTATTGAAGATGTGATCTACCAGATGATGGAATTTTTCAACATCCACTGTCTTTGGTAAGTGGGCTTCTTCTAATATTTTCAGTAAGACCTTCCGATAATCTTCTGAAGAGAAAACCAAGTCCAGAATAGAGATCTGTTGTGGAGCTTCTTTCAAGCTTTGAACGACCTTGGCTTTATTGTGTCCCATCTTGCGGAGGAATTCTTTAATCTTCTCCTAGGGCACTTTCCCCTTAGATCTGATGATAGGCTTCATCACTCGTTGAGAGAGATACAATGGATTTTCTTTAGACACTACAACAATTGTGTTTGATGTTAATCCTTCAACCTCTCCATAATTCCATGGGACTTTCTTAAGGCTGATGATAGGATACTGTGGCCTGAATGGAAGTATGATTAGCTTTGGTGCAGCCACTTTCAAAGGGTTTTCAACTCCTTTGAGCTGAATTGGTTGAATTATAAGTGGTGTGGCAACCAAATCTCCCTCAGAGGATATACCTGCTACAACTTCCTTCCATAATGGAGGAAATGTGTCCCCACTCTCAAGTGATACAACATCATCATCTTCCATTGCAGGTCACTGCTGTCAATCATGTTTTGGATAAGATGGCGGAGTGCCCAACATTCTTTAGTGCTATGACCGCGGGAGTGGGAGTGATATTGACATACTCCATTAGCATCAAATCTTTTTGAGCGCGAATTGACTAGAGGTAGCAGTGCTATGATTTTTCCCTCATTGATCAGCATTTGCAATATTTCTTCTATCGGTTGGCCTAAATAGGTGAATTCTCTTTTGTTGGCAAAATCCCGATGGGCTTTAGCTTTTGTTTTTCTTGCAAACTTTTCCTCCAATGTTTCATTTTCTTGTATAAGTGGTGGATTATTTGTGATAAGAGGAGGAGACTAGCATGCTCCTGACTGAACAACTGCCGTGTGACTTGGTGTTGATGAATCACCAGTTTTTCTAGTTGATTTACTTGTTTGTCAAGAAACTTTAACTCCCGTTCCATCATGAAATGGAACTCTGAATAATCCCATTTGTGGGTAGTATCCTTGTTGGTTTGGGAAACCCCCCCCCCCCCCCACATATTTGAGGTGCTTGGAGATCTCTCCACTGCCCTTGTTGATCATGTTAACATCCTATTCCTTGTGTTGAGGGAGAGGGTTGTCTTAAACATGTGGTTGTTCAGGCTTGGTCACCACGACCTCAGCACTATCAATTAAGTCCTGGATTTTATGCTTAAGGGCCCAACAATCTTGAGTATCGTGGCCTGGAGCTCTAGAATTATAAGCACATGTCTTGCTTATATTGAAACCCATTCCACTTGGATTGGCTGGTGGAATGAGATGAGTGATTTTCTTTTGAGCTGTCAGAAGTTTAAAAATATTTTCGAGTGAATCCCTTAAGGGTGTGAACACTCTTGAGCGTCTGACCTCTCCATTTTTTTGGCAAGGGAGGATTTGAAGACTGTGCTTAAAAAGGGGAATAATTTCTCCTCTGAATAGGCAAGTTTTGATTGCCTTTTTGTGTTTGCCCTTACAGTATCAATGAAACATCCTCTTCTTTCTTCTTATGGACCCTTCGGGGGTTGTTCCCATAACTTCCAGATTGGATATGGTCAGCTACGGTTTTTAAAGCGGCTAGGTCTTGAATCTTCCCATACTTCAATCTCATTTTTGTCATTTCTCCGTGATTGATCATTTCTAAGAATGGGTTTCCTATTCCAGCTAGGACCCTCTCATAAAATGGAGCTTCTTGAATATCTATGAAGGTCATCACCATTTCAGACTCTGTCATAGATGGGATAACTTGAGCCGCCAGACGCCTCCATCTTTGGGCATACTCTCTAAATGACTCATTGACTTGCTTCTTGACTTTGGTGATCTGATACCTGTCTAGAGCTATCTAAGTATGAAAGCTGTATTGACTTAGGAAAGCATGGGCTAACTCCTCCCAGCTATGAATTTTGGAGTTATCCAATCTGGTGTATCATGTTCTGGCTTCTCCAGTCAGACTTTTCTGAAATAGCTGCATTCTCAGGTTTTCATCCTCGTCATAGGACCCGATTTCTCCAATGAACACTTTTAAGTGGGTGTAAGGATCTCCCAATCCATCATATTCCTCAAAATTGAGAGTCTTGAATTTTTCCAGATAATGAACCCCGGGGAAGATGCAAAGGTCTGAATATGAAACACTTCTATGTGCTCCAATCCCTTTGATGGACCGAATGGTCTCTTCCATTTGTAGAACCTTCTTCCAAATATCACCGGTGTCTTGATCTTCTTTAAGATGGGTGATTTCAGGGGTTTTTTTGGACTTCTCAGTCTGAGACTCAGGTGCTGGAACTTCTCTATCCGGACCCTGGATTCCTCCTTGTCTAAAGGGTTCTGTGTGGATGGGTATTTGTGGACCCTGAGTTGATATGTGTAGTTCTTTGAGCAGAACATCCAACTCTATTGTTTGATTGCTTAATCCTTTGAAATCCTCACGAGAGACATGAGTAGGATTATGTTGGCCACTTGTAGCCATGTCTGACTGTAGGCTTAGTGCCTTTTTGGACTTTGAACAGGTAATGGGACCAATCATTTCCCTACAAAAAGACATATGTAGTTTAGTATGGGGAAATGTGGAAATGTTACATGTTATGTAATGTGTCCGTATTTTAGGAGTATTATCCAGAAAAACGGATGTCAGCTATTTTGATGACAAGATAACATGACAAGTTTTGATATGAAAAGGAATGCATGTTCACATACTTTATATTTACCATTACATTGAGATTGACATGGAAATTAAATTACAAGTAATTAAAATTACAGGTAATTGAAAAGGGGAAGGTATGAAGAGACTTCCCTCCACGTTTGGTTTATCAGAGGTTGACCTATCTTAGGCTACTCTCACAGATTTTCGGTATGAAGGTCCCCAGATCATCGCAATTTACTCAATGAGAAGTTAATTCGATCTTTCAACTGGAGCGAATCTGGGTGGTGCCTTTACTGACCCTCGTGGAATTAGTCTTCTGATGAGTCCAGTAATCAAACACCGACAAGATAGCCTCCTGGTGGAGGGACCACGCAGCATACATTCACATACATCGCGTCTCACCACATGGAAATGATGACATGTGCGAAGCACTAATTAATATCACATGTAGATATGGCGCGAAGCACTAAGTCCAGTAAATAAATCTTTAGTATACATCCATTCAATGTAAATACAGTATTCACAAGTAAGCAGATAAAAGTTTTGTTTTGAAAAGCTTGAATAGCGGCTTAAGCCCTCTTACTGGAGTCCCCAGCAGAGTTACCACCTGTCGACTTCAGGATTTTTATTTGTCCCTTTCTGTTCTTGTCTTTTGGTGTTCTCATTTTTAGGTGAGATTTTTTTGAAAAAACAAGTTTGAAAAGGTTTGACATGTATATGTTGATGATTTGACTGTAAAAGTCGCCAGTTGGTTATTTTTAAATGATTGCACCAACTCAACCGAGAAAATGTTTGCATAAAGACCTAGCAATATGACACTATTTAACTGGTCTGGGAAACCGAAATTCGTTAGGGTCCCGGAGTTTGATTAAGTGAGGGAAGGTGTTAGGCACCCCCCCCCCCCGACTTTCGTGATAACACGGTTACCGCCACTTTTCATTTAAAACTTTTAACTGTGTATGTGTGTGGGGGCTAGGTCTATGTGCAGTTGTTTGGAAGTAGTGTTATGCCTCGTTTGCACCTATATACAAAGGGTTTGACTTTTGTATAAAATTTCAATTTTAACAAGATATAGAAGTGATGTTTTGTAAAACAGGTTTTTCAAACCCTTGTACTCAATAGTAATTGGGGCCTTTGATACTTCCATTTTAATATGTGTTCGGCTTGATTGCTTTTATTTTCGAGATGTCAGGCATCTTTGAAAAAATAAGATACATAGCAGTGCCGAACTCCTTGTGGGCATGAAAGCCATCTAAGGATATTCAGGCACCGTAGATAATTTACAAGCTGGCTGCAGCTGAAAATATCCATCACGGGAACCGAATCTAGATTTGTGACAACCCGAGAATTTAGAAAATTAATAAAAAAAATATTGATTTGATTAATAAAGGTTTAATATTAAAACCTACACTTGAAATAGATATGGATTTCAAAATTCTGTGAAGAATTTGTAAGGATTTAGAAATTTTTGTGATAAGACTTATGTATTTTGTGTACAGTGATTGTATATGTGTATAGAATTGTGGTTTAGGATCAAGGATTGGTCAGGATAAGTATAACTTTAGCACAACCTAAAGTTATGATTAAGAACTTCGATGTACAGTTAGAAAACCCTAACGAACAGTTAGGAACCCTAATGATTTGTCCGGAAACCCTAATTTTAGTTCCGGGAATTCGAAACTCTAATTCAGAATATCAAAACCCTAAATTGGGAGCTCAAATGTTAAGTATAAATACTTAAGTGATAAAAGATATGAGATATATATGAAATCTCCAAAATACTCTTCAAATTATAGGGGAAAAGACAAAAATACCCTTAGTGAGTGCAAAATGACCGAAATGCCCTTTTACTTAAAACTTAAGTAAAAGATTTTCCAAATCTTGGTGACTCATCAAGCTATGTTCATCCCATGTGTGTAAAAATCTTCCAAGATCAGATTTTTGTGCCACCTTGCAAGACTTGGTGCATTGAATCAAAATATAAGAGATTTAAAGTAAAGAAAATCTCTACTTTACTTAACATACTAGACAAGCCTTCTCTCTCTCTAAAATTTCGAAATGGAGAGTGAATGGGAGTGAAAAGTTAAGACAAAATCAACTCTTAGCTGAACAAGATCATCAACAAAAGATCAGAATCAAGGATCAAAGCATAAAGTGGTATAAACCCTAATCTTGTTAATCTTTATGATTTATGTTATATGTTGTTATTTATTGTTTAGAGTTATGTTTAAGGATGTTATGTATTGATCTAAGATGTTACATCAAGGATCCATAACATCTAGATGCAAGAAAATAGATTTTTAAGAACTGACTTAGAACCCTAAAAATAAGGCCTGACAGCCATATGTCAAGGCCTCTAGATCTCTGTGTGTTAATTGTTAGGTTGATTTGATGTTATAGACTTGTTCTATACCATGAGAAGAGTAGACTGGAAGTGGAATCAAGTCCATACCATGTCTAGATCTCAAGTTATAAGTGGTCAAACATGGTTGACCGATCACAAGTTCTGGAAATCTGGGCAACCCAGAAACCCAGAAACCTCTGACAAGATTTTTAAGGCCTCTGATCTTGCAACTGTTAAGTGATTAGGCCATGATGTTGTAGTCTAACATGTAGGCTACACATCCATGCCAGTAGAACACCTAGATTAGCAACAGAATGAAAGATAATAATGGTCAAACATGGATTGACCAATTGCCTGAAGAACAATTCTGGAAAACCCAGATTCTTCAAGAACATGTTTTCTGACAAGGTTTGACTGGCTCACATCTTGAGTTTGTGATGTAGTTAGACTGATCTAATGTTGTAGAATTGTTCCATTACATATGGACTACAAGTATGAACTCTTATATCACACAAACAAGAACAAAAAATGCAAGATATGAAGCTTCAAATATGGCAACTTGAACTGTTCTGCATTTCTCGGTAACCCAGAAATAAAGAACAACCTCTGACAAGGTTTTTGAGGGATTAAATCTCTCTGTTGTGATATGTTTTGGCCATGAAAGTTATTTAGGGTTGTAGTATTACATCAATACTGTAATACTAACACATTAGCAAACCCAGAAACATCAAGATCATGATTTGGTGAGTGGTTAAACCTAGTACCATGGTAATTGGCTATGAAGGTTCTGGGTTTGCCAAGAACACCTTTACTGATAATTTATTTATGTAATTATTATTTTTATTAAATAATTAGAGAAAAATGATTTTTAATTATGTAAAATTCATATTTAATTTATAAAACTTATTTTAAAGCCTAAAAATAGGTTTTTAATCATTTAGAGTATATTTTATTAAGACGACACTACAAGAAAAAAGCTTAATCCCGACAGAATATTTCTTCGGACCTAAGCCTATTCAGTCGGAAATAAATTATTTTCGACGAAAATATCCGTCAGAAATTCAGTCGTATATATTCGCGTCGAAGATAAGATCCGGCAAAAAATCCGTCGGATCTATATTATCTTCGACGAAATTATCTCTGACGAATTTGCGTCGAACATGAACTATCTTCGACTGAATATATAGGACGAAACTTTTCGTCGAGTATAATATACCCTATTTTCGACGGACATATTCCCTCGGAATTATCTTATTTCCGACTGAAAATTAAAATAATCCGGTATTTATTAAAAATGACTACTTGTTGACTTCACTTGAATTTAAATCGAGATAAATTAGTTAAATGATCTTTGTTCGTCGAAGTTAACTTATTTTCGACTGAAAATAAGAATATTTCAGTTTTTGTTAAAAAATAGTTATTTGTTAAATCCGAGGGAAGTTCCGTTGACAATACCTTATTCCGTCGGAATTAACTTTTTTTTAATGCAGATTTTAAAAGTTCAGTTTCCAGGTGTTTAAACCCATTAATGTACCTGTAACCTGTATCTTACATTCAAATATGCAACGTAGCACTAAAACGTAATCTTCAACTCATTATCATTCACATTCAAATATCTACCAAAACATATTATAAGCTAATGTTCCATAAATATAAGCTAACCAATTACAAATATAGCCTAATGTTTCATAAATGATAAACAATATATTTTATAATAGTTATACAGACGCAATTAGACACTACAATATATACAAATGTTCTACAATAACATGAATATAAATGAACTATAAACTAGTAAAAGTATCATCATCAGGCAGAGGTGAACGACGCTGCTCTGGTGTATGGAAATAAGCGTCGTGCGCCTGCTCATCATCGCAAGTCTGCTCGCCATCGCCACCCTGTTGATAGAATAAAAAATATAAATCATTAGTCTGTATATATATATATATATATATATATATATATATATATATATATATATATATATATTGTGTGTGTGTGAGAGAGAGAGAGAGAGAATTAACAAGCTAATATATATATTGTGTGTGTGTGTGAGAGAGAGAGAGAATTAACAAGCTAATATATATATTGTGTGTGTGAGAGAGAGAGAGAGAGAGAGAGAGAATTAACAAGCTAGCTAGCCTTAATTAAAAAAACAAAAACAATAAGAATACCTGAGTAGGTGGGGGCGGACGAAAAGCCTCCTCCAAGAGGGTAATCACCATCCGGAGTATCTCGGCGCTCCAAGCGTCGAACTGCTCCCGTGGTAATCCTGTACTCTCTGCAGAGGGCCCTACTATAATATCTTGAGCAATCTGGTGAAGACGAGAACTGTAATGCAACTGCTGACGCCGAAAGACCAAGTCGGTATGGAACCTATCCAACATGGCCCCTATCAGCCGTCGGAAGATATCGTTATCTAAGCCACTACCCGAATGAGATGGTCCGACATGTGCTCTCAGACGCTGGCGCTGGCTGAAGCCTATAAAGAGATAGAAATTCGATTACTAATAATAATTTATATAATGTGATAAATTCAGATAATTTCGTAAAACATAATAAAATATTACCTCCAGGAAGTGTATATGCAGGTATCCTCGGCAGACCCAACACTTGATATCTGCCAGTACTGCTAGTAGGGGGATCTTGAGATGCGACCCATAGTCTCAGCTCCTCATCCTGATCTAATACAATATAGGGAAGAGAGGTGGCATGTTGACTTGGACATAATCCAACCTTAGGTTTTGATGATGACTTTCCTGTTGTACTAAAATGTTTACTAATGCATTTACAGGATATTAAAAGAATTCTTGAAGCTTTGATTTATTAAATGATTGAAGACATGAAGGCTTGAAGAATTGCTTGAGTCATTAGGAAATAAATGTAAGATCCTAGCTTTAATTATTTCTCAATCAAGGCTCTAGGATTTGCATTGCATTGCATCATTAATTAATTGTGGAATAAATTAAAATGATTAAAGATTAATTATGAAAATATTTAATTAAGCTTTCAAAATTAATAAGGATCAAATATTAATTAATTTGGAGTAATTTTTGAAAAGCTAATTTTGAAGCCTTCCCATAATTAAAGGATTTAATAAATCTATACCACATATCTTGGGATTGAGTTATTCATTATGTTTTCCATGATTTATTAATTGATTGAACTTTCCATAAAATCGATTAAGCAAATAAATATTCATATCTTTAGAATCAATTAGCATGGATCAATTAATTAGAGTAATTTTTGGAAAGCTAATTAGTGAGGACAAATCTAAATAAATTGGGATGTCAAAATAAATATGAAAATGTTTTTTAAATATTGATACTTCCCATAATTGATGGAGTTGATTAGTAAATGAGTTTTAAAAAGATCATTACCTTTCATATCTCTAACCAATATTGTCTCCATAAATTTTGGGATATGATGCTTTATTATTGGGTTTGCCATAATCATGAAAATAATTAATTATGGAACAAATTAATTGGTGTTTCAAAATGAATACGGAAATATTTTTGAATTGCATGAAATTAATTATGGAAGTGGTTAATTTATGGAACAAATTAAAAGGGAATCTAAAATAAACTCGGAAGAGTTATTCTAATTAAGGTTGGTTAACATTTTAAATATTAAAATTAGCGATTGAAATTCTTTTTGGATTATCCCTATAAATTCGAAGCCATTAATTGATCCTGCCTAAATTATGGTATTATTTTGATAAGAATCAATTGGGACTTAAAGTATAGTAACATGAGTGTTAGTAGCTGACTCAGTGCTTGTAATGTTTCCTTATATCATGGCTGACTAATTAATTACCTGATTACAAGCAAGACACATGCTTTATAGTATTACCTTAAATAAAATAAATTAGTTTGGAAGAATATCTTCGAATATTCTATCGGCAAAATGATTGGTTAAAAATTAATTGTTGGGTAATCAATTAATGTGACTGGAATGACTGATGTTCGGTATTTCAATTAAATATCATTGGGCTTAATCCTAGTCTATCTTCCAACGGCTAAACAAATCAGCAACGGGTATGTGCGTGATTGTAAGGATATCAAGTCCTTTTCTGTTCCGATTTGCGATGGATATACAGAGTATTCCTTTTATTAATTTCCAGTGATCTAACAAATGCATTCAATATAAAAGAGGCTGGTAGGGGTTATCACAAAAATAGAAGAAAGAAAAAGAAATATTCTATACACTCTGATTTTAATCTTTCTTCACATATACTTCAAAAGGTTGTTAATCTATTCGACGGTGAAGAATTGTTTAAAAGTTGTTGTGCTTTAAAAGTCCTCCTCGATAAATTTTCATCTTTCTTCCTTGCGCTTAAATCGGTGATATCTTTATCTTTTATACTTTGATCATTGCATTCTAGTTGAGCCTTGAATTGTTGATATAATTATTGCTTCGATCATAGTTTATTTTGTTGTCATATATTTGATCAATTCTCTAAACATGTGGTAGACTAAGTTGTTAGTATAAGGATTCTAATCCGGGTTGGATTAAAGGTTTTGCAAGAAAGTTCAAGGAAGCATAGGTGCTTAGGGTGCATAGGGTGCGGGGAGCAAAGGTGCTCGGGGAGTATAAGTACTCAAAGGTTTTGAAACTTGTCTTGTAAAGGGGTTTAATTGTAAACAAAGTTAACTAATAAAGAGAGTCTCTAATACTAGTTTGTATTGGACGTGGATTAGGCCACTAGAATAGAGGATAGGGGCTGAACCACGTAAAAATTCCTTGTGTTCATGTGATTGCTTATTGTGCTAAATTATCTCATCATTCGGCTATCTATCCAGCAGGCTGCATTCTATATCTATAAATTTACAAAACTAATTTAGCAAATTGTTTTCACATAATCACATTCTGAAAAAGGCTAAGTCTCTAAATTAAGCATTTTAGAAAGTCTTACATCAACTCAACATCTTGTCTTAACTTTTTAATCTATAAGGATTTAGAATCCAGCCTCCTGCATTGAATATCCAAAAGAATTTTTATTGAATCAAAAGTTTGACATCGTTTGTTCCCACACTTATTCAACCCCCCCTTCTAAGTGTGCCTACTTAAATTTCATTTGGTATCGAGCTTGGCTCTACTTATCTTGGTCTTAAAGGTGACTTGTAGGAAAGATTCTAGCATGGCACAACTTGGGGAACATCATTCAAGAAGGTCAATCAACTGTTAGACCTCCACTACTTCATGGAGCTAAAAATTACAACTTCTGGAAGTTTCGAATGACGATATTTCTTAAAAGAGACCCTTGGGAATGGTGGGTCGTGGAGAATGGTCCTGTTATTCCAAGAAAAAAAGATGGTACTCCAAAGACCTTAATGGAAATGGACTCATCCGAAACTCACATGGTCTCCTACGATTCAAAAGCAATGAACACTCTCCTTAGTGGATTGGTGCAATCTGAAAGTGACAAAGTTTCCTCATGCAACACGGCTAAACAAATCAGCAACGGGTATGTGCGTGATTGTAAGGATATCAAGTCTTTTTCCGTTCTGATTTGCGATGGATATACATAGTATTCCTTTTATTAATTTACAGTGATCTAACAAATGCATTCAATATAAAAGAGGCTGGTAGGGGTTATCACAAAAAGAGAAGAAAGAAAAAGAAATATTCTATACACTCTGATTTTAATCTTTCTTCACATATACTTCAAAAGGTTGTTAATCTATTCGACGGTGAAGAATTGTTTAAAGTTGTTGTGCTTTAAAAGTCCTCTGATAAATTTTCATCTTTCTTCCTTGCGCTTAAATCGGTGATATCTTTATCTTTTATACTTTGATCATTGCATTCTAGTTGAGCCTTGAATTGTTGATATAATTATTGCTTCGATCATAGTTTATTTTGTTGTCATATATTTGATCAATTCTCTAAACATGTGGTAGACTAAGTTGTTAGTATAAGGATTCTAATCCGGGTTGGATTAAAGGTTTTGCAAGAAAGTTCAAGGAAGCATAGGTGCTTAAGGGTGCATAGGTGCACGGGGAGCAAAGGTGCTCGGGGAGTATAAGTACTCAAAGGTTTTGAAACTTGTCTTGTAAAGGGGTTTAATTGTAAACAAAGTTAACTAATAAAGAGAGTCTCTAATACTAGTTTGTATTGGACGTGGATTAGGCCACTAGAATAGAGGATAGGGGATAAACCACGTAAAAATTCCTTGTGTTCATGTGATTGCTTATTGTGCTAAATTATCTCATCATTCGGCTATCTATCCAGCAGGCTGCATTCTATATCTATAAATTTACAAAACTAATTTAGCAAATTGTTTTCACATAATCACATTCTGAAAAAGGCTAAGTCTCTAAATTAAGCATTTTAGAAAGTCTTACATCAACTCAACATCTTGTCTTAACTTTTTAATCTATAAGGATTTAGAATCCAGCCTCCTGCATTGAATATCCAAAAGAATTTTTATTGAATCAAAAGTTTGACATTGTTTGTTCCCACACTTATTCAACCCCCCCTTCTAAGTGTGCCTACTTAAATTTCATTTGGTATCAGAGCTTGGCTCTACTTATCTTGGTCTTAAAGGTGACTTGTAGGGAAAGATTCTAGCATGGCACAACTTGGGAACATCATTCAAGAAGGTCAATCAACTGTTAGACCTCCACTACTTCATGGAGCTAAAAATTACAACTTCTGGAAGTTTCGAATGACGATATTTCTTAAAAGAGACCCTTGGGAATGGTGGGTCGTGGAGAATGGTCCTGTTATTCCAAGAAAAAAAGATGGTACTCCAAAGACCTTAATGGAAATGGACTCATCCGAAACTCACATGGTCTCCTACGATTCAAAAGCAATGAACACTCTCCTTAGTGGATTGGTGCAATCTGAAAGTGACAAAGTTTCCTCATGCAACACGGCTAAACAAATCAGCAACGGGTATGTGCGTGATTGTAAGGATATCAAGTCCTTTTCTGTTCCGATTTGCGATGGATATACAGAGTATTCCTTTTATTAATTTCCAGTGATCTAACAAATGCATTCAATATAAAAGAATTTGGAGGGTTATCACAAAAAAGAAGAAAAGAAAAGAAATATTCTATACACTCGATTTTAATCTTTCTTCACATATACTTCAAAAGGTTGTTAATCTATTCGACGGTGAAGAATTGTTTAAAGTCATTGTGCTTTAAAAGTCCCTCGATAAATTTTCATCTTTCTTCCTTGCGCTTAAATCGGTGATATCTTTATCTTTTATACTTTGATCATTGCATTCTAGTTGAGCCTTGAATTGTTGATATAATTATTGCTTCGATCATAGTTTATTTTGTTGTCATATATTTGATCAATTCTCTAAACATGTGGTAGACTAAGTTGTTAGTATAAGGATTCTAATCGGGTTGGATTAAAGGTTTTGCAAGAAAGTTCAAGGAAGCATAGGTGCTTAGGGTGCATAGGTGCCTGGGGAGCAAAGGTGCTCGGGGAGTATAAGTACTCAAAGGTTTTGAAACTTGTCTTGTAAAGGGGTTTAATTGTAAACAAAGTTAACTAATAAAGAGAGTCTCCAATACTAGTTTGTATTGGACGTGGATTAGGCCACTAGAATAGAGGATAGGGGCTGAACCACGTAAAAATTCCTTGTGTTCATGTGATTGCTTATTGTGCTAAATTATCTCATCATTCAGCTATCTATCCAGCAGGCTGCATTCTATATCTATAAATTTATAAAACTAATTTAGCAAATTGTTTTCACATAATCACATTCCGAAAAAGGCTAAGTCTCTAAATTAAGCATTTTAGAAAGTCTTACATCAACTCAACATCTTGTCTTAACTTTTTAATCTATAAGGATTTAGAATCCAGCCTCCTGCATTGAATATCCAAAAGAATTTTTATTGAATCAAAAGTTTGACATTGTTTGTTCCCACACTTATTCAACCCCCCCTTCTAAGTGTGCCTACTTAAATTTCATTTGGTATCAGAGCTTGGCTCTACTTATCTTGGTCTTAAAGGTGACTTGTAGGGAAAGATTCTAGCATGGCACAACTTGGGAACATCATTCAAGAAGGTCAATCAACTGTTAGACCTCCACTACTTCATGGAGCTAAAATTACAACCGGAAGTTTGAATGACGATATTTCTTAAAAGAGACCCTTGGGAATGGTGGGTCGTGGAGAATGGTCTGTTATTCCAAGAAAAAAGATGGTACTCAAAGACCTTAATGGAAATGGACTCATCCGAAACTCACATGGTCTCCTACGATTCAAAAGCAATGAACACTCTCCTTAGTGGATTGGTGCAATCTGAAAGTGACAAAGTTTCCTCATGCAACACGGCTAAACAAATCAGCAACGGGTATGTGCGTGATTGTAAGGATATCAAGTCCTTTTCTGTTCCGATTTGCGATGGATATACAGAGTATTCCTTTTATTAATTTCCAGTGATCTAACAAATGCATTCAATATAAAAAGAAGGTTGGTAGGGTTTATCAAAAAAGAAAGAAAGAAAAAGAAATATTCTATACACTCTGATTTTAATCTTTCTTCACATATACTTCAAAAGGTTGTTAATCTATTCGACGGTGAAGAATTGTTTAAAGCTGTTGTGCTTTAAAAGTCCTCTGATAAATTTTCATCTTTCTTCCTTGCGCTTAAATCGGTGATATCTTTATCTTTTATACTTTGATCATTGCATTCTAGTTGAGCCTTGAATTGTTGATATAATTATTGCTTCGATCATAGTTTATTTTGTTGTCATATATTTGATCAATTCTCTAAACATGTGGTAGACTAAGTTGTTAGTATAAGGATTCTAATCCGGGTTGGATTAAAGGTTTTGCAAGAAAGTTCAAGGAAGCATAGGTGCTTAAGGGTGCATAGGTGTTGCGGGGAGCAAAGGTGCTCGGGGAGTATAAGTACTCAAAGGTTTTGAAACTTGTCTTGTAAAGGGGTTTAATTGTAAACAAAGTTAACTAATAAAGAGAGTCTCTAATACTAGTTTGTATTGGACGTGGATTAGGCCACTAGAATAGAGGATAGGGGATAAACCACGTAAAAATTCCTTGTGTTCATGTGATTGCTTATTGTGCTAAATTATCTCATCATTCTATTTATCTATCCGGTGAAATGCGCATTCTATATCTATAAATTTACAAAACTAATTTAGCAAATTGTTTTCACATAATCACATTCGAAAAAGGCTAAGTCTCTAAATTAAGCATTTTAGAAAGTCTTACATCAACTCAACATCTTGTCTTAACTTTTTAATCTATAAGGATTTAGAATCCGACCTCTGCATTGAATATCCAAAAGAATTTTTATGAATCAAAAGTTTGACATTGTTTGTTCCCACACTTATTCAACCCCCCTTCTAAGTGTGCCTACTTAAATTTCATTTGGTATCGAGCTTGGCTCTCTTATCTTAGTCTTAAAGGTGACTTGTAGGGAAAGATTCTAGCATGGCACAACTTGGGAACATCATTCAAGAAGGTCAATCAAGCGTTAGACCTCCACTACTTCATGGAGCTAAAATTACAACTTCGGAAGTTTGAATGACGATATTTCTTAAAAAGAGACCCTTGGGAATGGTGGGTCGTGGAGAATGGTCCTGTTATTCCAAGAAAAAAAGATGGTACTCCAAAGACCTTAATGGAAATGGACTCATCCGAAACTCACATGGTCTCCTACGATTCAAAAGCAATGAACACTCTCCTTAGTGGATTGGTGCAATCTGAAAGTGACAAAGTTTCCTCATGCAACACGGCTAAACAAATCAGCAACGGGTATGTGCGTGATTGTAAGGATATCAAGTCCTTTTCTGTTCCGATTTGCGATGGATATACAGAGTATTCCTTTTATTAATTTCCAGTGATCTAACAAATGCATTCAATATAAAAGAGGCTGGTAGGGGTTATCACAAAAAAGAGAAGAAAGAAAAAGAAATATTCTATACACTCTGATTTTAATCTTTCTTCACATATACTTCAAAAGGTTGTTAATCTATTCGACGGTGAAGAATTGTTTAAAGCTGTTGTGCTTTAAAAGTCCTCTGATAAATTTTCATCTTTCTTCCTTGCGCTTAAATCGGTGATATCTTTATCTTTTATACTTTGATCATTGCATTCTAGTTGAGCCTTGAATTGTTGATATAATTATTGCTTCGATCATAGTTTATTTTGTTGTCATATATTTGATCAATTCTCTAAACATGTGGTAGACTAAGTTGTTAGTATAAGGATTCTAATCCGGGTTGGATTAAAGGTTTTGCAAGAAAGTTCAAGGAAGCATAGGTGCTTAAGGGTGCATAGGTGCACGGGGAGCAAAGGTGCTCGGGGAGTATAAGTACTCAAAGGTTTTGAAACTTGTCTTGTAAAGGGGTTTAATTGTAAACAAAGTTAACTAATAAAGAGAGTCTCTAATACTAGTTTGTATTGGACGTGGATTAGGCCACTAGAATAGAGGATAGAAATTTGAACCACGTAAAAATTCCTTGTGTTCATGTGATTGCTTATTGTGCTAAATTATCTCATCATTCGGCTATTTATCCAAAGATTTGTGATTTATATCTATAAATTTACAAAACTAATTTAGCAAATTGTTTTCACATAATCACATTCTGAAAAAGGCTAAGTCTCTAAATTAAGCATTTTAGAAAGTCTTACATCAACTCAACATCTTGTCTTAATTTTTCAATCAATAAGGATTTAGAATCCAGCCTCCTGCATTGAATATCCAAAAGAATTTTTATTGAATCAAAAGTTTGACATCGTTTGTTCCCACACTTATTCAACCCCCCCTTCTAAGTGTGCCTACTTAAATTTCATTTGGTATCAGAGCTTGGCTCTACTTATCTTGGTCTTAAAGGTGACTTGTAGGGAAAGATTCTAGTATGGCACAACTTGGGAACATCATTCAAGAAGGTCAATCAACTGTTAGACCTCCACTACTTCATGGAGCTGAAAATTATAACTTATAGAAGTTTCGAATGACGATATTTCTTAAAAGAGACCCTTGGGAATGGTGGATCGTGGAGAATGGTCCTATTATTCCAAGAAAAAAAGATGGTACTCCAAAGACCTTAATGGAAATGGACTCAACCGAAACTCACATGGTCTCCTACGATTCAAAAGCAATGAACACTCTCCTTAGTGGATTGGTGCAATCTGAAAGTGACAAAGTTTCCTCATGCAACACGGCTAAGGAGATTTGGGATACTTTAAAAGTAAGCCATGAAGGTACATTGAAAGTAACAGAAGTCAATCTTAGTATGCTCATGCATGATTATGAAATGTTCAAGCTTGAGAAAGATGAAACTATCAACGAGGCACAAGCAAGGTTCCTAGTACTAATCAATTCCATGAAGCTTCTTGAAAAATCAATTCCGCAAAGTGAGATCAACCGTAAGTTACTTCGGGCTATGCCCAAGAGGTTTGCTTCTAAAGTTACAACTCTTCAAGATTCTCCTAATATTTCTTCTATGAATACATCAATTAAAGAGATATGATGATGAGGAGGGTACTCCTTGAAAGAAGGTTCTAGCTCTTATTGCAGGTGATGAGGAGGAGCTAGATGACAATTCAGATGAGGAAATTGCAAAACTTTCAAAAAGGCTCAAAGGGTTGTTACAAAGAAAGAATGCAATCACTTCAAACAAATTCAAGGAAAAGCAAAATGAAGACACTTGCTTTGAATGCGGACGCCCGGGCCATTTCAAAAATGATTGCTTCAAAATAACGAACAAAGGCAAACTAAGCTACAAGGACAACAAAAGGAACAAAGCATTTATTACTTGGAGTGATGATGAGTCCGAAGTGGAAGTTGATGCAAACAAAGAAATAGCCCAAGTATGCTTCATGGGAATCGACAATGAATCTAATGATGAATCTATCGAGGTAACCATTTCTGATTATAATCTCTTGAAACAAGAAAATGAAAAATTAAGGGAAAAGAATGTATATTTAAAAGACTTAGTAAATACTTTAATGAATGAGGTTGATATATTAGTTGATGAAAAGAAAGAAGTTGAACAAGATACATCATCACTAGAAGAAAATATTTTAATTGCTAAAAATGATTTTTTAGAAAATCATAACAAATTTCTTTCCAACAAGGTTAATGATTTAAATAAAAAAGTAGAAAAATTAAACAAAGAAATAGCAATGAGAGATGTTTGTATTGATGCTTTTAATGATGATTCTCATATTAAAAATCCTTTAACGAATGAACTACAAAAAGAAATAGACTCACTAAAATTATCATTGGCTAAATTTGTCCAAGGGGAAGAAAATTTATCGATTATGTTGGGTAAACAAAGACCTAGCTTTGAAAAACAAGGAATTGGCTATAATTTAACACATAAAAAGAGTGATGTAAAAATTTAAAAATCTGGATCACATTTAAAATTAAATTATTGCTCTCCTTTCACTACTTGTAAAACATATGGCTTAAAGGGACATTTAGATTGTTCATCAAATAAAAGGAATATGAAAGTTAAAAGTGTGTGGATTAAGAAAAGTGATTTGTATATGACTAACCCAAAAGGACCCAAAAAGATATTGGTACCAAAATGATAAATTTTTTATAGGTACATCTCAAAACCAAAGGTCCTTCTTAAAATAAACAGATTGAGTAAGCCAAAGGAGTAAACTGAATTCGTCCGTAAGAAGAAACAGCAGACTGGATTCAACAAGAAGAATATAACATTGTCTAATTTTCTATCCAGCCTACCAGATAAAGCAAAAAAACAAGATCATGTAATCAATCTAGCAAGATGAATTAGAGGAAGCAGCAGATTCTAGACTTTATCAAAGAAGTTTGAATACAAAAATCAGAACATATCAAACCAAATTGAAATGGATGAACAACAAGACCACAATTATGAATCTACTGAAGAAGTAATACATGATATTCAACTTCCAAAATCACTTTGCAGGAGGAGCTACAATAATTTGAAAGATGTCAAGTGTGGGAGTTAATCCCTCCCCCAAAAGATGTGTCCATTATTGGAACTAAATGGGTCTTCAAGAACAAGCTTGACGAGTATGGAACAATTACAAGAAATAAAGTGAGATTAGTAGCTCAAGGATACAACCAACAAGAAGGAATATACTATGAAGAAACATTTGCCCCAGTATCCCGCTTGGAATCTATTCGTATACTACTAGCATTCGCCTACTTCAGAAAGTTCAAGCTACACCAAATGGACGTCAAAAGAGTTTTCCTCAATGGGTACATAAATGAAGAAGTATATGTAAAACAGCCACCTGGATTTGAGCATGACAAGTTCCCACATTACATATATAAACTCAAGAAGGCACTCTATGGACTCAAACAAGCCCCAAGGGCTTGGTACGAAAGATTTAGTAAGTATCTCCTATCAAATGGATTCATTCGAGGTAAAATCGACTCCATTCTGTTTATTAAACGTCAAAATAAAGATATTATTATTATATGTAGACGATATAATATTTTGTGCTACTAATGAGTTTCTTTGTGAGTTATTTTCTAAGTGTATGCAGAAGGAGTTCGACATGAGATTAATGAGAGAACTTAACTAGTTTTTTCTGGGACTCTAAGTAAAGAAAATAAAGGATGACATATATACATCAAACTAAATACACAAAAGAGTTTATCAAAAGGTTTGAGTGTGAGAAATCTAAATCAAAGGCTACACAAATGGGTACGTCAATTAAATTCACATTATATGATAAAGGTATTGACGTAGAGGTTACTAAATATGAAGGTATGACTGCTTACTTGAATCTATGTGGTTAGCTTACTTTATGAAGAAAATATTTAAATCTTTTAATCACTTGGGTTAACAGAAAATATTCTTAGACTCATGTTTGCCAACCATTGTTAGTCCTTAACAGCACCATGATTTTTTCTACGGGTATACATCATTTTTCAATGCCCTTCCTTTTTGATTAATGACAAAGGGGGAGAAAAATCATATGTTATTCTTTTTGATTGATGACAAAGGGGGAGAGAAATTATGATATATTTTGTCTAATCATGTTGAAACAGATTGAGGTACAAGACGAGTGCATATTGAATATCTCTTGTCTAACTTTATGTTCTTATTCTATCATGTCAAGAATATTTTAATATATGCATGGTTTTAGGGGGAGCCATAATTATTATATTATCATCATCAAAAAGGGGGAGAATGTTGACTTGGTCATATTCCAACCTTAGGTTTTGATGATGACTTTCCTATTGTACTAAAATGTTTACTCATGCATTTACAAGATATTAAAAGAATTCTTGAAGCTTTGATTTATTAAAAGATTGAAGACATGAAGGCTTGAAGAATTGCTTGAGTCATTAGGAAATAAATGTAAGATCCTAGCTTTAATTATTTCTCAATCAAGGCTCTAGGATTTGCATTGCATTGCATCATTAATTAATTGTGGAATAAATTAAAATGATTAAAGATTAATTATGAAAATATTTAATTAAGCTTTCAAAATTAATAAGGATCAAATATTAATTAATTTGGAGTAATTTTTGAAAAGCTAATTTTGAAGCCTTCCCATAATTAAAGGATTTAATAAATCTATACCACATATCTTGGGATTGAGTTATTCATTATGTTTTCCATGATTTATTAATTGATTGAACTTTCCATAAAATTGATTAAGCAAATAAATATTCATATCTTTAGAATCAATTAGCATGGATCAATTAATTGGAGTAATTTTTGGAAAGCTAATTAGTGAGGACAAATCTAAATAAATTGGGATGTCAAAATAAATATGGAAATGTTTTTTAAATATTGATACTTCCCATAATTGATGGAGTTGATTAGTAAATGAGTTTTAAAAAGATCATTACCTTTCATATCTCTAACCAATATTGTCTCCATAAATTTTGGGATATGATGCTTTATTATTGGGTTTGCCATAATCATGAAAATAATTAATTATGGAACAAATTAATTGGTGTTTCAAAATGAATATGGAAATATTTTTGAATTGCATGAAATTAATTATGGAAGTGGTTAATTTATGGAACACAATTAAAAGGAATCTAAAATAAACTCGGAAGAGTTATTCTAATTAAGGTTGGTTAACATTTTAAATATTAAAATTAGCGATTGAAATTCTTTTTGGATTATCCCTATAAATTCGAAGCCATTAATTGATCCTGCCTAAATTATGGTATTATTTTGATAAGAATCAATTGGGACTTAAAGTATAGTAACATGAGTGTTAGTAGCTGACTCAGTGCTTGTAATGTTTCCTTATATCATGGCTGACTAATTAATTATCTGATTACAAGCAAGACACATGCTTTATAGTATTACCTTAAATAAAATAAATTAGTTTGGAAGAATATCTTCGAATATTCTATCGGCAAAATGATTGGTTAAAAATTAATTGTTGGGTAATCAATTAATGTGACTGGAATGACTGATGTTCGGTATTTCAATTAAATATCATTGGGCTTAATCTAGCTGTATCTTCCAACGGCTAAACAAATCAGCAACGGGTATGTGCGTGATTGTAAGGATATCAAGTCCTTTTTCCGTTCGATTTGCGATGGATATACATAGTATTCCTTTTATTAATTTACAGTGATCTAACAAATGCATTCAATATAAAAAAGAAGGTAGGGTAGGTTATCACAAAAAAGAGAAGAAAGAAAAAGAAATATTCTATACACTCTGATTTTAATCTTTCTTCACATATACTTCAAAAGGTTGTTAATCTATTCGACGGTGAAGAATTGTTTAAAGTTGTTGTGCTTTAAAAGTCCTCTGATAAATTTTCATCTTTCTTCCTTGCGCTTAAATCGGTGATATCTTTATCTTTTATACTTTGATCATTGCATTCTAGTTGAGCCTTGAATTGTTGATATAATTATTGCTTTGATCATAGTTTATTTTGTTGTCATATATTTGATCAATTCTCTAAACATGTGGTAGACTAAGTTGTTAGTATAAGGATTCTAATCGGGTTGGATTAAAGGTTTTGCAAGAAAGTTCAAGGAAACAAGGTGCTTAAGGGTGCATAGGTGCACTGGGGAGCAAAGGTGCTCGGGGAGAGTATAAGTACTCAAAGGTTTTGAAACTTGTCTTGTAAAGGGGTTTAATTGTAAACAAAGTTAACTAATAAAGAGAGTCTCCAATACTAGTTTGTATTGGACGTGGATTAGCCACTAGAATAGAGGATAGAAATTTGAACCACGTAAAAATTCCTTGTGTTCATGTGATTGCTTATTGTGCTAAATTATCTCATCATTCGGCTATCTATTCAGTAAGCTGCATTTTATATCTATAAATTTACAAAACTAATTTAGCAAATTGTTTTCACATAATCACATTTTGAAAAAGGCTAAGTCTCTAAATTAAGCATTTTAGAAAGTCTTACATCAATTCATCATCTTGTCTTAACTTTTTAATCTATAAGGATTTAGAATCCGACCTCCCGCATTGAATATCAAAAGAATTTTATTGAATCAAAAGTTTGACATCATTTGTTCCCACACTTATTCAACCCCCCCTTTAAGTGTGCCTACTTAAATTTCATTTGGTATCAGAGCTTGGCTCTACTTATCTTGGTCTTAAAGGTGACTTGTAGGGAAAGATTCTAGCATGGCACAACTTGGGAACATCATTCAAGAAGGTCAATCAACTGTTAGACCTCCACTACTTCATGGAGCTAAAAATTACAACTTCTGGAAGTTTCGAATGACGATATTTCTTAAAAGAGACCCTTGGGAATGGTGGGTCGTAGAGAATGGTCCTGTTATTCCAAGAAAAAAAGATGGTACTCCAAAGACCTTAATGGAAATGGACTCAACCGAAACTCACATGGTCTCCTACGATTCAAAAGCAATGAACACTCTCCTTAGTGGATTGGTGCAATCTGAAAGTGACTAAGTTTCCTCATGCAACACGGCTAAGGAGATTTGGGATACTTTAAAAGTAAGCCATGAAGGTACATCGAAAGTAATAGAAGTCAAGCTTAGTATGCTCATGCATGATTATGAAATGTTCAAGCTTGAGAAAGATGAAACTATCAACGAGGCACAAGAAATGTTCCTAGTACTAATGAATTCCATGAAGCTTCTTGAAAAATCAATTCTGCAAAGTGAGATCAACCGTAAGTTACTTCGGGCTATGCCCAAGAGGTTTGCTTCTAAAGTTACAACTCTTCAAGATTCTCCTAATATTTCTTCTATGAATACATTAACTCTATTTGGTGAATCAGAAGAATTTTAACATCAATTAAAGAGATATGATGATGAGGAGGGTACTCCTCGAAAGAAGGTTCTAGCTCTTATTGCAGGTGATGAAGAGGAGCTAGAGGACGATTCAGATGAGGAAATCGCAAAACTTTCAAAAAGGCTCAAAGGGTTGTTACAAAGAAAGAATGCAATCACTTCAAACAAATTCAAGGGAAAGCAAAATGAAGACACTTGCTTTGAATGCGGACGCCCGGGCCATTTCAAAAAGGATTGCTTCAAAATAACGAACAAAGGCAAACTAAGCTACAAGGACAACAAAAGGAATAAAGCATTTATTACTTGGAGTGATGATGAGTCCAAAGTGGAAGTTGATGAAAACAAAGAAATAGCCCAAGTATGCTTCATGGGAATCGATAATGAATCAAATGATGAATCTATCGAGGTGTAGTTTACGATTATAATCTCTTGAAACAAGAAAATGAAAATTAAGAGAAAAGAATGTATATTTAAAAGACTTAGTAAATACTTTAATGAATGAGGTTGATATATTAGTTGATGAAAAGAAAGAAGTTGAACAAGATACATCATCACTAGAAGAAAATATTTTAATTGCTAAAAATAATTTTTTAGAAAATCATAACAAATTTCTTTCCAATAAGGTTAATGATTTAAATAAAAAAGTAGAAAAATTAAACAAAGAAATAGCAATGAGAGATGTTTGTATTGATGCTTTTAATGATGATTCTCATATTAAAAATCCTTTAACGAATGAACTACAAAAAGAAATAGACTCACTAAAATTATCATTGGCTAAATTTGTCCAAGGGGAAGAAAATTTATCGGTTATGTTGGGTAAACAAAGACCTAGCTTTTAAAAACAAGGAATTGGCTATAATCCAACACATAAAAAGCGTGATGTAAAAATTTTAAAATCTAGATCACATTTAAAATTAAATTATTGCTCTCCTTTCACTACTTGTAAAACATGTGGCTTAAAGGGACATTTAGATTGTTCATCAAATAAAAGGAATATGAAAGTTAAAAGTGTGTGGATTAAGAAAAGTGATTTGTATATGACTAATCCAAAAGGACCCAAAAAGATATGGGTACCAAAAGGATAAATTTTTTATAGGTACATCTCAAAGCCAAAGGTCCTTAAAATAAACAGATTGAGTAAGCCAAAGGAGCAAACTGAATTCGTTCGTAAGAAGAAACAACAGACTGGATTCGACAAGCAGAATATAGCATTGTCTAATTCTCTATCCAGTAAACCATATTCTTAGAAAAGAAAGTTGAAATGCCGAAAGCAGCAAAATATCTTAAAAGTCATCCACCCGAGAATATTATTGAAGATATTACTCCCAGATTTGAGTATGAGAACTACCCAAATCATGACAAGTTCAAACAAGTTCTAAGGGCTAGATACAAGAGGTTAAGTAAGTATCTCATCTCAAATGATTTCACTCAAGGTAAAATCGATTCTATATTATTTAAGCATAAAAATAAAGATTTTATCATATGTAGACAAAGCACGCTCGTCCTTAGGCGTGTGAGCTCGATCCTAAAACTCTAGAATGGTAGGATCTCGGCCCAAGGTCCTCCCCAATGCCTAAAAAAAACATTCAAAAAACTTGTATTAAGTATTTGTGTGAGAACTTGATGCCTAAATAACTAAATACAACGCATTTACCGTCTTCGCCTCCTCGAACGACTGAGAACCAGTGGTGTGTACTATCCGCCTCCCTGTGCGCACACATAGCCTCCCAAGCTAAATCAAAGACTATGCGGGGCTGATGATCTCTAATAGTGGTCCCAGGCTGGTCCTCAACGGTTCGGGCTGCCCTCTGTCGCATCTCATACAGCCAGCCTGAGTAATTCGCAGTGACATAATGCTAAATCACATCGTCTCCAGCTGACTGAGAGATGCTCGGGTCAAATTAATAATAAACGTGTAAAGCCCCCAAACCCGGGTACTTGAAACCCGAACTCGGTGCTTCATGATACCATTTCTATGAGCGGAATAATACTAATAATAATAACAATAATATAAAAATCAAACTTAATTTACATTTATCAGAGTTTAATCCCCAGGTACGAGACCTTTAAACATTCATTACAATACATGATAGATAATATATATCATACTTGTCTTAATAATATCAAACTAATACATAAACTACCACGAATCTTATTTGGTTAGCTTTCCTTTTCTTTTGTTTCTTCATGAGCTTTCTGGTTCTTCACACTTAGCTGAAAACATTTAAATTAAGAAAGGATGAGCATTTGAGTGCCCAGCAAGTAATACCAATTATAATTATATTTAGCTGAAAGGATTAAATGTTTTCTTTATACATCACTTCTATAACGATTCAATAGTTGTGAAGTAAATTGATCCGATAATAATAACATAACAATTCTATCTCAAATTTTTAAAATTATGTATTGACTATAAAGGGGGTTTAAGTGACATACTATGAACATTATTTTAAATTTTCGATAATGTTTAGCAGAACTTCATCTACAAACTGTCATAACTTACGGGCGCGAGGGTGATCATCCCAATGAGCCATGTATTGATCAATACTACATTACAAGAACGATAGGATCGTTCACTCTGTCCGCCTTGGGCACATAAAAGTTTTCCATGATTGGGATGTTCATACTTAGTCTGGAATCCGAACCAAAATAATTTGATTGGATACAAAAAGGTTTTTATCATATTCAACGATACATTTTGATATATATATATATATATATATATATATATATATATATATATATCAACATGTGATCAAATACAATGATTATCCAAGTGAGGACACTTGTAGAACCATATATAGAAATTAACGAACAAAATATATATATATATGAGTTATATAATATAACATCATGTTGATAAACAATAATCGGATATAATATATACGACAATATGGTTAATAATTTATAATAATATAATTCTGAAACTTCTTACTCATGTCCATTGCATAAAGGAAATGCAAAGGTAGGATATTTGCCTGATGTGCTGCTTACAGTTCGTAACTTAGTTCTATCTTTATATAACACCTATCAGTAATAAGATCATTTTACTGATTAGAATAAAATAACTCGACATATAATACTGCTTATTGCAGTCAGCACATAACCTAATCACATTGTCACCTATGTTTAACAACCATTGAATCACAATAAACACATACCTAATCAAATTATCTAAGTCCAGATCAATTTCTGAAACATGTCGGTGTACCGATGGCTTTATCGGGTAATTATCGAGTCTAAGACTCTGTCCTGTAACTTAGTATTAGTCATATTATTTTTAAATGACTTAATATAATTTTAAAACATTTATTATAATTTATCATGAATTTTCAAACATCGGAATCATTATTAAATGATTTATGTAAGACCCCGAATTGTATAAAATAAAAGTATTCAATTTTTCTATTCAGTAAATGGTTAAATTGATAAAAGTTAAAGTTAAGGGTGATATATGAATTTTGTTTTGGAAGTATATCTATATAATATCAGTGTACTCTGTGAATTTCGGAATTTTTGGATAAAAGTACAATTTATGATAAATGTCTAAATATTCGACAGTTTTGGCCATATGAAAAATAGTAAATGTATTTTAAAAATTCCGGGAAAAATATATGTTCAATATGGGACTATATTCTGCTAAATTCCAGAAAAGAAATATTTTTGGAACTGATTTGGTATTTTTCATGAAAATAGTCTAGTTATGATAAAGGAATTAAATATGTTATGTGAAGGAAGAAAATTGGAAAATATGATTTTATGGCTTGAGAATCATATATGTGGTAGATGCAGATTTTTGATGAGGGTTTTGGTTATTGGTGATGAAATCTTACGAGTTTGGCATTTTAGAATGATAAAATGCATTATTTTAGTAAAGTGTAAATAATTAAAATAAATTTTTTATAAGTTTAAGAAATGTTATTCTTTCAATATCATTATACCGAAATATTGGTATGGATTTTATTATGGAATTTCTACCTTTTTGTGTCGGGGTTACTATTCATGAGTTACTATTCACGAGTTACTATTCATGACAAAATTGGTTTCTTTTTCTAACCAAATTATAGTTGATTTATGAATATTACTCGGAGATTAAAACTATATATATTGTTTTATTATCATATATAACATTTTATAGCCACAGTGTTGAAATTCTCTTTGACTTGAGTGTAAAGATGGGTAGATTATTGGTATGATCATGACTATGGGTTCTTTTTAGCCAGTAGTGCAAAGTTGAATAGTTGACTGGTATGATCATGACCATTGAATTTACAATTGAATATTTTTAGCTTAAGTGCAAAGGTGAATTAATCAACATGGTTATATATATGGTTTATATAAATTCTGAAATAATTATGTATTTCTTTGAGATATTAATATCTTTGGCCTGTAGTTCAAAGATGAATTATTGATGAATATCTTTGGCCCGAAGTGCAAAGATGACCTGTTGTTGAATATCTTTGGCCTGTAGTGTAAAGATGACCTGTTGTTGAATATCTTTTGCCTGTAGTGCAAAGATGAAATGATAATGAATATCTTTCGCCTGTAGTGCAAAGATGAATTATAGATGAATATCTTTGGCTCGTAATGCAAAGATGACTTGTTGTTGAATATCTTTACCCTGTAGTGCAAAGATGATTTGTTGATGAATATCTTTGGCTCGTAATGCAAAGATGACTTGTTGTTGAATATCTTTGGCCTGTAGTGCAAAGATGACTTGTTGATGAATATCTTTGGCCCGTAGTGCAAAAGATAAATTTATTAGTATGATTATGAACATGAATCGTGATTTGGTATAACCATGATCTTTGATGTTTCGGTAATGAAAATTATCTTTGTCTGGATGAGAAAAGGAATTTAAAACTACAATTACGATTATGAGTTATACATGTGATTGTGGGCCGGAATTATTGATTGATGTTACGAGGATAAAACATTGTTGGTGGACTTTTAACATGGAGAAGATAATAGATTTTATGGTCTATTTGACTCTTCTAATGGATTGCTTCGTTCATCTATGCAACTATGGTTGAAAAGTTTTATCATCTACCATATGTTCTAAATCTCCGATTTATTATCGATGAAGGCTATTGATAATTTAATTATCTTTAGTCATGATATTCTTTATCGAAAGCTAGTTGTGCTCACCCTTTTGCTTCACAATTCCTTTTCGGGTAATAAAATTGTAATTTGGGTCGAGCGGGGATATGAGGGGAATAGAAACGATGTGGAATATAAAGCTCGTTGAGGGTGAGGTGAACTCAACTTTGGAAGGGTGTTTTGCCACTATCGTACAAGATGTCTAATGACATACAACCTCGTGTCATCATAAGATAGGGTTGTTCTCATCCACTTGCTGAGTATATCTATGAGCACTACCTATATAATCTTGGTGTTTGTTTGAAGTATAATTCTCAATTAGAGACAGTGGAGATAATGATATGTCAAGAGAAGACTTACAATTGGGAAGAATATGATAGTAATCTTCTCGTTTTTCTTTGGGGTCTATTGGGTCAACCAAGGATAATTCTGTGGCCATATGATATCTATCATAACCTAGAAGCATGACCTCCCATGTACGAAGGTTTCCTTGAGCACTTCCCAAAGATTCTAATTTCTAAAACAGTTTTGGACTATACCTTTATGTAAGGTATCACTGTGAGGCGTTGTCCACGGTTGGGACACGTGTCACAGTTGGTATATATTTATATCCAAACTCACAGCATATGTGTTGTGGTATTTTGCACAATAATTGTTGTAATAAAGTTGTAGTTGTTTTCTGTACCATGTAATTGATGACTCAGAATAGGTTGGATGGAATGGACCTATTTTGGGGTTGTCACAATTTAAATATTAAACAATTATATTATCATTAATATTTAATTAATATTAAACTATTAATGAAATTATTTCCAAAATATTAAAGTTATTTATAATAACTTAGAATATTTTTAAAGTATTAATATTACCCTTAAATAATTTTTAAAACATTAAAATCATTTTAAATAATTATTATTAATATTTAAGTATTAATGTTTTATTTATCAAAATATTAAAAGTCATTAAGTATAACTTCAAATATTTATTCATTTATATCCTTTTTAAATGATTTTTAAATTAATAAAATCATTTTAAAACTATTTATTATTAAATAAATTTAATATTATTAATAATAATTAATAACCATTAATATTAATTTATTAATGAAATTATCCTTTAAATATTAAAAGTTATATTTTATAACTTAAAATATCATTAAACGCTTTATTTCTATTTAAAATGATTTTTCGTAATATAAAAATCATTTTTAAACTAAATTATTTAATATAATTATTAAATAACCTTAATATCATTAATAATAATTAATTAATGAAATTTAGCTTTAAATATTGAAAGTTATATTTTATAACTTAAAATACTTTTAAATACCTTATTATTATTTAAAATAATTTTTTAATATAATAAAATCATTTTAAATTAATTAATTTAATTCATTTAGTAAATAACTTAATTATCATTAATATTAATTTATTAATGAAATTTATCACAAAATATTAAAAGTCATTAAAAATAACTTAAAATATTTTCTTATATTATAATATAATTTTAAATGATTTTTCAAGTATTAAAATTATTTTAACTAATTTATTTAATATTATAATTAAATAAATTAAATACCAATAATATTTCAAAATATTAAATATTTATGAAATATACTTAAAATAAATAAAAACTAATTTTCAGAATTTAAAATAATTTTTAATAATTTATTTGGTATTTTTAATAATTAAAAACTATTTTTTTCTATTTATTTAATTAAAATAATTAATTTTTTGAAAATAAATTAATTAAAATACACTGTCTGTCGCTCGCTATAGGTGTTCTTCGTGTTCTTCATGCAAACCCAGAAAATCAAGTCATTCTTTACAAATACAAGCATGTTTGACCAAGAATCATTCGTTACCCAAACTGTTTCTAGACATTTTGTTGATCAGATCATGTAGTACAAATACAAGACTACACGATCCAACAATAAACATCATCATAACATGCATAACCAAAGAGATCTGAGCCTCTAAAGTGGTTGTCAGACCTGTTCTTCATTTCTGGGTTACCCAGAAATGAAGAACAATTCGACTGTCCACCTTTGGGCTTCTACAACTTGACATCTGTGTAATGTTTTTGTGATATAAAAGTTTCAGTGTGTAACCAACATATAGGACAAGAGATCTATCACACACAATCAACAAAATCACAACACAATCGTCAGATCCGGACCGGTCAAACCTTATCAGAAACTGTGCTCATAGGTTTTCTGGGTTGCCCAGAAAACCGAATCCATGATAAAGCTAACTACTTTGACCAGCCACTAAACTCGATTCATTTATTGTTAAGGAGATTTTAAGGCATAAACATGGACTTCAAATACCAGAATACATGTTAGATACAACAAAAACAATAAAACATTAATAAACTGACAGATCTAGTCGATCAAAAGAGTTGTCGGTAGTTTACGTCAACATTTTACAGGTTACCCGAAACACCCGATCATATGGATCAACGCCTTTTGACCTTAATTATCTTGCAATCTGGACTCGATATAAGCCTTATTCTTGATCCAGATCCAAGAGCACATAACAGACTATAACTACAAACTTCTAAAACACAAAACACATTAAAGATCACAAAGATATAAGGCCTGACATTAATTGTCAGACCACCAAGAACATTTTTTCCAGATTTTGTAGAATCTCAAATCTGAGCCTCTAGATGTTATGGATCTAACATCTAGCAACCCAGATCATCATTATACACTATATTTAACATGTTTAACACAAAAAAAAACAACATCAAATAACAGATCGATGGTCAGATTCTTAGGTAGGGTTTATACCTTCTATGATCACTTTCTTGATTCTGGATGTTAGTGGGGCTCGGTTTGTGACTAATATGTCTTGATATTTTCGTGGGTTTTGAGTTGAGAGAGATTGTTTGAGTGTTTGGTGCAAAATAAGCTAACAAATGAATTTCTCTCTCTCTAAATCTATTTATACTACTAATATACAATGTATTTGGCTGATATAGAGACTGATTTACTGGAGTTGCTAGCACATGGGGTGGTTGAAGTGGTTCACCCACTAAACCTAAGGTCAAAACCTATAAATTAGCTTCAATAATGCAAAGGGCATAATTGTGAGACCCCGAATTTTATGAAATAAAAGTATTCAATTTTTCTATTTTGGTAAATAGTTAAATTGATAAAAGTTTAAAGTTAAGGGTAATATGTGAAATTTTTTTTTTTGCAAAGTAAGCAAGTTGATATAAAATATTCGTTTTGTTGGGGAATATTTGATTAGTCGGGGAATATTCTTTTTGTCAGGGAATATTCGTACGATGGTACAATCATTGGTGGACCCCACAACAGAATTATTGTCGAATTGAGAAAACGACAAAAATACTTTATGAAAATAACGGCGGAAGTTTTACCAGTTATTTGTTGAAACATCCGATTGTTAAAAAGTATAGTATTACGGCGTGGTTGCATAGTAGTACGGTATTGATTATTGATGCTTATGTGAGAAGTCACTCAAGATTGTTCAATCGAATTATTCGGGACACTTTTCGTGTTGGAATACTATTCATGAGTTCTTATTCACTTGAGTACTATTCACCCGTAAAATATATTTCTTTTCGGTCCAAATTATTTTTTGGGTACAATATTAGTCCATAAGGAGATGTGCTAATTTTTTGAATAGTTGGTTGAAGATATAATAATAAATCAATATGGACATTTGGTGGATAGTTATAATATAAATCAATATGGATCATTTGGTTTAAAGTTTTAATAGTAAATCGGTATGGATGAATTACTTTAAGTTTTAATAGTAAACTAATATGGACCAGTCCGTTTAAAAGTAAATCAATCGGGATAGTTCATGAATTAGTTCTTATGCAGATCCATTCTTCTATAAATAGAAGCTCATTCCTTCATTATTTCTTACGAATTCACTTTGAAACTCTAGAGAGAAATTATAGAGAAACTATAAAAAAGTATTCGCTACTTCCCTACTCTTATATTAAGTTTCTTTTTACTTGTAGTGAGGATATTATTTCTTTTGTATTCATGAAGAGAACTTACATTATTCCATTATTTATTATTACATTGGAATAACTTTGTATCTGTGAGCTACCCTATACTTGGTGAAATTCTTACATTATTTCATTCTTTATTATTACGTTGGAAATATCACATGCATGCGTTTCTGGCAAGAACACAGTTCCAGTCTTTATTATTCTATGGGAATATCACGTGCATGCGTTTTTCTGGTGGGACCTAGTTCCATCCTTTATTATTACATTGGAATATCTTGTGCATGCGTTTCTGTGGGACACAGTTAGATTATTTATTATTACATTGGAATAACTTTTGCTTTTGTCTTGATCTATCGCATGCACAGTGATTTCTTTTGTTATTCCATTCTTTATTATACTCGGTTGGTTAAAACTTTGACTTCTATACTCCATGAAATTAGTGGAATATCCTTGATATTTGCGCTTCATCCAGTATCTATTCATGGAAATATTTTTCTGAGCATTCTTGAATTTTACTCCACAAAGTAGTATCATGTTGACAATTTGAACGTTATTGAGTTCAGGATAAATTAACTTATAAATCTTTAAAACTTATTCTTGAACTTGTTTTATTGAATTATTATGTCATTGTCATGATGCGTTATGTTGGTTATTATGTGAAAACATGAAAGTTTCTTAGAAATCACAAAGGGTTGAAAATCAGATTTTGGTAAAAATGGAGTAGACCATATCTCCTATTATATTTCAAATTTTTGAGTGTGGTCAAGTTCTAGAGTTAGATCTATGAATTTCCTAACTTATCCAAGTGGAATCACTAAAAAAGCTGTTGTTGATTTTTGTGTGGACTGATTTTAGCAAATGAGTCAAAAACTAAAAAGTGCCAAAAAGCTACTGCCAGAAAATTTAAAAGGGCATTTTCGGCCACTTAAATTGTGAGAAAAATTCCGGCCTTTAGAACATGGAAATATATGGTATAAAGTATCTCCTGTCCAAAAATGAGCTCATTCCGACTTAAAATGAGCAAGTTATGACTATTTGAATATTTAGGTTTTTCCGACGAAAAACGCTATAACCGGAGTTCTATAACTCTGATGACCATGAAATTTAAACGGAAGCTCACGTTAACATGTGTAAGATCCTGCCAAGATTTGGGAATTTCTGGAGTTAACCTTGAGGTAGCTAATTGCTTAAGGAATTAATTAGAAATTGATTTTTGAAAAATAGTAAATGAATTTTAAAAATTTCGAGAAAAATATATGTTCAATATGAGACTATATTCTACTAAATCCCAGGAAAGAAATATTTTTGGGATTAATTTGGTATTTTGCATGAAAATAATCTAGTTATAAGTAAATGAGTTAAATATGTTATGTGAAGTAACAAAATTGGAAAATAGGATTTTATAGCTGGGGAATCCTATATAAGGTATATGCAGATTTTTGATGAGTAATTTGATTATTGGTGATGAAATCTTATGAGTATGGCATTTTGAATGATTAAATGCATTATTTAGAAAAGTGTAAACAATTAAATTAAATTGTTTATAAGTTTAAGCAGTGATTAAAATATTTTTATAATATTAACAATATTAGATTATGATTTTATTAAGTGATTGAAAATGTTTGGATAAATTTAAAGTCTTTAATATTTATCATTGATTTAGTTTGACTAATGCTTATAATATTGTCATCATCCTCATGCTTATATTGTGTTGAAAGCCATCTGTGGCCGTAGTGCATAGATGGACTTGGTATGATTATGACCAGGAATTATTCGGTATAATCATGACTGTAATGTTACAAATGATGTGAAAAAAGTCCTCATTGGCCCGTAGTGCATTGATGGACAATTTTTGGTATGATTATGGCTATGGATTCTCTTCGGCCATAGTGCAAAGATGAATTGTTTTATGGCATGATCAAGACCGTTGATGAAAACACGATTATCTGTGGCCGTAGTGCATGGATAATTTGCGGTCGTGATACTAACGAAAATCCTTGGCCTGTAGTGCATGGATGATTTGATGATGTGGATTGATTATCGAGCTGAGTCTCAGCAATGAAATATTAATTCATGGATGTGATATTAACTTAATTTCCTCGCCGTAGTAGTGCGAGGGTGATTCGATGATGTGGATTATTTATTAAGCTGAGTCTCAGCGATAAAATATTTATTATACACTTTTAATTCGTAGAAGATAGTAGATATCATGTTGTACTTGACTCTTCTAAAATACAGTTGTATGTATTTTGCATATAGTGCAAAGATGAATTGTTAATGGATATCTTTGGCCGTAGTGCAAAGATGAATTTATTAGTATGATTATGGCGAGGAATTACGATTTTCGTATCACCATGATTTTTGATGTTTGGTGAAGATAAGTGATGAAAATTATCTTCGTCACAGTCATAAGAGGAATTTAGAACCACAATTATGATTATGAGTTATTCATATGATTGTGGACAGGAACTGTTGATTTATTTTACATGGATAAAACATTATTGGTGGACTTTTAACATAGAGAAGATAATAGACCTTATGATTTATTATTGATGAAAGCTATTGATAATTTAATTATCTTTAGTCATGATATTCTTTCTTTGGGCTAGTTGTGCTCACCCTTTTGCTTCACAATTCCTTTCGGTGTAATAAGAGTGTTCTTAGTAAGAGTGTTCTTTGGGTCGGCCCGGGGATAATGAGGGGGAATAGAGCGGTGGTCTCTAAATTTGAGAGGTTCTCCTAAAGCAGTATAGAAAAGTGTGTTGTATTCTATACATCATTTAGTAGTTATATTTGGTGAATCAAATAGGGTGAGGCGAACCCAACTTTGGAAGGGTGTTTTACCACTATCATACAAGATGTCTAATGACATACAATCTCGTGTTATCATAAGACAGGGTTGTGCGCATCTACTTGCTGAATATATCTACGGGCACTACCTATATGATCTTGGAGTATATTTGAAATATAATTTTCACTTAGAGACAACGGAGATATTTATATGTCAAGAGAAGACTCACCATTGGAAAGAAGATGATAGTAATCTTCTTGTTTTTCTTTGTGGACTTTTGGGTCAACCAAGGATAATTCTGTGGATATATGATATCTATTATAACCTAGACGCATGGCCTCCCATGTACGAAGGTTTCCTTGAGCACTTCCCAAAGATTTTAATTTCTAAAACAGTTTTTGACTATACTTTTATGTAAAGTACCATTGTAAGGTTGTGGTTGATGCACCATGAGAGTTACATACAATTGTATTAAAACTCACAGTTAACTGTGGTCGTATTCTATACGACAGTTCAACAGTTGTATTTAAATTTTGTACCGTGTATCTGGCGACTTAGAATGGGTGATGTATACCTAATTTTGGGGGCGTCACAATAATGGTCATTTGTCTTTCCAATTTAATGGCATTCTTGTCATCCTTGCAAACCCTTAGGGTTTGACCCTTAAGGTTTAACCCTAAGGTTTAGCACAAAGCATTTGTAATATCTAGCAATTAGGGTTTGCACAAAATAATAAGAAAATAAAATAAAATAAAAATCTTAGTTTCTAAAATTTGTAATTAGGGTTTTCTTAATTAAATTAGTTTTATAATTACATAACTTGAACATTAGGGTTTAATATCACTAATTATAATTAACATTACTAAATAATCAATTAGGGTTTATACTTTTGGTAATTAGGGTTACTAAATTACCATTAGGGTTTCTAATTACTAAATTAGGGTTCTAGTTTAGTATTTAGGATTTAACAATTTAGGGTTTCCATAATTAATAATTGTAATTTTAATACTTGTTAATTAATCACATTAACACAATCACCAATCAATCTTGAACTCTAATTTGAGTTTTCAATTAGGGTTTCTAGATTTCAGAAATTAGGATTTTATAATTAGGGTTTTCTAAAGATTAATTAGGGTTTCTAGATTTTAATTAGGGTTTACCTAATTAATCATGTAATACACAACATAATTCATATAACACAGTTATATAATAGTCTTAAACTCACAATTGATTTTCAAATTAGGGTTTCCCACAGTAAAACTAGGGTTTAACCAATTAATATTAGGGTTTTGAAATTATACAACATAATTGACCAATCATTATCAATATGTACATACTGTACATATTTATAGCACTGAAAAATTAAAATATAATAATATTATATTATTATTCTCATTCCTTGATCAAAATCCAAAATTAGGGTTTGGATTCCATATCTGATTTATTCTTCCTTATTTAACCTTAATAATTAAGGTAAAATAATCAACTTGATAATCAGACTAAAATTCATATAATAGAATAATTATTATAATTATTCTCAAAATCATTCATATATTATTTAAATAATATATAATTATATTTTCATGGAAAATAATTAATAAAAATATTTCTACTATAAATTAATTATTATAAGAATATACTTTATGAAAATCAATAATTCTAAATTAAAATTATTTATAAATATTCATGTAATAAATATATTTTATTTACCACATAAATACATATACACATTATCTTGTACAAATCCTCATCTTTAAAATAAAAAAAAATTATACGTAAAATTTCTGATTTATTTATATAGAAAATATCGGGTTGTTACAAAACCTATAACAAAAGTTAATTTAAAATTAGGAACAATTGAAGAAGGCATCCTAATACAACTATGTAGTAATTAATATAATATGCTTAACTTACGTGGAACTCTCGCAAGACGGTCTGCATAAAAGTGGCATCGATCACAGATATTGATTGAATCGCATGCACCTCTCTGGGAGATCGTCAAACAGATCGCGATGTAGGGTGTGCTTAGCCACTTGGGTCTAGTATCTATAGAGAAAAAGTATAACAATATGTGAATTGTGTTTTGCAATATCCGAAATTAATATTACCAATATATTAACACTCATCACGGGAGGCGACATCCACCGATCTTTGAAGTAAGTAGCCTTTGCCAAGCGTGACGACCAAAGATACCGAGGTTCGTCCCTCGATGTCGTCAATGAGGTGCATCTGTAATAATTATATTTAACTGAGTCAATAAACATTGTAACTAATGCAGCTTGAGATATATTTAAATCCTAGTGAAGATAACTTACTCGTGCCTGAAGAAGAGCCTCCATCGTGGCTATCGTCTCCAGTACCGGATCGCCCACCACCTCGGCGACCTACACCGCTATGTCTAGCCATGAATATCCTACTTCAATAACAAAATTGGTAGATTATGAATATTATGGTTTAACAATATGTGGTATGTATTCATAAGAATGCTCATTTTCAATTATGTACGTCATCAAACCCATCAGAATCAACGTGTATATCATTCTCGGATTCGGTATCTTCCTCATCCTCAGTTTTGACATCAGTTTCATCATCGTTATCATCCTCAATGACTACATAATCATTCATGTGTACGCTTGCCTCGACATCCTCATCGTCAGGTACGTCAATGACATCAGTACTCACCACATCTTCTGCATGGAACACTACGGCCAAAGGGTTGCTAACATCTTCTTGCAATGCCTCATCTATTCCAAACATGTTATCAGCATTAAATGAACGTGTTTTAGTAGTGACTACTGTATACTAGGGGCTTTGAGTACTTACGACATTAGGAGCGTAATACACTTGAGTCGTTTGACTTGCTAACACGAACACGTCATGAGACTTTAACACCAACTTGATATCCACGGTTGTGATTCTATTACGATCAACTTTAACCCCCTTTTTAGTATCAAACCAGCTACACTTAAATATAACTACCTTTTTGCCCCCGAGATAATTGAGCACAACCACATGCATCCTATAAACGGCCATAGTAATTGGACTCAGAATCTTGGTAGCAGCTTCCTAACAACACAACCCCAGAATTGACTGATGTGAGTTCATTCAAGTCATCTACTCTAAATCTGTACCCATTCACGATGCAACCAGGAAAAGAACTAACAACTTTGTAAGGTCCTTGGATGACATCTATAAAACGCTAAGAATTGTTCTCCGCTTCAACCCTTTTCTTAAACCACTGTTGGAAATTAGTTGTAGTGAATGTTTCCAATTCTGCTGCAGTAAAAGTTGGGTTAGAAGCATATGCTTCCTCTTCGAATGAACTGCGAAATTAGTGAAATGTCTTTAACATATATAGATGACTACACTTGTAAATTGTACTAAATACCGCAAATAAGCTGAGACTTACGTGATGTATGATGATACTTTGGGCATATTTAGAAGCACGTATGTAGATACAATCTTCAACTCTTTGTCGCTTAAGTAAGTCAGCGTCTCATGGACAAATGGTTTAGCCGGATATGTGAATACATCGAACTCATCATCAGCATGAGTCATTGGACCAACAACCTCATTCCTTCCTAAACAGTTGTGCTTCGTTGAGACAACATCGTCAAAATACAATGAACAGAAGTTGACAAGCTCTTCCTCTATATAGCGTTCAGCAATAGAACCCTCTACACAAGCTTTGTTCTTGACCTTTTGTTTTAATCGACGCATATACCTAAGATAAATATACCGAATTAAAGTATTATTAATATGAGCAGGATAGAGCAATTAGCAGTTTATATTACCTCTCAAAAGGATACATCCACCAATATTGCATCGGTCCTCCAAGTTGTAGTACATACGGTAGATGAATAGGCAGAAGTTCCATCGAGTCAAAGAATCCTAGAGGGAAGATTATTTTGAGCTTGCAAATGATAAGCACAATATTCTTCTCCATCTGCTCGACATCACTGTACTTAATTACAGTTGAGCAAATATCTCGAAAGAAATTTGAAAGTTCGGTCAATGCATCCAGAACTTTTTTGGGTAACATCTCATGAAATGCAATTGGGATCAACTTCTGCATGAATACATGACAATCGCGACTCTTGAATCCATAAATTTTCAATTGCTCAACCTTACAACAACGTGTTATGTTCGACGCATATCCATCTGGGAGCTTCAACCCACTAACCCACTTACACACATCTTCAACTTGTTGCTTAGTAAGACAAAATGGAGCTTTAGGTTTCCTAGTTTTAGGGCGAAGCCAAAATTCTGGTCAAATGTTCAATGCCTCCAAATCTTTTTGAGCATTATCATTGTTTTGGTTTTAACTTGAATCTAACACGGTGTAAAAAAAGTTCTCGAAAACATTCTTTTCAGTATGCATGACATCTATACAATGACGAACTAAAAGTGTGCCCCAATACGGCAACTCAAACCATATAGGCAAGTGTGTCCAATTATGAGTCTTCCCATACCCGGTTGCTCTCAATTCTTGTGTTCCTTCCCGTGAAAGGAAAATCAAAATTTGGTTCAACCAACCTAAGACCTCAACCTTTTGACAGTGACCAACAACCCCTTCTCTCTATCTTTCACATTGAACTATGCATACATCTTTATGTAATTGTCATCAAGAGGCAAGAATCTACGAGCAGTTCCAAAGAAACTACATTTTCGGCCATGCTACAACTGGTTGCCTTGCACATCCCCCATACACACTAGACATGAAAATTTCCCATGAGTTGACCAACCACTAACCATCCCAAGAGCCGTAAAGTCAGTGATAGTCCATAACATGGCTGCCTTCATCACAAAATTCTCGCATATCAATTTATCATATGTCTGGACCCCTGTCTCCCACAACATCTTTAGTTCATCCACTAACAGTCGAAGGTACACATTAAGGTCTTTTGTATGACTTTTATCCCCTGGAATGAGTAAAGTCAAAAACAAATACGGATCCCTCATGCACATTGCCGATGGATGATTATAAGCGACCATAATGACTGGCCAAACTAAGTGCGGCTGGCTAAAATTATTAAAAGGAAAAAATCCATCAGTAGCCATGCCAAGCCTAACATTCCTAACTTCTTCCACAAACTCAGGATAATTTGCATCAAATCTCTTCCATTCATCTCCATCCGATGGGTGAGTCAGCTGACCAGGCACGACATCACTTGTTCGATGGCAACTCGTATGTTGAGCCATATGAGATGACATGAATAGCCGTTGAAGTCTCGACACAAGTGGAAAGTACCGTAAGATTTTCCTGGGAACATGTTTCTCCTTCCCCCCACGTTTTGTAACCTTGTAATGATGCAGTAGTCGCATATATCACAATCATCCCTTATCTCATCCTCCCCATTGTATAACATGCAATCTTGCTCATAAGCATCGATTTTCTGATACCCCATATTTAACCCCTTGACCATCTTCTTCACTTCGTAATAATTCACAGGAAGAGTATGATCTTTGGGTAAGAACTGTCCAATTATAGCAAGCAAATCGTTGAAACCTTTCTCACTAAAGTCGTACTCATTCTTGAAGTGTAAGAGCTTCATCACTGCAGAAAGCTTGGTGTCCGTATCATTTCCTGAATACAACGCGACCCTAGAAGCAGATAGCAACTTGTAAAAGGTAGCAGTTGTATCATTTAGCACTTGCTTCGCACTGCTTGAAGAGGGTTCATTTTCATCCCAGTCAATATTAGTAGGGCCATAAGCATCGACCAACATCTCAACTGGATCATAGTTTTTGAGGTATGAATCCTGTGGAATTGGTTGATTCCCCGTGATGAGTCCATACGAAGTACCTATCCACAAATCCATGGGAAAATAAGTCGAATTTAATCTCATCGACTTTCTTCCAAATCAAGTTTTTACACTTGACACACAGGCATTGCATCTTCCCGTTCGGATCATCCGTATGTTCTAGTGCTTTGTTCAAGAAATCTGACACCCCAACACAATAAGTCATGCGATTAATCCCTCCCATCCTTTGGGTATCCTACGGAACATCCAACTCCGGTCGACTGACATTTTTAACTACACAGAAGACAGATTCAGTTAATTTTGATATTTATGCATGAATTAGATTTACCTAGTATCTCCACTCTACAGGACATGGATAAGGCTTCTATCCCGTTATTGGATACGTCTCGTCACTAGTGCAAACACGTTGAGTACGTTTCATAAGTTTCAAGAAAATTTCAGCAGCACCTCCCCATGGTCTCCAAGCACACGAAATAGACTAAGATAACTTAATCTGCTCTCAATGCACTCGGAGAACATATAGAGATAACAGTCAAAAAACCCTCAAAATAAAAAAAATGTATTGTTTCGTATTGTCACCGGCCAAAGTGAGAGACATAACATCCAATAACAGTCCCAAACTGGGGATTGTTCGACATTCACTCCTATTGAGTGAATGTCAAACGGGTTTCTAAGTTTATTAAAAATTGTGGCAAACTAAGCAAATGCTACTTAGTTAATTTTGCCAATGATGATAAACTAATTAAGTGGTACTTAGTATATGAGAATTGTTATTTGGAATCTATAGAGACTACTTGAGTCGGTAATGTAGGGGGAAATAGGGTAGGTCGTAGTTCTGTTTGTGTCCTATCTATCTCGAATAATAAAGTTAATTGAATTCTGCAGACATTCCTCGTTCCATCATATGAGATGACATCCGAAGGAGTTCCATTAAGCTATTGAACAAAGTTTCGGGTTAAGAAACCCTCTAAATGAACGAATGATCACTTCTCAGCTAGGAATGAATCATCTCCCCATAGGAGTCCAATACATGACATAGATAGGACCCATATGGAGAGATGATTCATTCCTAGCAAAGAAGTGATCATTCGCTCATCTAGAGGGTTGCTTAACCTAGAACTTTGTTCAAAAACTTAATGGCACTCCTTCCGGATGTTGCCATATGTTATGATGGAACAATGAGGAATGTCTGCAGTAATTCAATTAACTTTACAATTGGAGTATAGGACACAAACAGAACTACGCACCCCTTTTTTATTATTGTTAGAGAACCTATTGAGTACTATTATTAACGAAATCGCTATGTCGAAACTCAAGATACAAGAAAGAGTACATATATGTACTAAGAGTATTATTGCATTTATTAAAAATTGTGGCAAACTAAGCAAATGCTACTTAGTTTATTTTGCCAATGATAAACTAAGTAAGTGGTACTTAGTTTATGAGAATTGTTATTTGGAATCTATAGAGACTATTGTTCGACATTCACTCATATTTGTCAAATGGGTTTCTAAGTTTCATATTATAGTACATATATACATATATTACTTAATTATTGAGTTTATTAAAAATTGTGGCAAACTAAGCAAATGTTACTTAGTTTATTTTTCCAATGACAAACTAAGTAAGTGCTACTCAGTTTTTGAGAACTGTTATTTGAAATATATATGAAGAATACTATTAAATTATTTTATTTTATTTTATAAAATTTAATTATATTTATTATCATATTATATTTTATTTTATTTTATTTTAAATTTAATTTAATTTAGATTATTTTAATTTAATTTAATTTATTTTATTTTATTACATTTTTTAATTTTATTAATATTTTTATTAAATTTAATTTATTTATTTATTAAATTAAATCAAATTTGTTTTGTTTTATTCAATTTAAATTAATTTATTATTTATTTTATTTTATTTTATTTTGTATTATATTATATTATCTAATTTTTAAAATTTATTTAAGTTTATTATTATATTTTCTTTTATTTGTTTAATTTTTTAATTAATAAATATTTTATTTCTAATTTTTAAAATTTATATTATAGTATATTATATGGGAGAAAGTTCAAAAATGCCCCTGAGATTTACCGTGATATTTACCAAGCACCCTATACCTTTTTTTCCCCAAAAGTACCGTTAACGTTACACTTTTTGGGTCACCCGTGCCCTTGTCGTTAACAGAAGATAAACGGGATTAAAATTGGCTGACGTGGCAGACACATGGAGGCTTAAAGGAAGAAGGTTCAAAAATGCATATGACACATGTAAATATGTCATTTAATCAAAACAAAAAAAAATACTAAAATTCAAAATAAAAAAAGCATAACATATTTACATCATTTAATCAAAATACTTAAAAATTCAAATTATTTTATTAACAAATCAAAACAACTAATTAAATAAAACAAGTTGTATAACATATTTACATCATTTAATCAAAATACTAAAATTCAAAACATAACATATTTACATCAAATACTAATTAAAAAAAAAACTAAAATACTAATTAAAAAAATACTAAAATACTAAAAAAAATCAAATTAAAAATACTAAAATTTAAATTATTTTGTTAATTAATCAAAACAAACAAAATTTAAATTACATCATTAAAATACTAAAATCATAATACTAAATACTAATTGATATAAAATTTTAAATTACTAAAATCATAATACCAAATAATATTTTTAAAATTCAAAATACTAAAAAGCGTTATACAACTAATTGATATAATAATTTTAACCTTAATGTTCAAAATACTAAATAACGTTATCAATTTTTTTAACGCTAATATTTTTAATATTACTAAATAACGTTATCGAAATTAACGTTGAATATTACAAAATTAACGTTAATATTTTTAGTAGTTTGAAAATTCAACTAATATTTTTAGTATTTTGATGATTAACGTTAATATTTATAAAATTCAAAATTCAAAAATTCAACTAATTCAAAATTTCAAAATAATTAATGTTAATTCAACTAAAATCATCAAAAAAAATAACTAACGTTAATATTTTTTTACTAAATAACGTTAATTATTTTGAATTAGTTGAATTTTGAATATTTTTAAAATTCAACTAAATAATATTTTAAAATTCAACTAATTACATCATCAAAAATATCAACTAATATTAAAAAATATTAACGTTTTTTAATGTAATAAAATATTAACATTTTTTAATATCAAAAAATATTAAAGTTTTTTAATATTTTTAATATCAAAAAATTAACGTTTTTTAAATTAACATTAATATAATATATTAAATGTTTTCTAAAAGAATATGTTATGCTTTTTTATTTTGAATTTTAGTATTTTTTTTGTTTTGATTAAATGATATCTTTACATGTGTCGGGGGATCCATGTGTCTGTCACGTCAACGAAATTTGAACCCCGTTTATATTCTGTTAACGGCAGGGGCACGGGTGACCCAAAAAGTGTAACGTTAAGAGTACTTTTGGATTAAAAAAAAAAGTATAGGGTGTTCGGTAGATATCGCGGTAAACGTCAAGGGCATTTTTGAACCTTCTCCCTTTTATTTAATTAGTTATTTTGATTAGTTAACAAAATAATTTGAATTTTAGTATTTTGATTAAATGATGTAAATATGTTATACAACTTGTTTTATTTAATTAGTTCTTTTGATTAGTTAACAAAATAATTTGAATTTTAGTATTTTGATTAAATGATGTAAATATGTTATGCTTTTTTTTATTTTGAATTTTTGTAATTTTTGTTTTGATTAAATGACATATTTACATGTGTCAGGGGCATTTTTGAACCTTCTCCCTTTAAGCCTATATGTGTCTGCCACGTTAGCCAATTTTAACCCCGTTTATCTTCTGTTAACAACAGGGGCACGGGTGACCCAAAAAGTGTAACGTTAAGGGTAATGGATTTAATATACACGAATCGATATTCATTTCAAGTTTAAATTCGTAGTTTTATTTTTGTTTTGTGTTCGTTTTCACTTGTTTCATGTCATTTTATGTGTAGGGTGGTTGTGGATGCAAGTGGTGAAGAAAGATAGAGTTTTGGAGCGAAATTGGAAAAATGCTTGAAGTGGAAAATTTCTTTTAAGAAGCCTAAGTTTCACGGGCTGCGCTTTTTTTAAGCATGTACTTCCCCCGTCGGTGGGGGTCCCGATTTCTGCACTCTCCTGATGCGTTTTGATGTCTGCTGATACTCGGTTTTTGGGACTCTGTTAGGCGCTTGGACTCTAAAATAAAGGCAGATTTTGGCTAGAACATAGAGGAGCTTAATATTATGTTGCAATCAACAAATTATACAATACAAGGAGCATACTACAGAGATTAATTTCAGGATTCAAGTGCGAGCTTTTGAGGAATAATTTGAAGAGATTATCGTGACGGTTGCAAATCTAGGCTACGCGAAGGGGTTTTCATTATTCTTCTTCTCTTTAGTCTTTTATTTGTAATTGAAAGGATTGTTTCATTAGATTATTCAGTTTTTAATTCATTCGTTATGAACTAATTAGCTTATTAGACTTGTGATGGATCCTTGGGTGAAACGATGATTTTATAACTTTGATTTCCAATTCAATAAAGTATTTTTAGTTTATCTATGTTAATTCGAGCGTGAACTTATGAATTGCTTGATCAACAATTCCTCGTGGATTTGAATGGAATCGAGAGAGGATATTCAAATCTAGACCTAGTTAATGTAGCATGTGTCATGAATTTTGTGAATAGCAGATTTTTGATTATTGTTAAGGTAGAGATATGCTTGACATCAAATGTAATCGGGTAGAGAACTTAAGCTTAAACCTTCTTTAATTGGAGTTCCCATAGAGATATAGTGAGTTGGTTGACTTAGGTGTTTAACGGATTTCTATCTTAATTGTGGATTGATGTTAATACGGTATTAGTGCATCGAGAGGTGGTTAATACTACGTTCGTGTTCTTGATTAATAAACTGAGATAGTGAATTGAATTGGAATAAAGGTGTTAAAATCAGAGTGAAGCTCAGGGTGAAACATAAGTCTAATTCTCCATTAATTGTTTGAATTCGCATTTTGATATTGGTGATTTGGTTTGTTGTATTTTATTTGTTTTTAATTTAGGTTCTATAATTTTTAATCATTGAATTGGATAGTTTAATAAAATTAGGATTAATAGGAAATTGATAATTGTGAAGTTAAGTTTCTTACTAAATTGTCTCTGTGGGAACGATACTCTATTCATCACTTTATTACTTGTTGACCACGCATACTTCTTGCGTGTTTTGCGCGTATCGATTTTACCCAACAAGTTTTTGGCGCCGTTGTTGGGGACTATTTAGTATAAATCTTAATATTTTTACAATATCAGTTTAATTAATCCAGTTTTACTTAGACATTTTTAGTTTTTTTGTTTTGCTTCTTCTATTTCAGGTGTGGAAGCAGTATATGCAAACTCGGCCCAAAAATCCAGATTTACTGCCTTGACATTGACATTGATAAAAGGTTTCAGAGGTTGAGCAAGTGGATAAAGGAAACTAGACAAGAATTTGAAACACCGAGGAAGAAGAGGAAATGGCAAACCAAGATCGAAAACATTAAGGACTACGCCACGCCTAAGGTGATCGAATCGCAATCAAGCATCACCAGTTCATAATAAGCAAATAAATACATTTGAAATTAAGCCAGGGATGATACAAATGATTCAGAATTTAGTTCAATTTGGGGGATTGGCAAATGATGATCCGAACGAGCATCTAGTTAGTTTTTTGGAACTGTGCAACACCTTTAGGTTCAATGGGGTGTCGGATGAAGCTGTAAAACTTAGATTGTTCCCATTCTCTTTACGGGACAAGGCAAAGAGCTGGTTACATTCTTTACCATCCGGTTCGATAACTACATGGGAGGATTTAGCTCAGAAATTCCTCGCAAAATTCTTTCCACCGGCGAAAACTGCAAAGATGAGAAACGAGATAACGATGTTTGAACAGCAACATGGGGAGTCATTATATGACGCTTGGGAGAGATACAAAGAATTGCTTAGAAAATGCCCACATCATGGATTGCCCAAGTGGCTGCAGATGAACACTTTTTACAATGGGTTACATGGGAATCTCAGGACAAGTATTGATGCAGCATCGGGAGGAGCATTTATGGCTAAGAGTTACGAGGAAGCATATGAAGTTGATTGAAACCATGGCGGCTAATAACTACCAAAGGGCCCACAAAGAAGAATGACACAAGCAAGGGTAAGGCAGGGGTGTTAGAAGTAGATAGTATGACAAATGATGCAAGCACAGATATCCGTGACTTACAAAGATGTTGGAGTCAGAATAAAGAAAGACAAGCACAACAAACACAAACAAGTACAAAGAAGTGGCAATAATATGAATTATGCGTGGGAGAGCACCCAACGAGAGCAATATGCGATTAATCCAAAGAAATTGCATGTAGTTCATCTAAAACTACAATGTAATTTTGCAAAACACATATCGTAACACATACAATCAAGGAAATAGAATCATCCAAATTTCTCATGGAGCAACAACCAAAGAAAATCAAGCTTCACGACAATCATATCCACCAGATTTCGAATCAAGAACAACCAAATTTCAATATCAAGAAAGGAAATCGATGTGGAGGAAGGTTGTCAAAATACATGACTAGCAACGATTTGGCTATGAAAAATCAAGCTATGGCTATCAAAAATATAGAGAATCGATAGGTCAAATTGCGCTGGCATTGAATAATAGACCACAAGGAACATTACCTAGTGACACCGAGAGAAATCGAAGGTAGTCATGAGAAATGTCAAAGCATTATGTTGAGAAGTGGAAAACATCTCGCATGATAATAATGCGAAAAATTCAATGACACGAGGGAAAAAAGTTGATGAAGAACGTGGAAGGAAGGTAACAAAGGCGAGGAAACACAGCTTAAATAATAAGCCAATGGTTTATCCTCCACCACCGCTTTCAAAGAGAGGGTCCAAAAACAAAATCGATAAGGGTTCGCAAAGTTTTTAGACGTGTTCAAGAAACTCCAGATTAACATCCCATTCGCATGAGGCCCTAGAGCAAATGCCGAAGTTATGCGCGAAGTTTATGAAAGGAATTCACGAGGTAAAAAGAAATGGGAAGAATTTGAAACAATGGCACTAACAGAGGAGTGTAGTAAGTGTGTTACGTAAGAAGATACCACCAAAACTTAAAGACCTGTGAGAGCTTTACTATCCCATGCACGATCGGAAAATGTCGTTTAACAAATGTCTATGATTTGGGGGCGAGTGTGAAACCTCATGCCATTGTTAAGATATACGTAATTGGGTTTACCCGCACCAAAGCTTCACTTAATATTTCATTACAATATGCGGATAGGTCACCACATATCCGAGAGGCATAGTAGAGGACATTTCGTAAAAGTGGATAAGTTTATATTCCCGTGGACTTTTTATCATTCGGATTTCGAGGAGGATAAGAACATACCGATTATCCTACGGAGACCTTTCTTGGCTACGGGAAGGACACTCATAGACGTGCAAAAAGGAGAACTTACTATGAGAGTCCAAGATCAAGAAATCAAATTTAATGTGTTCAAGGCCATAAAATTCCCTACGGATGAGGAAGAATGTTTTAGGATGGATTTAATTGAGCAAATCATCAGTAAAGATATGAGCAAGAGTTTGGTCATTGATCCATTAGAAACAACCTTACTAGGGGATGAAGAAAAGGACGACCCAGAATTTGTGGACCTCTTACAGATGCTAGACTCATTGCCACGAGTCAGCCGCTTAAGAGCACCGTTTGAACCTTTGCAGACGGAGGAAAAAGCTGTAGAAAAATTGAAACCGTCATTGGAGGAGCCACCAACATTGGAGCTTAAACCACTTCCTAAACATCTCAGGTATGTGTACTTAGGCAATTCAAATTTTACCTCATAATTATTTCTACCGCGACTTAACGAATTGCAGGAAGAAAAGTTGTTGAGGGTGCTTAGGGATCACAAATCGTGATTGGTTGGACGATTCACGGATATAAAGGGAATTAGTCCGTCATTCGCATGCACAAGATTCTCGATGGAGGATGATGCAAGACCGCTTCGGTGGAGCATCAACGCCGACTAAACCCAATTATGAAGGAAGTGGTAAAGAAGGAAATTCGAAATTATTGGATGCCAGATCATATACCCAATTCCGATAGTAAATGGGTTAGTCCGGTTCATCAGGTGCCAAAAAAGGGGGGAAAATGTGGTACGTAATGAGGACAACGAGTTAATTCCAACAAGAAAAGTTATAGGATGGAGGGTGTGCATCGATTATAGGAGATTGAATAAGGCAACCTGAAAAGATCATTTTCCGCTGCCCTTTATTGATCAAATGTTAGACAGATTAGCGGGACACGAGTACTATTGTTTATTGGATGGATACTCGGGCTATAACCAGATCGCCATCGCTCCTGAGGATCAAGAGAAGACAACATTTACATGCCCTTACGACACATTTTCATTCAGGAGGATGTCATTCGGGTTATGCAATGCACCTGCAACTTTCCAACGGTGTATGATGGCCATTTTTTCGGATATGGTGGAGAAGAATGTTGAAGTCTTCATGGACGATTTCTCGACCTATGGAGACAACTTTGATACTTGCCTAGGGAATCGGGTCATGGTATTGCGGCGATGTAAGGATACAAACCTCATACTAATCGGGGAAAATGCCACTTCATGGTTGAAGAAGGCATAATTTTGGGCCATAAGGTGTCGGCTCAAGGATTGGAGGTGGACAAAGAAAAGTGGATACCATCGAGAAACCCGCTTCCACCGAGCTTCGCTTAAGGGTATTAGAAGTTTTACGGGGCATGCTGGGTTCTACAGGAGGTTCATAAAAGACTTCTCTAAAATTGCAAAACCTCTATGCAGTCTTTTAGAGAAGGATGCCACGTTCAGTTTTACTGCGGAATGCAAGTCAGCGTTTGAATTGTTGAAGAAGAAATTAACTACGACCCCTGTAATAGTCGCACCTGATCGAAATATGCCATTTGAGCTTATGTGTGATGAAAGCGACTATGCGGTTACAATGTTTTGGGACAAAGACGAGACAAAGTGTTTCACGCCATATACTATGCAAGCAAAACACTCACAAAGACTCAAATGAATTACACTACCACGGAAAAGGAATTGCTTGCAGTGGTGTACGCGTTTGACAAATTCTGGGCATACTTGATCGGGACTAAGGTGATAGTCTACACGGACCATTCACGATTCAATACCTAATAGAAAAAAAAGATGCTAAGCCACGCCTTATCCGATGGATTCTCTTACTTCAAGAGTTTGACTTAGAAATTAAAGATAGAAAGGGGACGGAGAATCAAGTTGCCGACCATTTATCAAGGCTGGAAAATTCGGAGAAAAAGGATGAAGATAGATGCGCAATTAATGAGTCATTCTCGGATGAGCAACTATTTGGATTAAATGCAGAATTTCCTTGGTATACAGACTCCGCAAACTATCTGGTGAGTAACATGCTTCCCCTTGATCTTACACGACAACAGAAAAAGAAGTTTCTTCATGACGTCAAGTGGTACATGTGGGATGAACCTTATCTATTCAAACAGTGCGCCGACAAGATGATTCGACGATGTATCCCCTATGAAGTGAAGTGCACAACATATCGTAGGAATGCCACCATCGGCATATATGGGGGACATTATGGGAGTGAGCGACCATGGCAAAAGTGCTTCAAGCCGGGTTTTATTGGTCGACATTGTTCAAAGACGCCCACCTATTTGTGAAAACCTGTAATAGATGCCAAAGGGTGGGAAACATCTCTAAATGGAATGAGATACCCCTACAAACAATTCTTGAAGTGGAAATCTTTGATGTATGGGGCATCGATTTCATGGGACCATTCCTTCATCCCAAAGCAATCAAGATATTTTACTCATGGTGGATTACGCTCTAAATGGGTTGAAGTCTGCAAAGACTACCATCTAACGATGCTAAGGTGGTCCTCAAATTCCTACAGAAAAACATTTTCACGAGGTTTGGCACGCCAAGAGCAATAATCAGTGACGAAGGTAGTCACTTCTGCAATAAGTCTTTTATAGCTCTGTTGGCTAAGTATGGGGTTAACCACAAGGTGGCTACAGCGTATCACCCTCAAACAAATGGACATGCTGAGGTATCAAACAGAGAAGTTAAGAAGATTTTGGAAAAAGTCATAAATCCGAGTTAGAAAGATTGGTCACTTCGGTTGGATGACGCATTATGGGCTTACCGGACTGCATACAAAACACCAATCGGGATGTCACCATATCAACTCCTATACGGAAAAGCATGTCACTTACCGGTGGAGTTACAGCACAAGGCCTATTGGGCAATACAGAAATTGAATTTTGATCAATCCGCCGTAGGAGAAAAAGAGGCTACTCCAACTTAATGAGCTCGACGAATTTTCGACTTCATGCATACGAGAACGCCAAGCTTTACAAGGAAAAGGTTAAAAGATGGCACGACCAGAAGATTGTGCATCGAACATTCGAGCCGGGTCAATCAGTCCTCTTGTTCAACTCACGGCTGCGATTGTTCCCAGGAAAGCTTAAGTCGAGATGGTCCGGACCATTCACTATAAAGCGAGTATTCCCTCATGGCGCCATTGAACTCTACAGTCGTAATCCATTAGAGACGTTCAAGGTCAATGGTCAACGGATAAAGCATTACTGGGGTGGCGAATCAAACTGGGATGTCGTCAACATCACCCTAGCCGATACACAGTAAAACAGGGAGTAGTCAGGCTGAACGACTTAAAATCAAGCGCTAATTGGGAGGCAACCCAATATTTTGTTATTTTTCGTAGTTTTATTTATAATTGTTAGAATGTAGCTTTTATTAAGTATTAGGTAGGTAGTATAGCGTAAAAATTTTTGTGGAAACTCTCAATCCTACTCCAAGTCATCAATAATCTAACATCTTGCATGTTTATGGTTGCAGGAGGGGTCAAAAGTGAGTAAGAGCAATAACGGGCAAGAAAGGAAGGAAAATCGAAGAATTTTTCATCACCAAATTTTGGGCCAAAAATTTGAAGACAGTGGGCATGCCAGCCGGGGTGGGCTCAAATAGTTCGCACTCGGGCAAGTGGGGTATCACATTCTGGGAAGATAAGTCACCGACACGACGTTCCTTTCTTATTTCCCCACACACACGCCTAGTGCCATCTTGGTTTTCTTTATCCTAAACACAACCCACGATCGACATCTCCTATCAACTACTACAACCCATTACCTACATCACCCTTATCTCACATCACCCACTTCACCCCACAAATTCCACTAACCCACACAATCAACCACACGAATCCCTCTCCCATATCTCACCTCTATATAAACCCTACCATATACCTCCTATAGTCATCTCCAAATATATGAATTCCTCAAGAAATTGGGCACACACATAGAGCAATTGAGAGTAAGTTACCTTCTTGTTGAGTTTCCATCTTCTCTCCATCAAATACCATAGAAACTCTCAAGCTTTGGGGTAAGAAATGGATTGTGCACACCAAGTGTTTGATATATTGAGTGAACCAAGTGTAAGGGAAAGGAAGTGTGTGCTAACAAGTTTTAACATCCGAAATTCAATGGCTTCACAACCGACTTCCAAACGCCAAAGGGGAGAGAGTTCAAGGTCCCGCTCAATCGACACTAACATATGATCGATTTAAAATTTGTGAGTGCCGCCGCCACAAACCAAGATGACTACATGCTTACTAAAGCCCTTACGCCGAGCGTGGATTGGCCCCGAGGGAAATGATGGGGAGATGATGGCTCAAATTTATCAAAAGGGTGGCTTAAACTCACCGAGCATCCATCCCCTATCGTCAACATCATCAAGGAATTTTATGTAAACGTCAAGACAAAGCCCCATTCAATGCGTTTGTGCGGGTCGCATGGTCCCATCAAAGTGATGATGCAATCAATGCCTATTATCGATTATGGGTGCCACGACAGATGTGTCATGATGCACAATTGAGGGATTTTGACCCTGACTACGAGGAGGTTATTACGAACTTGACAAAGCCGGAACATCTTGGATCAAAGGTCGAAAGGGAGGTACAATGTTCCATAGCAAGGACCTTAGCCGGTATGGCAAAATATGGTACGCCTTCTTATGTGCTAAATTGCTTCCGTCCCAACACACTTCGGACGTCACCAAAGAGAAGGCGTTACTATTGTACGCAATTGTGCAAGATTTTATTATTGACGTCGGGGCAATTATCAGTTTCTCCATCCGCCGGTGTTTACGTGGAAATTTTTTGGGCGGCTTGCCACACCCCTCACTCATCTGTGCGTTGTGTCGCAATGCAGGGGTGAGATGGTCCGATGATGAGCCTACTCAAATGTCGCTCGCTTTGCTTGATTCTAGAATGATAGCGCGGTATTCTGTATGGGCAGGAGGCGAGTCACATCCACGAGGTTTGGGTTTTATTTTTCCATCGGCGTCGGAAGACGAAGTCGATGCAGAAGATACCTCGGGGGATGAGGATGAAGCTATGGGAGATCAAGGAACCGAGCAGGTACCGCAGACCGAGGCAATATCCAGTCCTCAGTTCCTTGAGTTCCAAAATCAGATGAATGCACACAATAGGGCAACACGTCGGGAAATGCGGCGATTGGCGATGCGACAAGATCACATGTTTGATGCTATGAACGCATCTTTCGCCTCACTCAACACAACACTCCAAAGTTTCAACCCGGCGGCTCACTATCCATATCAACAACGGACCACTGCCTCGATTTCCTCCAAGTGATTCCGATGATGAAGAGCACCAACCACCTCCTCAGACTTAGGCGATTCGAGGGAAGTCCTCATGCATTTACTTTTATTATTATCCAATGAGGGCATTGTGTTACTTAAGTTTGGGGGATTTAATTGTTTAGTTGCATGCATTTTGTTATTTTTGTTTTTATTTCTAGTTTGCATTGTAGATTAGGTGTTTGCATAGTAGTTAGGATTTTCCATTGTTTTCATAAGTGTTATTTTCAGTTTTTTTTAAAAAAAAATTAGTTAAATATTGTGTTTGCATATGTCCAACGGTGTTGCATTTTCATGTTATTTATGGGCCAATGATGAGATTGTGAACAAGTTAACCAATACAGTATTGATTATTAGAACTGTGATACAATTTCTGTTATGAATCGATTCTTGGACTTGTTTGAAACTATTATAAAAAGGTTAGCACTAATAACATCTTTGTTGACCGATCAGTTCAAATTGATACATAAATAGTTTCTAAAGGATAATGCTAGGGTGAATGAGAAAACGACAAGGATAGGCAATAAAGGCTAAAATTAGGCAAGAACCTAAGTGGGGGGGGGAGTATATGTGGGGTATATAAGCTAAAAAAAAAACATAAAAAGACATGAGAGTCTTGTGGTGGGTTGAGGAGAAACACTCCCCATAAACACACAAGCATGAGATGGAGCGTAAAACAAACTCACCAACCATCTATCTAAAAAAAAAGAGGAATAAATGACGGAAAAGAGCAAAAAGCCCCTGTGTGAAAAAAAAAAAAAAAAAAAGAAGAAAGTATAAGTATCCTGCATGAACCCTTGAATTTGGTATTGTTTAATGTTAGTTGGGTTGTGCCTATCTTTGAAATTTTTAAGATTGCACTGTATGATTCCTTCTAAGAAGTTGCTTATGTATTGAATTTGGGTCCGTATCAGTTATCATAGATGTTGATCACACACGCACGCTATACCAGTGATAATTGTTCAAGATTTGAGAATTAATACGAAATTGTGGATTAGTTTTGGTGATTCATATTGTAAGGTTGCTTGTTTTCTCTGAGGCCGACGAGATAAGTTAGTTTCTGCAATATTGTTGGATTCTTAGGCATTTAGATTTGTTTATTTCATTGCATTGCATAGCATGTAGTTTGTTTTGTGCTCGAGGACTAGCACGGTTTAAGTTTGGGGGATTTTGATAATTGGATTTAATATACACGAATCGATATTCATTTCAAGTTTAAATTCGTAGTTTTCTTTTTGTTTTGTGTTCGTTTTCACTTGTTTCATGTCATTTTATGTGTAGGGTGGTTGTGGATGCAAGTGGTGAAGAAAGACGGAGTTTTGGAGCGAAATTGGAAAAATGCTTGAAGTGGGAAAATTTCTTTAAGAAGAGCCTGTTTCACGGGGTGGGCCTTTTTAAAGTCAAGACCCCCCGGAAGTGGGGTCCCGATTCCTGCACTCTCCTGATGCATTTTGATGTCTGCTGGTACTCGGTTTTTGGGACTCTGTTAGGCGTTTGGACTCTAAAAAAGGCAGATTTCGGCTAGAACAGAGGGAGAGCTTAATATTACGTTGCAATCAACAAATCATACAACACGAGGAGCATACTACAGAGATTAATTCCAGGATTCAAGTGCGAGCTTTGGAGGAATAATTTGAAGAGATTATCGTGACGGTTGCACATCTAGGCTACGTGAAGGGGTTTTCATTATTCTTCTTCTCTTTAGTCGTTATTTGTAATTGAAAGGATGGTTTCATTAGATTATTCAGTTTTTAATTCATTCGTTATGAACTAATTAGCTTATTAGACTTGTGATGGATCCTTGGGTGCAACGATGATTTTATAACTTTGATTTCCAATTCAATAAAGTATTTTCAGTTTATCTATGTTAATTCGAGCGTGAACTTATGAATTGCTTGATCAACAATTCCTCGTGGATTTGAATGGAATCGAGAGAGGATATTCAAATCTAGACCTAGTTAATGTAGCATGTGTCATGAATTTTGTGAATAGCAGATTTTTGATTATTGTTAAGGTAGAGATATGCTTGACATCACATGTAATCGGGTAGAGAACTTAAGCTTAAACCTTCTTTAATTGCAGTTCACATAGAGATATAGTGAGTTGGTTGATTTAGGTGTTTAACGGATTTCTATCTTAATTGTGGATTGATGTTAATACGGTATTAGTGCATCGAGAGGTGGTTAATACTACGTTCGTGTTCTTGATTAATAAACTGAGATAGTGAATTGAATTGGAATAAAGGTGTTGTTAATCGAGTGAAGCTGTGGTGAAATCATAAGTCTAATTCTCCATTAATTGTTTGAATTCCAGATTTTGATATTGGTGATTTGGTTTGTGGTATTTTATTTGTTTTTAATTTAGGTTCTATAATTTTTAATCATTGAATTGGATAGTTTAATAAAATTAGGATTAATAGGAAATTGATAATTGTGAAGTTAAGTTTCTTACTAAATTTATCTCGAAATTTTAATTGTGGGAACGATACTCTATTCATCACTTTATTACTTGTTGACCTGTGTTTAGAGAGATATATATATGAAAATGAGAGGTCGCTGCAGAAACAGAAGCCAAATATGTTTTTTAGGTTTATTTCCGACGGACATTCCGTCGGCTTTAGATCCCTCGAAATTAACTTAAGTCCAACGGATAGTCCCTCGGAAATAACCCACCATCCGTCAAGGTTATATTTGGCGTTTGCGAGAATCTTTGCGCCACCAATGAACCCCTACTTCCGACGGCATTCGGTCGAAAATAAACTATTTTCGAGGGACATAGTTTCGACAGATTATTCTCTCAAAAATATACATAATTACGACAGAATGAAGTGCGTCAGAAATAGCCGGTTTTCTTGTAGTGCGAACCCTGGTGATAACCCCAGGAGATCAATTCAAACCCCGATGACAACCCCGGGAGACAACAAACCAACCTCAGAAACAACTCTGAGGACTGGCAAAAGTTAACAGCAGTCCAATCTCGGAGACAACCCTAAGAAAAGACAGCTACAACTGCATCAAACCCGGAGACAACCAAGAGGGGAAAAATTCTAATTTTTCTAACCCAACATCAAATCAAGTCAAATCACTGCCATAAAGGTCATACAGAACCATAACGTCAATTCCGAGTGAAAACAGCATAAGACAGCTCAACGGACTGACTGCGAAGACTGGAAGATCTAGTCATGAACCCATCCTCCCGAATTTGGAAAAGGTCAAATCCCATGTCATTATGTTGCTCTCGGAAATGGCTTTCTTGAAAGGTATAACACGCCTCCATCGGACTCCTGGATTAAAAGTTATGAAGGTTCGAGCAGACTGTGTGTTGGTCTACATGCACGTACTTCGAGACAACGAGACCCATGGGACCAAGCCCACCCAGGTCAGCCGCAAGTGGACCCACGACTATTTTGGTCTATAAATACAACCCCAAATTAGCCATAAAAAGATTTTAAAAAATAAGATGGAATTGTTGGGTTTTGGCATAGAAACGCAGCGGAAATAAACCAATTAAAGGCAATTCTGAAACCCTAAAACAAGATCCATGCGAATAATTCAATTAATTCAGAGGTTAGAAATTATACCGATTGTTAAAGCTAGAATCGATGCGGTCAAATCTCAACTTAATTCAAGCGAATTTGCGTCTCTACGGTGGTATCCACGAGCGCTCCACACGAATAAATCCTACGATCTGCGAGAAGAAGGAAACGCGGAACTAGCCACCAAGGATGAGGATTTTCTGAAACTATTTTCTCTCTAGTCTCTCTCTAAGAGCGGATAGGGTTTTGGTTAATGAATAATGCCTAAAATGGCTGCTACGTATCATATATATAGCGATTAAAAGGAATTATTCAAAACCTAATTTAATAAAATCCGAATTTATATATATATATCTTAATTAAGTCTTACTTAATTAATATACCTATATATACCTATTAATTTAAATTCGTAATTTAAATATTATCAATCATATTGACATATTTAAATCTTTATAATTTAAATTAATTCTCTTTTAATTACGTTCTATGTGTGTGACCCTATAGGTTATTATTACGTTGGCAATAATTTTAAAATCATATTATAAAATTATAAATAGTGGCGACATCTAGTAATGCATCACTTTGTTACCCAGTAATAATAAGATAAATGATTCGATGCAACCTTTTAGTGACCAATGTTTCAATGTAATTTAATCCTTTTAACCTTAATATCCTAGATTAAACTCTTCGAGTCATGGAATGTGTCATACTCTTCATAATTTAATCGAGTTTTTCTTGATCAATGAGTAGACTATATGAAACAAATCACTATTTGAGCATGGCCATGCATTTCATAGTCCTACTCAATCAAGAGGCCTATAGATATCACCCCTAATACATAGGAGGTTAAATTCCATCTAGATCACTCATATTACTCACCACGATTCATGATGTACCCAATAATCACCTTCTGAGTTCACCCTATTAAAGGTGACATTTGATGATATCAAAATACATAAATTCTGTGTAGAAATATAGTGATTTGGTCAGGGAGGACCATTACATCATTGTCACTATGAGAATTGCTAATGACACTTCGCATAATGCTCCACATAGAATTCTCATGGTGGGTCCATCAAATTACATCATTCTCTAACAAATTACCTATACATTGACTTAATATCTCATATATTTATGACCAATGAGATTTGGTCATCAGTCAATCCACATACTAGTCTTAATGCATCATTGTTGTCCCATCAACAATGATACTCGACTAGGGACATTTAAGAACAATGATACTAATTGTAAATATATAATCTCATGTTCAAGTCACATACTTGAAACTATATAATTTGTATCAATATTCTAAGGATTTTTTTATTATGTTAACATTTATATAACGCAGTAAATAAAACCATAATAAAATCATTCATTTATTCAATCAAATATAATATCAAAATGTTAAGCAATTATATCAAATAATTGGCCTCTAGGGTATAAATTCTAACAAGAATTACTCCCGTTTCAGCTCTTAACCCCTCTTACAGTGTTCCAAACTTCGATATTCTTCTTTGTAGACACTTGTATACATATATATTACAACATATCAAGTTTTAACCGGTGGAAACTGAGTTTTCAAGCTTCAAAAGCAGTTTAAAGCCTTCTTCGCTACATACTGTAAGATCTCTTCTGATCCGAAGCTTTTATCTGCTTTAATATATATATATATATATATATATATGTGTGTGTGTGTGTGTGTGTGTGTGTTAATTGTTTACTATAATTAAATATCAGTTTTAGTTGTTCATTTAATGTAAAGCTGTGATATTTAAATTCATAGACTAGATTTATCTAAATATAAATCTAGCCATATCTAACTTTTAATTGATTCAAAAGTTTTTAAACTAGAACCGTTGAGCTAGAATGGCTAAGATTTATTTAAATTTAGTTTTCTTTCTAGATTTGTGAATATAAAGCAACCGTGCGACCCTAGATCTGTATCTAGAGGAAGTTGGAAGCTTTGGCTACGCACATGCAAGGATTTAACTGATGAATCCTTTGTTTTGAAAGATTAAATATCTATTTTATTATAGTATATTTGTTATGCAGGCTATTCATATGATATTATGTGTGCCTAGGAACCACATGATCTAAGATCCAACTAACGGGTCTAGATATGGTTCCCACGATGGGGTGCTCGGACATTCTTTGATGGCTTTCATGCCCATAAAGAGCTCGACACTTATATGTATATTATTTTGTTGAAGATGTTTCGCATCTCAAGAATAAAATCAAAACAAGCCGAATATGGAATAAAATAGAAGTATCAAATGCCTCAATTACTATGTGAGCATAACGGTTTGAAAATCTATTTTCAAAACATCATTTCTGTATATTTTTATTAAAATTTAACTTTTATACACGTCAAACCCTTTGTATATATGTGTAAAAGAGGCATAACACTACTTCCAAATAAAGCACTTAGGCCCAATTAACTGCAACACACACATATTTCAAATAAATTAGGGAATTAAAAAGACAATGTAACCGTATTATTACGAAACCCGGGGCATGCCTAACACATTCTCCCTGCTTAAGCAAGCCCCCGAACTCTATGAATCTCGATTTCCCATGCATGTTAAACAGAGTCCAATAATTGGGCATTTGTAAAACTTTTCATAACTCGATTGAGTTAGTACAACCATTTCACTCCTACCAACTGGCGACTCTATAAAAATCAATATTTTCAAATTGTCGATATTTCATATCGGACTCTTTTGTCAATTTCACCCTTTCAAAAAAAATTCGAACCACATAGAAAACATAAAGGGTAAGAAATATTTAAAAGAGGAATTCCAAAACGGAAATTTTTTCCCAACGTCGATAGCTGCTAGCAAGGCTTGCCATCTACCAAATATTTGTCTAGAAGCAATGTTCTTAACATCCTTCTCTAAAACTTCTTTAGCTTATTTGCAATCAAATCTAAGAAGGAATCTCTGATTTAAGAGATCTCCTTGGAATTTATCAATACACATCACTATAGAACATATTTCTTTCTTAATAGTTGAGTAGTTTATCTGTGTATCATCCCACTTTCCTGAAACAAATCGAACCAAAATTTCTTTTGAATTTATAATTTATTTCAAAATACCCCCATAGCCTTTGTCGGAAGCATCTGTCTCGACAATTTTAGGGGCTTCTGAATCTGAAAATTATAGACATGGCAAAGATTTCACTCAAAGCTTAATCTTTTTATTTGCCAAGGTACATTCATCTGTCCAAGGCATAGAATTTTTATTTAGCCTTTTATATAGAGGGGCCGCATCAATTGCCAGATCTTTGTAAAAATCTCTAACATAGTTGACACTTCCCATAAATCTTTGAAGCTAATTTTGATCCAAGATTTTGTCTGGAAATTTATCAGCGAAGGCAATAGCTCTATCAATCGGAATATACTGTGTTTGAGCAATCTCAAATCCCAAAAACCTTATTTTCATCTAGAATAATTTCATCTTCTTAGACGATACCACAAGGCATTCTCTCTTAACCACTGTTTTAAACACGTTTAAATTTTTATAGTGTTGAGCTATATCCTTTGAGAATACTAAAACATCGTCAATATAAACGATCATAAAATCCATGAATGGATTAAAGATCTCATTCATAATGTTCTTAAACTCTGAAGGCGCATTCTTGAGGCCAAAAGCCCAAACATTCCATTCTTAATGTCCAAATGGAACTGTAAACGTTGTTTTATATCCGTCTTCTTCTTTTATTAGGATTTGTCAGTATCCACTCTTTATATCAAATTTTAAGAAGACATTTGCTTTAAGCAATCTGTTTAACAAATCCCTCTTGTTTGGAATTGGATATCTGATCCATCTCAAAACTTTATTTAGACGTTTATAGTTAATCACCAGCCTTAGAACTCCTCTTTCTATTTTGGCCTCATTTTCCACGTAGAATGCCGAACATGACCATAGTGAAACACTCTTCCTTATCAATCCCTTTTTTAATAAATCATTTATCTATTCTTGGCAAAGCTTCAAAAACCTTTCATTCATTTGAATAGGTCTAGCTTTGGTAGGAATAAGCCTTTCATTAAATCCTTCTATATATGGAAGAGAGATAACATGTTTCTTTCTATTCTAGAAAGCAGTAGGATTCGTATAGCAAATCTCTTCGCATAATTCCTCCTGGTAAGTTTTAACTTTAAGTTTAAACTTTTCATCTTTAAAATGTTGTTCTATCTTCTTGATTTCCAATTCTTGTCTAAGAAAGAATATAAAATCTTCTTTGCGTTTAAGCAAATGGTTGACTCCTTGATATCGAGATTTCGAGATAAAATTGAACCAAACTTCTATCCCCTCCTTATTAGTGCTTATACCCTTTTGATCAATAGATATTGGGAAAAGCAGGCTAATAAAAGGCGTACCCAAAATAGCTGCTTAGGCCATATTTTTAACTAAAAGGAATGGCGATTCAAAACAAACCTCATTATTGTATACTACTGCATCTAAAAGTTTATAATCAATATGCAATTAGCTACCATCAGCATACTCAGCATTTGAGCTGTCTTTGAGTAATATTTAGAAGGAACTAGGCCTTCTGCCATAAATCTAAGTATGCTCTCGAATCTATTAAGGCTTCAGTAGTATCTGAAAACTCTTATTCAATAAGGATAGTAATCTTCACATACCACTTTTGAGTGATAATCCAATTAATCAAGTTGATTTTTAATCCTTTTGAACTAGATTCTCCTTGGATGACTCGTCTATCTTGATTGGAAAACTCATGGACTTCATCTTCAAAATCTTCACTCTCACCTTTATTAATCATAGGAGAGTTTGATTCATCTATTTTTCCTTTACCTTTTGTCATCATTGCCTTTGAGCTAGCGGATGTCTTTCTTAATTTGCTTGATTTCCTTCTGGAGATCAGTAATAAGAACTTCACGAGAATCACTATGTAACACCCCTAAAACCCGAGTCTGGTGTGTCACGAGTGCTACTCTTCCATACATTCATCTCTATATCCTTGAGATACAATTAAAACTTTAAAATATAGCAATATATTTATTCAAATCCCAGATTTTATTACCTTTAAAATATTAAATACATTATAAATAATGATAACTACTTACTTACGAGTGTGACATTCATCCACCACAATAGATACATAATAGTTTAACTAACTACGTTTCAAGTCGAAGACTTGATCTCTTCCTTCCATCGCCATTGGATCCTTTAGTTCCTCTAGCTTCGCTGAAAATATTTTTATTTTTAAAAGCAAGGGTGAGCATTCAATTGCCCAGTAAGTTATAGCAGTTGAAAATAACATGATCAAGAATTAGATATTTTTTCTTTAGAAAACTTTAATAACTGTATAATAGTTATGAAGCAGCTTTAATAAATTGGAATAATTCAGATTCCTAACATTCATATTCATCCTTCATTGACATTTCTTATAATCCTTCTAAGACTCAATTCAGTCATACACAAATACATATGTGAAAAGAATCACCTTTTTAACATATATATTATGAACAACAACACAACAGTTCATTCCAAGTACATAGGTACGAATAATTAGCACGTAGCATAAAACATGGATAAATATATTTCACAAGTATAAAACATTTGCACATAGATAGTAACTTGCTCAATTACAACATTTGAGTAAGTTAACGAAACTTGCACAAAGTAATATCATGTACAGGTTAGGAAACTTGCCTTAAGCGATGCTTACAACCTTATGCTATATCGTTCTTCAAATGCCCTAAAAATCATATAAGGACAACACATCCATTAATTACATAAACACGTTGATTATCGACTTACGTTAACTTATTCATTCTTTCTATGTTCGTGTTATTAGACTTGCATTACTTCTCTTAACATCGTTCATAATTTAGATTTAAATCTCAAAGTCATTTTATAGGTCTCTTCTATCTTTATTTCCATTTTAGATGGTTCATGTTTATAAATTATTTACATTATTAAACTTTACAATTATTCCTTAGTATTACAGCTTTTTAAAAACATCTCGATTATCATATTCACCCTTCATGTCGGTTAAATTTATCTTTGTTCATCCTTCTTAATGTTTCTTTGATAATAAAATTGAAACATTACTCTAAACTATGTCTTTAATGTTAGAGTTTATGCCCTAGAGGCCAATTATTTGATATAATTGCTTAACATTTTGATATTATTTTTGATTGAATAAATGAATGATTTTATTATGGTTCTATTTACGGCGTTATATAAATGTTAACATAATAAAATTCCTTAGAATAGTGATACAAATTATATAGTTTCAAGTATGTGACTTGAACATGAGATTATATAATTACAATTAGTATCATTGCTCTTAAATGTCCCTAGTCGAGTATCATTGTTGATGGGACAATAATGATTCATTGAGACTAGTATGTGGATTGATTGATGACCAAATCTCATTGGTCATAAATATATGAGATATTAAGTCAATGCATATGTACGTGTTAGAGAACGATGTACTGGACAGACCCACCATGAGAATTCTATGTGGAGCATTATGCGAAGTGTCATTAGCGATTCTCATAGTGACAATGATGTAATGGTCCTCTGACCTGAAATCACTATATTACTACACGAGAATTTATGTACTTTGATATCATCAAAGGTCACCTTTAATAGGGTGGACTATAAAGGTGATTATTTGGTACATCATGAATCGTGTGAGAAATATGAGTGATCTAGATGGAATTTAACCCTCCTATTTATTAGGGGTGATATCCATAGGCCTCTTGATTGAGTAGGACTAAGAAATGCATGACCATGCTCAAATAGTGATTTATTTCATATAGTCTACTCATTGATCAAGAAAAACTCAGATTAAATTATGAAGAGTATGACACATTCCATTACTCGAGTTTAATCTAGGATATTAAGGTTAAAAGGATTAGATTGCATTGAAACATTGGTCACGAAAAGGTTGCATCGAATCATTGATCTTATTATTACTTGGGTAGCAATGATGCATTACTAGATGCCGCTCACTGTTTATAATTTTATAATATGATTTTAAAATTATTGTCAACGTAATAATAACCTATAGGGTCACACACAAAGAACGTAATTAAAAGTGAATTAATTTAAATTGTAAAGATTTAAATATGTCAATATGATTGATAGAATTTAAATTACGAATTTAAATTAATAGGATAATTTATATATAGGTATATTAATTAAGTAAGACTTAATTAAGATATATACATATATAAATTCAGATTTTATTAGATTAGGGTTTTTGATTAATTCCTATTAACAACTATATATATGATATATATCAGCCATTTTTAGGTAACGAATCATAACCTAAAACCCTAGTCGCTCTTAGAGAGAGACTAGAGAAAAATTGTTTCAAAAATCCTCATCCTTGGTAGCTAGTACCGCGGTTCCTTTTTCTGAAGATCGTACGACGATTCGCGGAGCGTTCGTGTGGATACTATAGAGACGCAGTTCGTTTGGATTGCGTTGGAGATTCGACCGCATCGATTCTAGCTTCAATAATCGGTATAAATTTCTAACCACTGAATTAATTTGGTTTTCGCATGGATCCTGTTTTAGGTTTTCAAAATTGCACTTTAAATTGTTTAATTTCTACTGCGTTTTATGTGCCGAAACCCAACATTTAACACTTGTTATCGTCCCTCAAATATTTGTGAAACACTTCCCCGAAAATGTCTTCCACGTTACGATGTTTTATTTTGTTTATTTATTATTATCCACTACCTTCCTTTAACATTCGTTACCATACATTGACATCTAATGTCATTCATTACTTCTATTAATATAAATGTTCGAAACATTTATCCTAATTAATTGAACCCAACTACGAAGTAATTGTCTCATTTCTGTACTTTATACTAAAGTTAAATTATTCGTTCAATTTATCTTTCAATCGTTAAGGTTTTAATACCCTTATTAAGTTGTTATAAGCAACTAATATTTATCATTATTTTTATTACACATCATTTCCTTTCTTTCTACATTTAAACATTCTTTATTGTGAAAAAATCTGGTGGTTGTACTTTCAAATTTTTAAATAATCGTTAAAATTGATTCAACGAGAGAGACAAACATACAGAGAGAGAAGCGAAGTCGACGCGAAGAAGATCCTCGATGTTTGTTCCATCTTTCCTTGCCTCCCACATTCGCACCATTGCTCCACAGTGGCACCGACTTGGGAACTCTGGTGTAATCCATTCATTTTTGTTGCATGAACTACAATCTTCTTCCCCGATTTCATTTACGATTCCACTCCAAGACGAGTTCATCCTTTTAATTAAACACTGAAAACAATTTAATAAATATATAGGAATCAGTAATCAATGGAGAATCAAGACAAGAAGAATGACAGAAGAAGAGAACCCTAATTTTCAAATAGAATAAAGATGAAACCCTACTGTTTAAAAGAGTAACATTTTTCGAGTACAATCACCAGTTTGTAACTTTTTTCACTTCGGGTACCAAATTGTAAGTTGTGTCCCTCTTTGTTTAGCAGTGTAACATTCGAAAGTACAATCATCATTTTGTAACTTTTTTTACTTCGGGTACCAAATTGTAAGTCGTGTCCCAGTACATGTACCAAAAGTTGATTTATCCCCTTTACAAAATCACAACTTAGTCGTTTTAATTGGGAATTGATCCGTTCCAGAGCCATCTTCTAGCTTTCCTAACATACTTCAAATCCCTCCGGATAGAAATATTTTCTAGACATTCTAACTAGGCTTTTAATTAGCTCAAAAATCTCTCGTCGCTCAGTTTTTCAACTTTACGTTTCAAATTTTTGAAACTTCATAACTTGCTTATCTGAAGACGGAACAAGTCTGTTCTTGAGCCAACAGCTCTATTTTAATCAGGCCTACGTTCCCCCCCATAGCATATTCATTATTTCAAATCATTAATTATCATTAGCAATTTGTTCATAGCTCGATCTAAACTATATATTCAATATTAACGTACTTTACTCAAAATTTTGCCATAACTTCATTATAACTCATTTGTAATCCATTCTGTCAGGAATAAGCATGTGAATATTATTCCTAATTATATATGATTTGATTATGATATATATGAATGAATATGCAAGTATGCTTGCATTAAGAAAAGCTATAAAGTCCTTTGATAGATAATAGAAACATGTGTACAAGGACTTAGAATGAATTGATCAAGTATGTTAGGTTGATCTTACATAAACAAAAAAGCTTTGTAAAGTCCTTAAAAAGAAATGATGTACAAGGACTATAAAAGTAGAAAGATCAATCATGTTAGGTTGATCTTATGATGTAATAGATAGGCTTGTCTGATCGTCGAGCACTGCACCAGAAATTGGGGTCTGCCAGGAGAGTCAAGGAAAACTCGAGAGCTGTCGAGGCAGAATCGTAGTCTGCAAGATAGTAGATCTCGGAGTTCGTAGACTTCCAGGAGAAACGATGAAGGATCTTAGTGTGTCGAGTTGAACTTCCTCAGGACCGAAGTCTGCTGAGGAAGTCATGTTCAGAATCGTAGAGACAACCTTCTTACGAGCCGACCGAACATCTGCCGAAGCCAAGTCAGAAACGTAGACTACACTCTGAGTCGTAGAGTCTACTGATGCCGAAGCCAAGTCAAGGATCGTAGACTGCACTCTGAGTCGTAGAGTCTATTGATTACATGTAGAGATCGTAGTCGAGCAAGATCATATGAAGACAACAAGCACAAGGCAACAATCGAAGAGTGTCAAGATCTGATCTAGGAGTCGTAGTGTCTGCACAGCCGAAGCCAAATCATAGAGTGCAGAACTACGACCTCAACCGTTGTGCTCACAATGCATAGGCAGAATCGTAGAGCAAATACGATTCTCAACTAATGAGTACTCCCAGAATATCCAAAGGAACAAAGCCTCTGGTTGGCACTACAAAGATACATCCCACCTGAAGGGAACCAGAGAGCACTCAACGAATGTCATGTATGCTAACAGAAGATCTAAGCATCAACCCAATCAACATCAAGATTGAGTTGAAGAGGCCATTCAAGATGAAGTCTTTCACAAGTTGATCAAAAGAAGACGCCGATCGGTGAAGAAAGTTAGAAAGTCGATGGTTGTCAGTGAGACAGAGAGGATAATGATCTTGGAAGCTACCAGGATCGTAGTGTTTTCCAAACAAAGAAAGAACTGATGAAGTGCATACAGAGATACTGGACAGCTTCTAAAGAACAAGGCTAAAGTGATTAAGCATTGGGTCAGTCCAATGATGATAAGTGAACGGGAGATCACAAGGAGAAAACGAGCTGGACACGCCACAAATTTGAAGTGTCTTGCTATTCAGAAGGGCTCAAAACAAAGAAGTCAAGTCATCAGTATCTGAGAACTGTTGAGGCAAACAGAAGTGTTGAAGTACTACACAAGAGAAGGAAGAGGTGTTCTACATTGAAGATCCAATCAACACTCATCAAGATCATAGTGTTGTCTCTACCAGTCAACATGACACTACGATCAGGTCCTTGAAGACATGCATCAGAATTGTAGAGTTCGAATAGCTGAAGACTGAAGCATTGGCAACGGTTCAATCTAAAGGGTAATATTCGAACAAGAGCTTATTGAGAGCATCGATATAAAATGACAACCACTGATCGAGAAATCAGAAGGAGGAAATAAAGTCTTCGACCTGCCCAAGACATTAAAGTGACATCTCTGATGGGTAGGTGAAATAGTAGACTGCAATGTCAAAGAAAGTATGATTTGTCACACCAGCAGTCTACCTCTGTCAACTCGAGATCTGTAAAGACATTTGAATAGCTTTCAACGACAACTTTCCAACGGAAGGATTGGGAAGGAATATAAATCTGCTAGAGCTTCAAAGATCGAAGGTTGCTAGAGTTGCCAAGTTTAGGAGTAACGGTGGACTATTCTAAACCACGTAAGATAGTGAGTCCGAAGGCTCACTCTACGATCCACCAAGAACACTCAGAGACATACAAAGAAAGAAGTAGAAGTGAGAGTTCTACAATGTAGAAGTGAGAGTTCTACTACTTGAAGAGTGTTCTGAACTGCCGAGAGAAAGAAGAGCATCATACCATCTTTGTGTCCATCATGGGAAGACTCTAAGTACCATAGAGAAGAGCTCACAGTCATCTTAGCAAGTCCATCATGAAAAGACATCAAGTATCAAGAAGGGAGATCACAAACGTCATCATGGTGGCAAGCATGAGAAAGTTTCTAAGTACCTAGCAGAAGAGCTTATAGTCATCTTAGAAACCCATCATGTGTAGCCACCATGTATCAAGAGGAATGATCTTCAAAGCAGTCATCAAGGGATCATCCGAAGTGGTTGAGTAACTGAAGAAGTCGAGCATCATGCAACACTCATTTGAACTTCAAGGGTGATCATGCAAAGTCGCTATTAATATCTGTAAGAGAAGATGTTGAGCATGAAGACATCTTAGCGACTCGGCACCAACTCCAACAAACAAACAAACAAATAACTCAGCGAAGCTGGGGCACGAGGGGTCCTTGTCGGGAGGGACTAAATGAAGTTCCAAGCTTCTTTGGGCTTGAAGAGTTCTAGGGAACTAGAGGAGTTCGAAAAGGTCTTTGGCGGCCTTGAAGAGTTTTTATGTGAATTGAAGTCCCAAGGTCATTGGCGCTTGAAGGAATCTTAGTGATTCATGGTCTTTGCCCTTCCTTAGTGGAAATCCTGCTAGTTGAAAGAAGAAGAGTGGATTAGGAGCTTGAGTCTCTGAACCACTTAAAACCCCTTGTGTCTTTTACCTTATGTCATTTACATTATTTCTATTAACTGCTATAACTGCTATGTATGTTTTAACTGCTTACAACTAAACTAACTCTACGAACAATGTATGTATGAGTATAAATATATGAATGAAGGAGATCTTTTACTTATTCCGTTGTGCTTGAAAAGATTCTTATGTTTGTCATATGCTAATGTAATAGCAATACAAAATAAAAGAGAAAAGTATTTGAAATTAAAAAGGATCTATTCAACCCCCCCCTCCCCTTCTAGATCTTTTGTGCCTACTGGGAACTAACACATTCCACTTAAAACAATCATATATTTTAGTTGAACACTAAATCATCCCTTCAAATTTCATTATCTAAGCTATGAACAGCAAATCAAATAACTTGATTATACGTTTTCATTCGTTCTTCATTTTTAACGTCTATTTCTCATCGTTTATAGATTAACGATGATTTATAATCTACTAATTCATCCATTTTATACTACAAAACTATAAATAATTTAAAAGAATTAAATTTCTTTATTACCTCTTTGGAATCTTTGTTTTCTGAGTTTACTGATGACTTCAGTAGAGTTTCCTCGCCTTTCCTCGTACAAAAACCAAGCTCTTACTTCCTCTCGTATATAAAATCTAGTGTTCCTCATAGGAACTTAGTGAATTGGTGAGGAGAAATGAAAAGATAGATTGCTATTTATATGGGTTTAAGAGTGAGGGTAATTTAGACTTTTCCCATAACTTTTGGTTGGAAAATTACACTTAGCCCCCTTGTGCATGTAATCGATGGCATGGCTAATTACATTTACCCCCCTTATGCATATAAGTGGTGGTATGGATAATTACATTTAGCCCCCCATGCTCATATAATTGGTGACATGCACCAATAATTGGTGCCACTAATTAGCTTTATTCTTTTATTATTCTTCCGGTTTTACCTTTCGTTCACTTCCCGAAATCCATTACACAGTCGAACATTCTGTTTTTCTTCTTTAAAATTTCTATTACATTTTCCCTCATTATTATAACATTGACACATTCTTTAAATAATTAAAAATAAACGTTTTTACGCTTCCGGACGGATAGTGATTTTTTAGATTTTTCCTCGAAAAAAATATTATTTTCCAATACAATCATAAAACTCGTAAATTCTATCAAAAATATCTGTTCCACCTCAAAAATTCTCATTTTAACACATCTCAACAGGGGGAAAAACCCAAAATCTTATTTTATTCATAAATACTTAATTTTTATTAATTAAGTAAAATTTTCTGGGTCGGCACATTCTTCACTCCTTATAAGGATTACGTCTTCGGAATCAGCACTTAAAAAAATATTACATCAAAGCTTAGACGTCTTATCTTTATAACCTTTAAAGGTATTATCTTATTTATACCTATTTTTAGCGAGTGTTAATTTACCACTACTCTTTCCCTAACTTATACTTCCTCCCTTTTTTTTGAATAGCTTCAATGTACTAATTCATTTAGGTTTTATATTACTTATTTTATTTCTTTCCGCAACAAATTATTATAGGTTATATTTCATAATCCTTATTAAACTCGTTTATATTTCGAGTAATATTCATTATTTTAATCATTAACTCCCTTTTCTAAGGATTATCATTTATCACAATCATTATAAATCATAATTAACTATACTTTTAATCATTCGGGGTATCACATTCACCCATTCTTCTAAGAATTTTGTCCTTGAAATTACAACATACCAATCTCTGCTCATTCTATTCACCAAAACTGGTTTTTAATTTAACTTCTAACTAATCTCATCTGTTTACCTTCTCAACTAATGAGTTTATTAATCTTTCCTCCTATGAGGATCACATCTTATAATCAACTTCCCTTTTCTACCCCCCCCCCCCCCCTAAAACGGGAGTCTTCACAATTTTCAATAATCATGAAGCGATATGAACAACTAGGAACTAAAAAGATTTCTTTTATAAAAAATTCATATCATACTGAGGGGTCGTAAAGACCATGAACTCTTAACTAGGTTTAACGGTATTCCTAATGCAAACATTCTTTAATAGGTAGGTTCACAATCACAAAGAAGGTAAACTACCATCTTTCAATACGTTAGGTGATCTGCCTAATGTGTAACGACTATAGATTCCCCTTGTTCCAGGGTTGTTCACCTCAGACTTAACACAAGATTTGGTACCAAAACAATTTGGTTTGGCATACATTCTCAAAGAATGCTTGAATTTCATATTTTAACTTTTGTCTAGCCGAATCAAATAGCTTAGACCATACCAAATATTTGGACATTAACTAAAACCTTTGCCTAGCCAATTCAATTGGCATCGTCTAATTTAAAATATTGCAAATTATTTTATAACGTCATGATACCGTACTGTCTTTAACAGTACATTGAGGATTCTGTCATGTTATGACTTTGTCATACTACATCATACCATAGGCGACTGATGATACTATGATCACATCCAACACTATGTTAGATTACAATGATGACTCCATCGTTTATCATCTCTGCACTAAATGCATTAATTATTTTTAAAATACATTTTGATATTTTTTTTAAATTATTTTTGTCTAGCCAAAATAATTAGTGTAGACTCTTCTTTAAATGTTTCAAAACCATTAAAAATCATATTTGGTGATATCATGCCACAACAGGTAACGATGTGTTAGTGGCTCAAAGTCCACATGCACACCCTTGTCACCGAGTGTTGCTGATAACAAAAATTCATTTGTATTTCTAAAGGCACATTAGTGTGAATTTAGATTGATTTCAAAATTTTTGAGATCTAGCATAGCTAGAAGATTTGGAATACCTAGGCTTCCTTCATTACTCCACTATGTAACAATTCTATATTTCCCTAGCACTATCAATGCTGAAAATAATTAGTTCTGAGCCTATAACCTTTCTATACCCCAGTATAGTTCATCAAACTTACCACATATGTGGTCAAGAACTTTCCACAATAATACGAGTTTAATTAGGAACTTGTCCTAGTAATATATAATCCAAGAACCAATCAAGGACTATCCATACGCTTAGAGGCTCAAAATATACCATAAGATCATGAGTCACAAACTTACCATAAGCATGAGTTTCAAGAACTCGCCCCTAATCTTATTATCCTCTATCTATCAAATATACTCTAGAGAAAAGAATCACCTCTTCATCATTGGTATATCAATAGCACGTCACCAAAATTTTAATAATATAATTGTCAATGTGGGAAACCAAGTGGCCATTAAATCAAGCACAAAACCCCCACCCATACAAAGGTTTATACAACTTAGTCACCACATGAGTCCTTGTTTGAAATCCCAACTAAATCTAACTTCCTCGTGATCAACAAGAATATTCTCAATCCATATCTTATCATTAACAACTCTTTTTGAGTTTATCTTGTCTTATACTATTTCATAGTACCTTTCCTATACAAATTCTACTATAAATTTTTAATCATTCAATTGATTATCTTGTCATTTTACGACTTACTCAGATCATGTCGTGATCTTTCCCATATAATCTTTTCTATTACAATCTTCCTTACCTTATGTTCGCTTCATTCTATGATCTTCTTACCTTTCTCTTTACTCATATCATATCATGATTTTATTTACACATTGTATCTCATAGATATTATCTATTTATCATCACTTTCCATCTTTATTACTAGAGTTACATAACTCTTAATTCTTATCTTTTATAACTGTTTAAGATTCTTCTTTGAATTCTTTTATGTATATCTTAATCCCTTTATTATGAAGTTCTAAACTTATTTCTTAAAGTTCAAACTCTATTTGAGTTTATCTCGTTACTATCTTCCATATTTTCTCTTAGATTATAGCCTAAGGTTCCCAACCTAATGTTTATAATCTATCAGCTTTGATACCAACTTGTAACACCCCCAAATCCAGGTCTACCTTAAAACCCGAGTCTGGTGCGTCACGAGTGCTACTCTTCCATACATTCATCTCTATATCCTTAAGATGTAATTAAAACTTTAAAATATAGCATTATATTTCTTCAAATCCTTGATTCTATTACCTTTAAAATCTTAAATACATTATAAATAATGATAACTACATTATTCATTACTTACAAGTGTGACTTTCATCCGCCACAATAGATACATAATAGTTTAACTAAATATGCTTCAAGTCAAAGACTTGATCTCTTCCATCCATCACCAATGGATCCTTTTAGTTCCTCTAGCTTCGCTGATATTTTTATTTTTAAAAGCAAGGGTGAGCATTCAATTGCCTAGCAAGTTATAGCAGTTAAAAATAACATGATCAAGAATAAGATATTCTTTTTTTAGAAAACTTCAATAATTGTACAATGGTTATGAAGCAGCTTGAATAAACATGAATAATTCAGATTCCTAATAGTCATATTCATCCTTCATTGATGCTTCTTATAGTCCTTCTAAGACTCAATTCAGTCATACACAAATACATATGTGAAAATAATCACCTTTTTAAAATATATAATTATGAACAAAAACACAATAGTTCATTCACAAGTACATAGGTGCGAATAATTAGCACGTAGCACAAAACATTGATAAATATATTTCACAAGTATAAAACATTTGCACATAAATAGCAACTTTCTCAGTTACAACATTTGAGTAAGTTAAAGAAACTTGCACAAAGTAATATCATGTACAGGTTAGGAAACTTGCCTTAAGCGCTACTTACAACCTTAAGCTATATCATTCTTCAAATGCCCTAAATATCATATAAGGACAACACATCCATTAATTACATAAAGACGTTGATTATCGACTTACGTTAACTTATTCATTCCTTTCTATATCCGTGTTATTAGACTTGCATTACTTCTCTTAACGTCGTTCATAATTTAGATTTAAATCTCAAATTCATTCTATAGGTCTCTTCTATCTTTATTTCCATTTCATATGGTTCACGTTTATAAATTATTTACGTGATTAAACTTTACAATTATTCCTTAGTATTACAGCGTTTTAAAAATGTCTCGATTATCATATTCACCTTTCTTGTCAGTTAAATTTATCTTTGTTCATCCTTTTTAATGTTTCTTTGATAATAAAATTGAAACATTACTCTAAACTATGTCTTTAACACTTGTTGTCGCCCGTCAAATATCTGTGAAACACTTCCTCGGAAATGTCTCTTTTAACGTATTCCACGCAACAATATTTTATTTTGTTTATTTATTATTATCCACTACCTTCCTTTAACTTTCGTTACCATACATTAACATTTAATATCATTCATTACTTCTATTAAGTTAAATATTAGAAACATTTATCCAAATTAATTGAACCCAGCTACGGAGCAATTGTCTCATTTTGTACTTTATACTAGTTAAATTATTCGTTCAATTTATCTTTCAATCGTTAAGGTTTTAATACCCTTATTAAGTTGTTATAAGCAACTAATATTTATCATTATTTTCATTATATATCACTTCCTTTCTTTCTACATTTAAACATTCTTGATTGTACAAATCCTAGGACCGGCGCTGCGACGCCAATTTTGCTTCCATTTCCTGGCGCTACGACTCAACTCTGCAGAAAGTGTTGGCGGGGGCTAGCGCTGCGGCGCCAATTTCTTAGGCATAAATGCAGCTGCGGCGCCAGGCTAAAACCTTTGAAAATTTTTGATGTTTAAAACCATGATCTTGACATCTACTTTACAAAATCATAACTTAGTCGTTTTAACTCAGAATTGATCCGTTCCTAAGCCATCTTCTAGCTTTTCTAACATACTTCAAATCCCACCCCCCCCCCCCCAGACAGAAATTTTTTTGAACATTCTAACTAGGCTTTTAATTATCTCAAAAATCTATTGCCGCTCACTTTTTCAACTTTATGTTTTAAATTTTCGAAACTTCATAACTTCCTCATCCGAAGACAGAATGAGTCCGTTCTTGAGCCCACGGCTCTATTTTAATCGTGTCTACATTTTCCCCATAACATATTCATTATTCCAAATCATTAATTATCATTAGCAATTTGTTCATAGCTCGATCTAAACTATAACGTACTTTACTCAAAATTTCATCATAACTTCGTTATAACTCGTTTGTAATCCGTTGCACTCGAAACGATCATATATTTTAGTTTAACACTAAATCATCCCTTCAAATTTCATTATCTAAGCTACAAACAACAAATCAAATAACTTGATTATAAGTTTTCATTCATTTTTTTCATTTTTAACGTCTATTTCTCATCGTGTATAGATTAACAGTGATTTATAATCTACTAATCCATCCTTTCTATACTACAAAACTCTAAATAATTTAAAAGAATTGAATTTCATTATTTCCTCTTTGGAATCTTCGTTTTCGGAGTTTACTGCCGACTTCAATAGAGTTTCCTCGCCTTTCCTCGTACAAAGTCGAGCTCTCACTTCCTCTCGTATATAAAATCTAGTGTTCCTCATAGGAACTTGGTGAATTGTTGAGGAGAAATTAAAAGATAGCTTGTTATTTATAGGGGTTTAAGAGTGAGGGTAATTTAGTCTTTTCTCATAATTTTTGATTGAAAAATTACACTTACATGCACCAATAATTGGTGCCACTAATTAACTTTATTCTTTTATTATTTTTCCGTTTTTACCTTTTGTTCACTTCCCGGAATCTATTACACAGTCGAACAATTTCATTTTTTGTCTTAAAAAATTCTATGACATATTTCTTCATTATTGTAGACACTCGAAATTTTTTTTCCTGTTACTAACTATGTAGGAGCTCAAAAGCATCTTTTTCACTCCAGAGGTAACCCTAGAGGACCACAACATCAATTCCAACCTTAGAGATAACCCTGAGGATATTCAGAGTCAATAGCATGACAACCTCAGAGATAACCCTGAGAAAAGACTGCTACAACTGCGCGAACATCAGAGATAACCCCAGGAGGGGCAAAATGGTCATTTTTCCAACCCAACTTCACTTCAAATCAAATACACTCATTTCAACTCAAATTGCTTCAAAAGAAGTCCCACAAAAACCATATCTTAACTTCGGAAGATGGGTCCCGCAAAACAGCTCACCGAATTGCCTGACAGAAACCCAGAAATGCTATTTCGGTCATGGACCCATCTTCCCGGAATCAAAAAGGGCAAATCATTGTGTAGCTCTCGGAAAGAGCTTTCCGGAATGGTATGGCACACTTCCATCGGACTCCCGGATTAAAAGTTATGAAGGTCCGAGCGAACAACGCGTTGTCTGAGTGTACGTACTTCGACACGGCGGGAGCCACAGTGCCATGGGTATCCTGGGCAGCTGCAAGTAGACCTATGGCACCCCCATCTATATATAGAGGGCTTGGGTGGCCTTATTTGCAAGAGAAATAGCGAGGAAACCCTGTCCAATTTGCTTTGTGCACACTATAAACTAAGCGTTTTCTTATTTCAAACACTTTTGAGCTTATATTATGTCGTATTTATACCGGGGAGAGCCGAGTGTTCATCCATTTAAAGTTATTGAAGTCTTCTTTGGTGGTCCACTGTAAGCCTTCTTACACACTTTAAAGCCTTTCTCTTAATCTTTACACACACTATTCTTCAAGTTGAGAGTCGTTATTTGTGTGTATGCAGGACTTCGATCAAGTGTTTCATTCGATTTATATATATATATATATATATATATATATATATATATATATATATACAAAAGAAAATAAATATATATATATATATATATATATATATTATATATGAACAGTGTGTAGAACTCTATTCGATGAGCCTAGATTTTATATCCCGTGCGTTTACTACTTTAATATATTTATTTATTTTTCGTCCCGCCTGGAGTTTACTTTGTGGCGGTTGATTGCTTTTACAGCTTTATTTACATTTCTGATCCCCCATGGAGGTGCTTCGTGGTTGCTGATCATGTATGTATATATATATTTACAACTTTTATATATATAACTGCTTATTGCTTTCATATAAATTGCACCATCATGTGAGCCTAGGAATCATGTGATCACAGATTCAGTCTGATGGATCTAGATTCGGTTCTCGTCATGGACATTTTCAATTGTAAGTAGCTTGTAAATTTATTCACGGTGTTTGGATTTTCTCAGATGGTTTTCATGCCCATGAGGAGTTCGGCACTGCTTTGTACATTATTTTCTCGAAGATGCTTCGCATCTCAAAAATTAAAAGCAATTAAGCCGAACACTTAATAAAAATGGTAGTGTAAAGGGTCTCAATTACAATTGAGCACAAGGGTTTGAAAAAACCATTTTCTTACAAAACATCACTGCCATATTTTGTTTAAAACTGAATTTTTTACATAAATTCAAACCCTGTGTATATTGGTGCGAATGAGGCCTCGCACTACTTCCATATAAATATCACATTGACCCACACACACATATTCTTATAATAGTTTCTTGAAAAGTGGTGGTCACCGTGGTAACACGGATGTCGGGGGGTGCCTAACACCTTCCCTCTGCATAATCATGCCCCCGGACTCTAATGAATCTCGATTTCACAGACCCGTTTAGCAGTGTCACATCACTGGGTTAATGTGCAAATCTTTTCTCGATTGTGTTGGTACAACCATATAAAAAACCAACTAGCGACTCTTACAGTCCAATCGTCGACATATAAATGTTGAACCTTTTCACAACTTGTTTTTTTCAAACAAATCTCACCTAACATGAGAACACCAAAGAACAAGAAATGAAAAGGGACAAATAAAAATCCCGACGTCGACAGGTGGCGACTCCGGTGGGGACTTCCAGTAAGAGGGCTTAAGACGCTACTACAAACTTTTCAAAGTTGTTATATACTTGTGTGTGGATGTTGCATTCACATTTATGATGAATGTGTACAAATGCATATATTTACTGCACTTAATGCTTTACACTATATCTGATTATGATAATTAGTGCTTCGCACATGTCATCATTTTCATAAACGGTGAGACACGTTGTATGTGAATGTATGTTGTGTGGTTCCTCCACCAGGAGGCTATCCTGTCGGTGTTTGATTACTGGACTCGTAGGGAGACTAATTCCAACAAGGCTCAAGAAAGACACCACCCAGATTCGCTCCAGTTGAAAGACCGGATTAACTTCCCGTCAAGTAGATTGCGATGATCTGGGAACCTTCATGCCAAAAAGCCGTGAGAGTAAACCTAAGATAGGTCAGCCTCTGATAAATCAAATGCGAAGGAAAGTCTCTTCATACTTTCCATTTTCAATTACTTATAAAAACATTTACTTGTAATATCCTTTAATGTCAATCTCATTGTAATGGGAAATATGAAGAAATATGTGCACATGCATATTTAGATTAACATGCTATCTTGTATTACAAATAGCTAACATCCGTTTTGTAGGGTAATATTCCTAAAAAGGATACATCACATAGCATGTAAACATTTACACATTCCCTAAGACTAAACTACGTAAGTCTTTTTGTAGGGAAGCAATTGATCCTATTTCCCGTTCAAAGTCCAAAAGGGCATTACGCCCACAATCAGACATGGATAAAAGTGCCCAGCCTGATCCTACTCCTGTCTCTCGTGAGGAGTTCGAAACATTAAGCTATCAAATTATAGAGTTGGCTGTTATGTTCAAGGAACTACACCAATCTACTCAGGGTCCACAAATACCCCTCCACACAGAATCCTCTGCATATGAAGAAATCTGGGACCAAACAATGCCTACTCAACCAGAGTCATCCACACCAGGGGGCAGTTAGGGTATTGGCAAAAAGATGGAAACTCAGATACCTAAACCTCATTCCAATAAAGAAATCACAAATCTCAGGGATGATCGAGAAACTGAGGATATAAGAAAGAAAGTCCAACAAATGGAGGAGACCATCCGGTCAAAAAAAGGGACTGGAAATTATGGGAGTGTCACCTATTCAGATCTCTGTATATTCCCAGGGGCTCGATATCCTACCAAATTCAAAGTCCCAAAATTTGAAAAGTACAATGGGGCAGGCGATCCCTATACGCACCTAAAAGTGTACATTGGCGAACTAGGGTCTTATGCTGAAGATGAAAGCCTCGGAATGTAACTTTTCAAAAGAGTCTCACTAGAGAGGCTAAAGCCTGGTATGCCCGACTTGACAATGCAAAAATCCAAAACTGGGAAGAATTGGGCCACGCCTTTCTAAATCAGTACAGTTTTCAGTCACAAATGGCACCGGATCGATACCAAGTGACTAAAGTCAAAAAGCAAAGTGCTGAATCTTTCCGAGAATATGCCCAAAGGTGGAGACATCTAGCAGTGCAAGTCATTCCATCAATGACAGAAACTGAGATGGTAATGACGTTTATTGATATCCAAGAGGCTCCGTACTATGAGAGGATCCTAGCAGGCATAAGAAAGCCATTTTTAGAAATGATCAAACACGGCAAAATGGCAAAGATGGGTCTAAAGGCAGGCAAGATTAAAGACTTTTCTACCTTGGAAGTAGTCGCCATGCATATACAGACTGGAAAGTATGTGAGCGATCCCAAGGGTGTACCCGATAAAGGCATTGAAGATGTATCCCTTGTTGTATAAGGGAAAGCTAGGAGACCAACCTACAGTCCTCCCATTTTGAAAATGCAAGACACTCTGCCATCTCCACAACAGGCTGCATTCAACCAATGCCCAGATAGGAAAAGAAAATTTGAGAGAACTGAAAATCGGGTGTTCACTCCACTAGGCGATTCCCTTGAAAATGTATTGGCGATATTAATGGATCACAAGAAAATTACCGAACTGGTTGCACCTCTGGAACCAGGGAGCAAAAGATACAAGCCAAGCCAAAGATGTGCTTACCACTCAGGGTCTCCAGGACACGATACACAAGATTGTTGGTCTTTAAAGCAAAAAATTCAAAATCTGATTGAAAGTGGCAGTATTGTAGTCCAACAACTTGACCAACAAAATGTCAACACCAACCTTCCGTTGCAGCATGATACGGAAGAAGTAAACATGATCGGGTCAAAAAGTGCTGAAATGTATCCAAATCGTAAGTACATATGAAGGATTGAGGAATACCCCCAAAGGCACCGAACAAATATCCTAAAGTGGGAAAACTCGGAGGAGGATATGATTGTTATACAAAAATTAGAGACGATCCAGAATCAAGTAAATCTGCTAGCTAAGCTGATAGTGCGCCAACATCAGGATACGAGGCAGTTTTTCACTTAACTATCAGAAGGCCAAGAAAAGGGGGATGATAAAATTTCTAGAAGATCTCGCCAACGGAAAAATCGCTCGGGGGAATGCGAATTCTCAAAGAAGAAAGATCAAACAACCTCCACAAGAGTCCGAAAATTCACCCCTCTAAGTAAATCCAATGAAGAAATGCTATACTTTCTAATAAGAGAAGGAAGGATTACTGAGTTGTTGCCTCCTATAAATCCCAAGATGAAGAGTTATGATTCCACCAAGATATGTGTAACACCCCCTTCCCGAAAAGGAAAGGGAGGTCACGTGCAAAGCACAACAAACCTCAAAATTAGTAAACAGAGCACTAATAACTTCAAAATATTAATAATGATATCCATAAATGAAGTACTAAATATAATTCTCGAACTAGAATCAAAATAATCAAAACCAAAAATTTGAATAAACTTAGATGGTCAAGGCAACACTCTCATCACACTAGCCATTAATCACCCATGAAAACCTACCGGAAGAAAAACACAGCATGAGCCAATTGCCCAGTACGGATACAGATATACAAAAGATATACAACTGATATGCGAAAATAACTGAGACAAAATATTGAACAAAGCCTTAAGTGTAAATACTGACGAAAATATAATCTCCAAAGATCTGAATGGAATATATATGAATCAATGAATTTGTGAAACTAATAGAAGAATAAAAAATAACGAATGAAGTAACTAACTTAATGAATTGAATGAGCGAAACCAATAAAACTAATACTGATGAAATAATAGTAATTTGAATCAAATGATTGGGTGTTATTTCATACCGAATGAGCTCAGAAATATACATTGCCACACAGGCAAGTTAAAATAATGCTACATAGGCAAATCAAAACAATGCCACACATACAAATCAAAATAATGCCACACAAGCAAGTCAAATGATGCCACACATGCAAGTCAAATGATGCCACATAGGCAACCAAAATAATGCCACACAGGCAAATCACACATTGGACCGCGAATCCAAATGTATGCAAATCGGATAGGTGTGTTTGGTACAACATCACCAATCCGCACAACAGAAAACTAGGGTTAACCCATACGCCTCCCACAACAAAACACCATATGACCCACTTACTCCGGAGCCTAAAACGGAGACGCCGTGGACTGATCACACCGCCACGGAAGGTGTCATGCCTCTCGTGCCAAGACGACATGTCTGTGGTACCCCCACAGGTGGTTATAGCTCTGGTATACCCTAGGGTACATTCTAACAAAATATCATATCACAACACATGCGACATAATGCCATCAAAATAAGTATCGTGTCACAACACATGCGACATATATAATACCAATAAAAATAGATACCGTGTCACAACACATGTGACACAATATCCACAAAAATGGGGTTTTAATGTATATGTTGAACCAGATCACATTATAATGTCTCCAAAAGAAGGTAACAACATATCGCTCTACAAATATCAAAATAAATACTAGACATGATAACCAATTCAAAGAGTACAAGTACGAGTCCAATGTGTCAACTCCAAGATGAACAAATATATGAATTTCACAAGAAACAATTATGTGAAATAATAACAGAAACAAATATATGAATTTCACAAGAAACAATTATGTTAAATAATAACAGAATTCAAAACGAATCAAATTTAACAAGAGTATCGCTGAAAGAGTACGGAATCCGTACCTGGATTAAGCAAAGTAAAACCCAGATTATAATCCAATTATGATCCGTTTAGACTCCATTCGTTCAATCTAAATAATTTAATAAGATTTTATTACAATCCAATCATTAATAACATAATAATATTAAATTTATTATTAAAAACTTTTATAACTATGTCAGTAAAATTAGATAATTTATAAACATAATGATAATTATATTAATAAATTTAATAAGCATTATCTTTTATAATTTTGTACTATGATATATGTGACAACCCAAATTTTTGAAAATTATTAAAATATGAATTTAATAAATAAAATTCTTATTATGATATATGAGAGTAATTTATGTTACATATAAATGTATATGTTAATATGTTATGATTGTGAGATTATAAATAATTAAAATATTTATCAAGTAAAATAAGTATTTTAGTTGAAATATTTATGGATTAAAATAAATATTCAATAGAAATTATTATGGAATAATTTATTTAACTATGATGATATTAAATAAATTGATGATAAATAATTTTATAATTTGTGCATATTTATTACGTTAATGTGTTGGTGATTTTCTAATTTAATTAAGTAATTAAATTAGAGGATTAATGATTGTTAAATAAAATTATAATTATATTGGCTAAATAGAAGCTATAATTTTATTAGTAAAGGTTTAATTGGATTTATTAATGAATTGAGATTAATTCAATTCAAATAGTTAATGGGTGTGACAAAGGTATCATATGATAAGAAGGATTGTAAAAAAAATTAAATTAAAAAGGATATTTTGGGTGCTTAGCCAAACATGGCCTAGTGACCCTTTGTTATATTATGGCGATAGGCCATAATGTATACGCATTATGTTTATATCGATTATATGAAGGTTACGTGTTTTGTTCCTAAAGCCTAAGGCTAAAGCTAGAAAGAGAAAATACAGAGGAAGGAAGAGAACTCTAGAGAGGAATTGGGAGGCAATTGAAAGAGAAATCCTTAAAAACAAGAAGGAAGTAGCAATTCTCTAACATCTCCTAACAAAGCTAAACAAGAATTAAGAGGTAAATAACCTAGTTTCTTATTAGTTTGGGTGTTCTTGAGTTATCCTTTAAATTTGAAAATTTAGTTGGATGAATTGCTAAATATATATATATATATATATATATATATATATATATATATATATATATATATGTTAGATGTTTATAATCGTTTAGTTGTTATCTAGAAATGATTTTCAAAAATCAAATCCATGAAAACATGATTTAGAATGAAGAAATTGAGTTTTATTGATATATATACATTAGGTGCAAGACCCAACTTTTATGAATAAAGATAAATTTTACGTAAATATCATTTTGAATATTATGGAATGAATTTGATATAATGTTATAGTTGTGGGTAATATTTATAAATTTTGCAAAAGTACATGAAGTTGTTATATAATATTCGATTAATTGGGGAATATTCGTTTTAACGAGGAATATTAAGTAACAATGACATAATCATTGGTGGACCCACAACGAAATTATTGTCGGATTGAGAAAACGATAAAAATACTTTTATGAAAATAACGGCGGAAGTTTTATCGTTAAGCTGTTGAAACACCCGGTGTTAAAAGTACATTAAAAGCAGCGTAGAGTTATCACAAAGTAGCACTACGGTATTGATTATTGATGCTTACGTGAGAAGTCACTCGGTTTTGTTCAATTATTGTTACGATAATTCTTTGCGCATAGTATCTCACGTTATTTGATTCAATTATTGTCAATATTTTATAATCAATAATTGAGATGACAAAGTTATTAATATTATTATTTGCAATATTAACGATGTCTAGAAGTTACATCGAGGAGAGGTTTGGTCACCTAATTGCGCGCATGATGGAGAGAAATCCTTATTGAAAAGCCCCCTCTTTCACAAAGCGACACAGTCGATTAATATTGTGAATTATAATAATGATGATGAGTTTTGTTTTATTAGTATTATTAATGTAATAAAACAAAAAAGCTTTTATATAAAGCGAGAATACTTTTATAAAGTTATTCGTTTTATTAGATTATAAATAGAATATATTATATTTTATTGTAAACCAATCTAGGCCAAGCCGTTTAAAGTAAATCAATACGGGACCGTTCATGAATTAGTTCTTATGGGTCCATTCTTCTATAAATAGAAGCTCATTCCTTCATTATTTCTTACGAATTCCTTTGAAACTCTAGAGAGAGAAACTATAGAGAGTTCTTCTTCTATAATCTTGAGCGTATTTCTTTAGAGTTTAAGAAAGCCTTGGCGTAGTGCAAGTTTTCTTTGAGTATATCCTCGCCCTACCAGTCAAAATACTCTTCTTTTATGGTAAGGGATATTATTTGTTGTACTCGTTAGGGGTATTCCTTCTTTCTTATTGGTGAAATTCTTTTGTTATTCCATTCTTTATTATTACATTGGAATAACTTGTATCTGTGAGGATACCTATACATGGTGAAATTCTTACATTATTCCATTATTTATTATTCATTTGGAACATCACATGCATGCGTTTACGCATGACTTGAATTTTGTTGTTTATTATTACATTGGAATATCCTGTTGGTGCGTTTACGCATAACCTGGTTCCATTATTTATTATTCTGTTGGAATAACCTGTATGTGCGGTCTATCGCATGCCTGGTGATTTCTTTTGTTATTCCATTCTTTATTATACTCAGTTGGTTAAAGCTTTGACTTCTATACTCCATGAAATTAGTGGAATATCCTTGATATTTGCGCTTCATCCAGTATCTTTTCATGGAAATATTCTTCTGAGCATTCTTGAGTGTTACTCCACAAAGAAGTATTATGTTGACAATTTGGACATTATTAGTTCCTGGATAAATTAATTCTTGAACTTGTTTTATTGAATTCTTATATCATTGTCATCATCCTCATGTTTATATTATGTTGAAAGTCATCTGTGGCTGTGGTGCATAAATGGACTTGGTATGATTATGACCGAGGATTATTCGATTGTAATCATGACCGTAATGTTACAAATGATGTAGAAAAAGTCCTCATTAACCCATAGTGCATTGGTGGACAGTTGTTGGCATGATCATGACCATTGATGAATACACGAATATCCTTGGCTGTGGTGCATGGATAATTTATGGTTGTGATACTAATGAATATCCTTGGCCGTAGTGCAGGGATGATGTGGATTATTTAAGCTGAGTCTCAGCGATAAAAGTCATGAAAAAACTTTTAAATCATAGAAGATAGTAGATTTTATTCTCTACTTGACTCTTCTAATGGATTGCTTATTCATGAGTAGTTAAACTTGATGTTTGTTATATTTTATCGGTTTAACTTGTTGAAGGCTAATGATAATTTATACGCATTATCTTAGTCATAATATTTCTTATTGGGCTAGTTGAGCTTACCCTTTTGCTTTCATTGTTCTCTTGAAATGAGAGCGTAGCGAGGACTAGTCGAGGAGCAGTGATGGTCCGGATAATAGCATTAGTAGTCCTCACTATTCTATGAAATAGTGTGATAATAAATGTAATGAGGACCCCATTGAGTTTGTATATTGTCTAGATGACAATATTTGTATTAAAACTCACAGCATATGTTTAGTCGTATTTTACACGACTTTTGCATAATTAAGTTGTATTTGAATTTTGTACCATATATTTGGCAACTCAGAATATGTGATGTATACCGATTTTGGGGGCGTAACATTAGGGCTTGTTTTGGAATCAAAATTTATGATGAAGTCATGATATAATATTAAATTGATGATATATGTTGTTAGTATGTTGAATTACAAAAATAACAAAAGTTGAATGAATCGAAATGGTTGAGAAACGAATTCGTAGTGAACGAATTCGCTAAATTGTCAAAACATGAACAATTAGAATGAACATGAGTTGTAAATTCATAATAAGGTTAGTTTATGTTAGTTGATGGGTATTTGGTATGTTGTAGTTTTATGAGTTACAAACTATATAATCGAAAATGGACTGAATTGGATGAGTATAACTCATGTTATGATCATTGGAAGGAGTAAGGGTATGTGTAATCACGAAGAGCGAGAGCTCTAGATCTGATCTGCGACTTAGAGGCGCAATTACTGCTTACCCTTAAGGCCAATTAAGGCGTAGGCTGCTGTTTGGGCATCGATAATGATAAATTAAGCATAACATTTTTATACGAACTCCGATTGAGGTGATTCAAGATGATCCAAAACTTTTGGGCTTTACGTTTTTCAATTTGAGTTCGTTATTAAGGGTCAAAATAGACATCTTTGTGACTGTTACGTATTTGGAGGCAATCGGAGAGCCTCGAGCGAGCACATACGCAAGTATAGCGCTCCTGACGATGGAATATGTTATTCTAAGTGATGTAACATGAAAATGCATGATATTATACATGAAATATAAGATTTCCTTGCTCATAATAGAAAGCATTAGCATGACTTAGTATGTGTTTTGAAAAGAAACTTAGACGTTTTGAAAACATTATTCATGAGCATTGTGTTGTCTAAACTTCTGAACTTGTAGGATGACATACTAGTAACTTTTGGGTCTTTCAACATGGCCTATATGTGCAAACATGATAAGACTTTTAAGCCTTTAGACATTATGGGTATGTGCACACTATTAGATATACATACTATGAACTATACATGTCTTAAAGTAAGATTTGAAGTCATAAACCATGCTAGTCATATGATTACATGTAAGCATGTATATTAAAATTTGTTTAACCTCGTTGGTGGTCATATAGTTAGGACCTTGTTGTATGAACTTACTTAGCCATGAAATAAATAGCAATAAAGCTATAAAGTGTAAAACAACTTAAGGTAAATACAAGAGGCACCAAACTTGGGCTAAGACCTCATAACATGTGGGTAAGATACGTGTTAACAGTTATACATGCTAAGAACCAAGATGAAACCAGAAAATACTCAACTTTGGTGCAGCGAGGACGACGTGCATTGCGCCATCCGAGCCTAATTCTAGCCAATTGCACGCTTACGTAAGCAAGCGATGATGCTTGATTTTTTTAACTTTGATCTGAACCTTAAAGCATATGTGTAATGATTGTCTAAAGCTATAATACTTAACATAGATGATGTTTAAGCATGAGATCATGTAATGGTTATATAAAACACAGAGTTGTTAAATTTTATTAAAGTTTGTAAAATGTAAGAACGATATAGATCGTGTATCTATGAACTTTAAATATGTGTCGAACATATAGCGAGTCAAGTGTGTGAATGATATATATGAATGTTGATGTAAGTATGAGTTGTTAAGGTATACCAATATATACTTAGTTATTCTAAGAGCATGATGAGAAATTGAAAGGTAGGTTTTACAAACCTAGTTAGGAAACAATGTAACGTTACTATTATATTAAGAATGTATAAAATATATGACTAATGGAAGTGAATCCATGATTATATAAATGTGTAGGAATACACAATGTGCAGATACGCGTTAAGTAGTTAATTCGTAGTTCATAAAATACAAATCAGGCAAGTCTTTCAGTTCCTATTTGCTATGTGAACTTGGTGATTAACTGTTTTAAATCTTTATTGCAAAGAGCATGATGTGTTATATATATGTTAAATGTATGAAATGTTAAAGTCAACTTATGACTACGTTGATTAAGTAAAGCATGTTGATTGAGTAAGGAACTCAATCTTTATACTTGTTATATGAACTGTAACATATATGTTATGTTAGTCTAATGTTTATGAGATATATGTTGAGCATGTTATTATGTGCTACGTGATGCATGAAAACTATTAGATTTCTTTGGTTTTGTCGAGCTCAACCTTGCAAATAACCATTTTTGCAGGTTAAGGATTGAAGGTAACACTATGTGCTACTTGAATGACGTGGATTCAAAATAATACACGAAGATTAATATTTTAGCTAAAGTTATTATTTCCTTATACCATGATGAGGATTCATGAATAAATTAAACGTTTTATGATGTATAGTTTTATGTTGAGTTGTAAAGCTAAAGTTAGAGTTATCTGATATGTAAAGGTTATCAGATTGAAATGTAAACGTTTATATAATACTTGTTGATAATGTGAATCATAAAACAAGATTGATTCAAAGTCATGTAGATGGTAAAGGTTTTGATTCAGGGAATTAAAATAAGAAGACATAAAAGTTTAAATTATTCCGTATTTTATAAAGTTTAACATCGAATAATGATGTAAAATCAGAAGGTAGATGTGTTATTAATGACCAAAGTTGAGAATTAAATTGTATGATTTTTGGGGTCGTTACAATTGGTATCAAAGCTGTAGGTTATAAACCTTAGGTAGGAGTACCGTAGGCTATAACCTTAGAGAAGGAATATGAAGATAATGAAAGAATACGCTCAAATAGAGTTTGAACAATAAGAGGTAATTTAAAAAATTTGTAAAGAAGGGATTAAAACATGTGTGAAAGGATTCAAAGAAGAATCTCGCAGAATTATAAGGAATATGAATGTGGGGTTACCCAACTCCAATAATAAGGATGTAAGGTGATAATAAATAGACAATGTCTATAAGAAGAGAATGATAAAGAAGTTATGAATAGAGAGTTATATCTAAGTATGGTGCAATTGTACTCTTTAATAGTTGATGTATGGTATCTGGGCTAAACGATTCCTTCATAAAGCGGAGGTATATACGAACTAGTAACTCGGAACCTAGTTTGTTGGTTGTTTGTGGGAAACCACTCAGCGTACCATATTGAAACTGTTAGAGACTTGATGTGTACCAAGTTTAGAAAATGGATACGTATGATGAAAATGTAGAACTTGAAAGAAATGTTGAACGATACAAATGAAGTTAGAAATTCTTAAAGCAAGAATTGTTATATAAACAAGAAGATTCAAAGAAGAATCTTGAAGAGATATGTAGATAAGAAATGGGAGTTACCTAACTAATGATAGCCAAGATAACGAATAATAATGTCGTAAAAATGAAAGGAAAGAAAGGGGATCGTAAAACAAAAGCGATCACGAGTTAAGAAAAGAATTTTAAGGAGATGATTATAGAATAAGATCACGCACGTAGTCTGCATTTAAGTTACAAAGGAAAGATGGTATGTAATGTTTGAATAATTATAGCTTGATGCTATGAAGATGATGTACTATGAAATAGTATGAGATAAACTCACGAGGAGTTATAGATGATGTGATATGAGGATTTGTAGATCGAGCAAAGATCAAGTTAAGAGTAAGATAGAGTTAGGTGGGATTTCAATTGAGGACTCGTGTGATGGCCGAGTTGTACAAACCTTTGTATGGGTGAGGGTTTTGTGCTTTGCACTCGGTTTATCACATTGATAATCATTGGAATGTTGGTGTCGCTATCTATATATATATGGTGAAAAGGTGATTCTTTTCTCATGTGTATATTTGATAGTTAGAAACTATTAAGATTAGTCAGATATTATTAGGATTAGGTGCGGTTCTTAAGACTAATGCATATGGTATGTTCGTGACTCATAATAATATGGTATATTTTGAACCCCTCAGCGAATGGATGCCTATGGTCTGACTAGGATAAGTTCTTAAACTCATATTATTGTGGCAAGTTCCTAAACTTCCAATGTGCGGTAAGTTTGATGAACTATTTTGGGTAAAAAATGGTTATAGTATAGAGAGCATTGATGAAGTTGATGATTAATCGAATGGTTAAGTAATGAAGTAAAGATTAAAGTTGATGGATACCTGGATATTCTAAATCTACTAGCTATGCTAGACTTTCAAAATTTATTGACTTCGTGTTGATGTTTGCACTTCTATTTTCTTGAAAAACATTGGATCAAATGGTGAAACCAATGAGTTTTAAAAACAATAATATTATTAGGTATGTCTATGCTAATTGCTTGGCTAGACAAAAAATGATTTGAAATATATCAAAATGTATTTTTATATCATCAATGTGTCATGGAATCTGGTGCATAGATGATAAAAACGATGGAGTCATCAATGCAATATTACTTAGTGTTAGATGTGATCTAAGGATCGTCAGCCCACTATGGTATGATGTAGTATGATAAAATCACCAAATAGCGGAATCCTCAAAGGATTTGTAAAAATTCTTTTGAGATGATGTCATAAAAATATTTTTGAGATTTCTTTAAGATATGAGAATATATATATATATATGTATATATTTGATTGATGTCCGAATTATTGTAGAAGTCTATGCTATTTGATTCAATTTAGGCGATTATTGAAAGATGTTCATGAAATTCAAGCGTTTCTTGAGAAGTTATGCCAAACCAAATTATTTTGGTGCGGATTCAGATGTTGAAAAGTTGAGATGAACAACCCTTTTATAGGGGATTACGCGGAGGCGTTGAGATGTTTGTGCACAATACATTGTACGAAGGGTTGATCACCCTAAGTACGAGGGGTCCCTATAGTCTTATGACTATTAAAGTTTAAGTTGAAAGATTACTTATAACTATGGACATATGCATAGCGTTTAAATATTTGTGCACAATACATACATGCGAAGGGCTTAACACCCTAAGCACGGAGTCCTTATAGTCCCAATGAGTATTAAGGTTTAAGTTGAAAGAGTACTTATAACCATGGACGTAGTTCAAGGTCTTATGACCCTCAACATGATTTGGAATCTTTTAAATTCCTGAGTTATTCATACTACTTCCCAATTATTGAGCAATTGTGGAAGATTCTTGATATTCTAAAAAATGAATGTGGTAAGGATGATATTCCTTAGAAAGAAATGAGTCGTAGAATGCGACACTGAATGATGAATATATTGAATAAGTGAGAAAAGAAATTTTGAAATCAGAAGGAGATGAGTTATTAAAGAATAATGTAAAACTTTTAATAGAAAAGTTTAATAATTGTAAAAAGATCTTTGTGGAAAGAAGTGGTTATAGAACCCAATGAATGAATAAAGTATTAACATAAAATCTATTTTGATAGATTGAATGAATGAAGATTAATAAATAAAATTTCGAGGACGAAATTCTTAGAAGAATGGGTGAATGTAATACCCCGAGTGTTTATGATAATGATCCTTACAAAAGGAAATGAATGGGTTAAATAATATATAATACTCAAAATAAAATTGAGTTCAAGTGAAAGTTATGAAATAAAACTTACAAGAATTTATTATGAATAATGGTGGGAGTGGGAAATATAAAACCTATATTAAGGTAATGTGTTGAAGTTATTCAACGAAGAGATTTGATGAAAACCTGAGTAAGGTAGGGTTTCGGTGATTCCGAGGATGGAATCCTTATAAAGAGGGAAGGATGTGACAACCCGAATTTTTGAAAATTATTAAAATAAGAATTTAATAAATAAAATTCTTATTATGATATGAGAGAGTAATTTATGTTACATATAAATGTATATGTTAATATGTTATGATTGTGAGATCGTAAATAATTAAAATATTTATCAAGTAAAATAAGTATTTTAGTTGAAATATTTATGGATTAAAATAAATATTCAATGGAAATTATTATGGAATAATTTATTTAACTATGATGATATTAAATAAATTGATGATAAATAATTTTATAATTTTATGCATATTTATTACGTTAATGTGTTGATTGATTTTCTAATTTAATTAAGTAATTAAATTAGAGGATTAATGATTGTTAAATAAAATTATAATTATATTGGCTAAATAGAAGCTATAATTTTTTTATTAGTAAGATTTTATTGGATTTATTAATGAATTGAGATTAATTCAATTCAAATAGTTAATGATTGTGACAAGGGTATCATATGATAAGAAGGATTGTAAAAAAAATTAAATTAAAAGGATATTTTGGGTGCTAATATAAACATGGCCTAGTGACCCTTTATTATTGTAATCGATAGGCCATAATGTATGTATATACATTATGTTTATATCGATTATATGAAGGTTACGTGTTTTGTTCCTAAAGCCTAAAAATTAAGCTAAAGCTAGAGAAGAGAAAATACAGAGGAAGAAAGAACTCTAGAGAGGAATTGGGAGGCAATTGGAAGAGAAATCTTTGAAACAAGAAGGAAGTAGAAATTCTCTAACATCTCCTAACAAAGCTAAACAAGAATTAAGAGGTAAATAACCTAGTTTCTTCTTAGTTTGGGTGTTCTTGAGTTATCCTTTAAATTTGAAAATTTAGTTGCATGAATTGCTAAATATGTTATATATATATATATATATATATATGTGTGTGTGTGTGTGTGTGTGTGTGTGTGTGTGTTGTTAGATGTTTATAATCGTTTAGTTGTTATCTAGAAATGATTTTCGTAAATCAAATCCCATGTTTTAGAATGAAAACATGATTTAGAATGAAGATATATATATATATATACATACATAGGGCTTGTTTTGGAATCAAAATTTATGATGAAGTCATGATATAATATTAAATTGATGTTATATGTTGTTAGTATGTTGAATTACGAAAATAACGAAAATTGAATGAATCGAAATGGTTGAGAAACGAATTCGCTAAATTGTCAAAACATGAACAATTAGAATGAACATGAGTTGTAAATTCATATTAAGGTTAGTTAATGTTTATGTTAGTTGATGGGTATTTGGTATGTTGTAGTTTTATGAGTTACAAACCTATAGAATCGAAAATGGACTGAATTGGATGAGTATAACTCATGTTATGATCATTGGAAGGAGTAAGGGTCTGTGTAATCGCGAAGAGCAGAGCCTGAGGGCCTGTTCTGCGACTTGGGGCGTAGTGCGGCGCGCCTCGAGGTTAATTAGGGCGCAATTACTTGCATGCAGCATCGACATCGATAGCAGTTGGACTTCTCGACTGCTTTGCGATAAATTAAGCATAACTTTTTCATACGAACTCCGATTGAGGTGATTCAAGATAATCCGAAACGATGACGAATAGACCTACAACTTTTGTGCATTACGTTTTTCAATTTGAGGTCGTTAGGAAGGGGAAAATAGTCATCTTTGTGACTGTTACGTATTTGGAGGCAATCGGAAAGCGTCGAGCGAGCACATACGCAAGTATAGCGCTCCCGACGATGGAATATGTTATTCTAAGTGATGTAACATGAAAATGCATGATATTATACATGAAATATAAGATTTCCTTGCTCATAATAGAAAGCATTAACATGACTTAGTATGTATTTTGAAAAGAAACTTAGACGTTTTGAAAACATTATTCATGAGCATTGTGTTGACTAAACTTATGAACTTGTAGGATGACATACTAGTAACTTTTGGGTCTTTAAACATGGCCTATATGTGCAAACATGATAAGACTTTTATGCCTTTAAACATGATGGGTACGTGAACATTATTAGATATACATACTATGAACTATACATGTCTTAAAGTAAGATTTCAAGTCATAAACCATGTTAGTCATATGATTACATGTAAGCATGTATATTGAAATTTGTTTAACCTCATTGGTGGTCATATAGTTAGGACCTTGTTGTATGAACTTACTTAGCCGTGAAATAAATAGCAATAAAGCTATAAAGTGTAAAACAACTTAAGGTAAATACAAGAGGCACCAAACTTGGGCTAAGACCTCATAACATGTGGGTAAGATACGTGTTAACAGTTATACATGCTAAGAACCAAGATGAAACCAGAAAATACTCAACTTTAGTCCTGGCGAGGACCAGCGCAAATTGCTACCATCCCAGCCTAATTCTAGCGCATTCTTGCTTATGCAGCAATGATGCCTGATTTTTTTTAACTTTGATCTGAACCTTAAAGCATATGTGTAATGATTCTCTAAAGCTATAATACTTAACATAGATGATGTTTAAGCATGAGATCATGTAATGGTTATATAAAACACAGAGTTGTTAAATTTTATTAAAGTTTGTAAAATGTAAGAACGATGTAGATCGCGTATCTATGAACTTTAAATATGTGTCGAACAAATAGCGAGTTAAGTGTGTGAATGATATATATGAAAGTTGATGTAAGTATGAGGTGTTAAGGTATACATATACATACTTAGCTATTCTAAGAGCATGATGAGAAATTGAAAGGTAGGTTTTATAAACCTAGTTAGAAAATAATGTAACGTTACTATTATATTAAGAATGTATGAAATATATAACTAATGGATGTGAATCCATGATTATATAACTGTGTAGGAATACACGATGTGCAGATACGTGTTAAACAGTTAAGTCGTAATTCATAGACTACGAATCAGGCAAGTCTTTCAGTTCCTATTTGCTATGTGAACTTGGTGATTAACTATTTTAAATCTTTATTGCAAAGAGCATGATGTGTTATATATATGTTGAATGTATGAAATGTTAAAGTCAACTTATGACTACGTTGATTAAGTAAAGCATGTTGATTGAGTAAGGAACTCAATCTTTATACTTGTTATATGAACTGTAACATGTATGTTATGTTAGTCTAATATTTATGAGATATATGTTGAGTATGTTATTATGTGCTACGTGATGAATGAAAAGCTGTTAGATTTTGTTGGTTATCGAGCTCAACCTTGCAAATAACCATTTTGCGAGTTAAGGATTAAAGGTAACACTATGTGCTACTTGAATAGCGTGGATCCAAAATAATACACGAAGATTAATATTTTAGCTAAAGTTATTATTTCTTTATACCATGATGAGGATTCATGAATATATTAAACGTTTTATGATGTATAGTTTTATGTTGAGTTGAAAAAAGCTAAAGTTAGAGTTTATCGATATGTAAAGGTTATCAGATTGAAATGTAAACATTTATATAATAACAGTGATAATGTGAATCATAAAAACAAGATTGATTTAAAGTCATGTAGATGGTAAAGGTTTTGATTTAGGGAATTAAAATAAGAAGACATAAAAGTTTAAATTATTCCGCATTTTATAAAGTTTAACATCGAATAATGATGTAAAATCAGAAGGTAGATGTGTTATTAACGACCAAAGTTGAGAATTAAATTGTATGATTTTTTGGGGTCGTTACAATATATGTTAATTAACCAATTTTTATTGCCTAATTATTATACTTTATTTCTTAAAATATAAAGTAGGTCACTTATTTTGAACATGGGTAACTATTCACATTCCCGTCCATTCATTAATTGATTTTTAAAAAAAAACTACAAAAACAAGCAGCTATATATAAATAAATACAAATATATACACAACTAATATATTAATAATAATCTTATACCACATCCTCTTAGTTTAATCTTATAAATTTGTGAATATAAATGTTAGTATAAAATTTTACACGTTTTACGAAATCTGATGATTGAATCTAATATTTCATTCACAGGAATTGCAACAAACAAACATATATACATGTAACTTACTTATATAAGAAATTAGATATCAATTCCTTATTCATTTATCTCATACAAAGTACAATCCAATCTCCTTTTTCCTCCTCCAAAACAGCGTCGTTCCTCTCTTCTTCTTTTTTTCTCCAGTTCGCATAAGATGAGGAGGATTAAGTTTTATTTATTGTCTTATTATTTTTCCTAATTATAATAGGATTTATTATTACCCACATTTAATTAAATTAAACCCAATTAATTTTAAGGCCCAAATTGTACTAAATTAATTTACTCATCTTTTATTAATATTTATTAGCCCACACAAATTAAATAACTAGTTTGACCTAAATAAAAGACAAAGTCTAATTAATATGTTTTAAAACAAAGTAATTTTTATTATTTAATATATATATATATATATATATATTATTTTTTTTCCCGGGTATTACATCACCTACTCCTTAAAAAGGATTCCGTACCCGGAATCAAAAGAATAAACGTACATAATTATCAAAAAGATTTGGATACTCCGCTCGAATAGACTTCTCCAACTCCCAAGTATATTCATGCTCCGAATAATTTTAGGGGGAAAATAAAATTAATACTTAATTATTAACAAAAATTCGGATTATTACATTTTTCCCTCCTTAAAAATAATTCCGTCCTCAGAATTCAAATAAGTTACAAAGTAAAATATTTTTACTTAAATTACATAATTATTCATAAATTTTAGTTAAGACGTAGCACCGCCATTTATAACGGTCAACGCGAATAAGTCATCGGTCCACGTAATTATCAATGTACTTGTAAAAGATTCGTCAGCCGGTGTCAAGCCTTGGTAAGGTTCTTCGCGTTGCATCAAATTAGATCACATGATCCACCGTTGGTGCGGGCCGTCGCTAATATCTTTGAGTTTAATTCTTGTAAACGTACTCTTCGGAACATAATTCAAAATCATAAAAAAATTCTTTTTATCCAAATACGATTCAAATACCCAAAATATTTAAAATTATTTATAATTCGTAAAACATTTATGTTCCACACATGACAAGGATTTAACAAATTATTTTTATTTAATTTACATAAAATCATACAAAACTCCAAGGATATCGGATAAACCAAACAACTCAACAAATTATTTCAACTTTTCGTAAATCCTCAAGAGCTTCAAAATATTCAAACCTCAATTCGAACTAGCTAGTTCTTAAATATTATTACACCAAAGAATATACTACTAAGATCTTTTTATCATCATATCAACTCTAAGTCAAACATTCTACTATCTGCATAAGCAAACTATAAATATTCAAGATCTCTCAAAATTAATTGAATTTCATCACTTACTATCTAATCATATAATAAATCAATCATCCCTTATTGCAAACCTTAATCCAATAAATTTCAATGTCTCCCCATACTATCACAAAGAAAGTTCATAGAACATAACTCCAATATCCTACTAGAAAATAGCCACAAAATTGATCATTAACTCCAAATGATTAATCTAATTACCTCAAATATCAACAACTCAAATTATAAGAAATCCTCTATACTTAATAATTTTCACTTTATCATAGTATCCCATCAATATAGAAATCTCAAATTATCCACAAGCTTAACATAAATCAAAACCTAACTAAAATCAAATCCTCAATTCAACGATCATAATGATTGTCACAAAAAAAACAACTCTAACAAATAATTTTTCCAAAATCAAATTCTCGTCGATACAAATAATCACATCATAATCGTATAATCATTTCTTAACTGAATAAAATAAGACATTATTCTCCTTAATGATCCAATCACAATCCTTAACTAATATTATTGCTCCAACGTATAACAATAATAATCTTAACAAATTACCTCGCCTTTCTCAAATCAACTACAACTCAAAGAGCTAAAAACACTTGGTCAAAATCAAGACCAACCAAATAGAGAACAAAATCGAATCAAACTCCCACGCCTACCCAGTGATTTACCCACAACTCACAGGTCAAACCTAAATAGGTTTTCTACAAGAAAGAACCTAAGCTCTGATACCATCTCTGTAACACCCCCTTCCCGAAAAGGAAAGGGAGGTCACGTGCAAAGCACAACAAACCTCAAAATTAGTAAACAGAGCACTAATAACTTCAAAATAAGTATCGTGTCACAACACATGCGACATATATAATACCAATAAAAATAGATACCGTGTCCCAACACATACAACACAATATCCACAAAAATGGGGTTCTAATGTATATGTTGAACCAGATCAAATTATAATGTCTCCAAAAGAAGGTAACAACATATCGCTCTACAAATATCAAAATAAATACTAGACATGATAATCAATTCAAAGAGTACAAGTACGAGTCCAATGTGTCAACTCCAAGATGAACAAATATATGAATTTCACAAGAAATAATTATGTGAAATAATAACAGAAACAAATATATGAATTTCATAAGAAACAATTATGTTAAATAATAACAGAATTTGAAATGAGGAACAAAACGAACAAAACAAATTTAACAAGAGTATCGCTGAAAGAGTACGGAATTCGTACTTGGATTAAGCAAAGTAAAACCCAGATTATAATCCAATTATGATCCGTTTAGACTCCCTTCGTTCAATCTAAATAATATAATAAGATTTTATTACAATCCAATCATTAATAACATAATACTATTAAATTTATTATTAAAAACTTTTATAACTATGCCAGTAAAATTAATTAATTTATAAACATAATGATAATTATATTATTAAATTTAATAAGAATTATCTTTTATAATTTTGTACTATGATATATGTCAATTAACCAATTTTTATTGCCCAATTATTATACTTTATTTCTTAAAATATAAAGTAGGTCACTTATTATTGAACATGGGTAACTATTCACATTCCCTTCCATTCGTTAATTGATTTTTAAAAAAACTACAGAAACAAGCAGCCATATATAAATAAATACAAATATATACACAACTACTATATTAATAATAATCTTATACCACATCCTCTTAGTTTAATCTTATAAATTTGTGAATATAAATGTTAGTATAAAATTTTACACGTTTTACAAAATCTGATGATTGAATCTAATATTTCATTCACGGGAATTGCAACAAACAAACATATATACATGTAACTTACTTATATAAGAAATTAGATATCAATTCCTTATTCCTTTATCTCATACAAAGTACAATCCAATCTTCTTTTTCCTCCTCCAAAACAGCGTCGTTCCTCTCTTCTTCTTTTTTTCTCCAGTTCGCATAAGATGAGGAGGATTAGGTTTTATTTATTGTCTTATTATTTCTCCTAATTATAATAGGATTTATTATTACCCACATTTAATTAAATTAAACCCAATTAATTTTAAGGCCCAAATTATACTAAATTAATTTACCCATCTTTTATTAATATTTATTTGCCCACACAAATTAAATAACTAGTTTGACCCAAATAAAAGATAAAGTCCAATTAATATGTTTTAAAACAAAGTAATTTTTATTATTTAATAAATATATATTATTATTATTATTATTTTCTCGGGTATTACAATATGTCTCTACCATTCTAACTCACATAGGCATACGACTGAGGAATGCTGGTCTTTGCGACATAAAATCCAGGATCTCATTGAAAATAGGGAGCTGGAGATAGAATTTCTCATGACCAAAAAAGGCAAAAAGAAAATAAAAAGCTTAAGATGTCCACTCGAGACAGGCAATTCAGAGGAGATGAAGTTATGAGCACCAATTCTGGCAGAACACAAGGTGGGCTAATCCCAATGCAAGGAATGACAGAGGAGACAAGGGAATCCCCAAAGGAATTTCCTCCGCCAACATCAAACATCCGGTGGTCCAAAGATAACAACCACGTTCCTGATTTTATCACCTTGGATGATGCAAAGGAAATCCTAATCCTTTCCAAGGAAGAAAAAGCTAAAAAGGAAAGTTCCTTGCAAGAAATGCGACAACAGTTCGAGGGAGATTTCATGGTTGAATCCTCTCAAGCCCAAGAAAAGGTGAAGGAACAGATTAAGGAAAAGATGGTGAGGTTGTCGGGGAAGCCAACTCATTGAAGAATCAAGAGTTTATCCCTTCGTGCGACAGGTCCAGTATAAGCATCCCCGAGGGGTGTGCTGAATCAGGAAGCGATCAAGTTATGGCCATAAGTGAAGATATTCAGAATCAAGAGATAACCTCTATCGCGAGCCTCGAAGGCAACATAACCACCGACAACTGGACTATCGGGCCTCAGCTAGCCAAGAAGATGTAGATCCAGGGGATAAAGTTGCGAGTTCCAGAAGATGTTGGGACTGTATCACTTTCTTCGTATTATGCCTTTTATTTTCCATGCATATAAATAAAGAAAAAAAGAAAAAAAAGAAAAAAAAGAAGAAAAAAAGAAAAGAAAAAAAGAAAAAAAGAGAAGAAAAAAGAAAAATTAAAAATCACAAATCAAATCAGTCGGGTTTCAGCTCATCAAGCCTGAACTACGAAAGACCTGATCTCCCCTCATCAATTGGAGTACGTAAGCAGCCATTTATGGTGCGGTCAAACCAAACAAAAACCCAAACAAACATTTCTCAAACAGTCACTTCTCAAACCGTTTATCTTATCAAGCAGGAACTACGTCGACCTGACCTCCCACATACACAGGAGTAGGTAGGCAGCCATCAGTGGTGCGGTTTGACCCTCAAAAGAAACATCCAAACCCAAACATCAATACCAAGTCTACGCCCAAGAACAACCCTCCAAGTCAGCGACCCATGTCAAGAAGACCCAATAACACTTCAATGTCATTCCATCGAATCTAGCACAAATCCCAAAAAGGAAGAAACAACGATACACTAAGACAACCAGCAACAAGGACCTTCAAAGAGTCGACACCCTTAATCACAAGTCTTCATCAAATTAGAAGAAAACCATCAACGTAGATTGCGAGAACAAGTCAGTAACAATGATTGAGGGCATCAAAGCCCAAATCCACTACATGTTCACCATCTAGTACAGAAGTAAAAACCTCTCGCGATCTCGGCGTCTTATCAGCTTATTTGTCAAAGCAACTATCCCAGACAACAAGCAAGGCTGGGGAAATTTCAAAATTGGTGACAACCCGATATTGGAACTCTTACAACAAGACTGGGGCAATCTCAGGAACATCGATAACTCAACACTGGGCATTTATCAACCATCCTAAAGAGGAAAATGCGCCAGTCAGCATCATCAGCATGGTACATCATCATCAGAGCTTCCCTCACATCATCCCACTGGCGATTCAGATATTACTCAATTGCGACTTCATCGATAAACAGAAAGTCTCATATGAACCCTCGGCATCAACATGCGAAAGGACTTGGGCATTGTCCACTTCCAAGAAATGGAAGGAGCTTAAGGCGGGATCAAGCCTCTCAACAAAAGAAAGGGGAGAACTCCTGAAAGAAATCATGGCGACTTTAACTTGCCCCTACAAAAGAAGGGGAAAATTCTCAAGGAAGTCATTAACTCAAAAGTAGAAGCCCAATGACAAAAGGTCTAGCGAATGAAATCCTCATCATCAAATACATCAACCTGCGTCAAATCCTCATAAGTTGAGGCCTATACACTAGAGTTCAAAGTTCGGCAGCAAAAGAACGGATTGCTCCCTCTAGGGATATCAGCGGCATTCAAATCATCAGTTCAACCGGGTCGCAAATCAAATGCTCAAGGAAATGGGGCACAAGCACCTAACAGCGAAAGTAAACTCCAAATCACCTCAAAAAGGGTGAGGTAAATTTCCACCCCAACATAATTTACAATCTGCATCAACCTAGGACAATAGACTCCTAAGGAAATCTAGATCATCACATCATGCATGATCTACACATATGCAAATGCACTACATCAACGTACATCTCTATCAAGCGTAACATCAGGCAGAGTCTGGTGAAGCAAACCTTTGAATATTACTTCAGCGAATGTATCAGTAGATTCGGTATTCAAAACCATTGTCATCAATTTAGCATGAGTGAGTTTTATACCCATGAATTGGATACGTTCGGGCTTAATTTATTGTTGTTCTTAAGTCTTTTAGGATGTTTTTATGTGTTTGTGTCTATTCATGCATGTTTTATGTTATTTTATAGGAATTGGGACAAAAGTTACATGGATCGATGTTTGGGGTGGCTAGATTCGCGTTTTCGCTTGTCATTTACATAAAGCAGTCACTTCAGAGCCAATTTGACTATAGCTTCTGACATTATTTCGACAAACTTCAAGAATGAAAGTTGTAGATCTACTTCTCCTCTTCCGGAAAATCTTGAATCATCGAAATCGGAGTTCGGACGAAGAAGTTATGGCCATTTTCCCAAAGGACGCTTGAGCAGAAAATGTCGGATTTTGGGGCCGATAGCACGGGCGCTACTTCTAATACATTTTCCAAGTACCGGGCGCTTAGGGGGGCAACTCATTGCAGTGCTCAAATAATGGCAAGGTATTGGGGAAAGGTTTGGTGCGGGCTGGACGCATTTTGGGCTTAATTTTGACACCTTTTTGACTCCAAATAGGATCGGGTTTGTTCCTAAACTAAAAATTGGACTCAGAACCTATAAATACATGATGTAAGGCATAAAATAAAGGGAGATTACATAGCTTAGCTTGGAGAATACATAGCTTAGCTTGGAGAATACATAGCTTAGCTTGGAGATTACATAGCTTACCCTAGATTAAACACTCCTTTAGATTAGAAAATAACCCTAGTTCTTATTAGTTTTGGAGATTGAAGCAACTTGGAGACCATTGAAGATCAAGAGCAAGAGCAAGAGGGAGCATCGATTTCTTCGACAATGTATTCTATTCTCTTCTCTCATCTTACTTTTATCTTTTGATGTCTATTCAGTTGTGGATTCTTGGTTTTAATTCATTAATTATGAACTAACTATTTTTGAGATTTCAATTGAACTTTTTATGGCTATGAATTAGTTATTCATTATATTCTAATTATTTATGTTAAAGTGAGTTGTTTATCTTGTCTTGTGCTTATTGCTTAATTATTTGATCAAGAATTACTTGTTACTCTGAAGGAATTGGAAGAGGAATTCTAGGGCTAGAATCGGGCATGATATCATGTGACTTAGTTATTTGCACAAAGGAATAATTAGGTTTGTGAATAGAATAGAAATATCTTTTTTCACCGCATGTAACACATAAGGAATTGGGATTATAACGAGTTTAATTCAATTGTTTTGCATAGGAATATAGCAAGATTAATCTGGATTAAATAGAAGGCAATTGATCACTTAGAAAAAGACTTTTGGCATTTGAGAATTCTTGTTAACAATTCAGTAGGCATAATAATTGGGATAATTGGATAATTGATTTATAATTCATAATTGGAGATATTGAAGTCTTAATCTTTATTTATTTGAATTCATTCGTTAAAATCTTGGTTTTAATTAGTTAATTTAGTTTTCTTAATTAGAAAAAACACGATTTGAGATTGTCTAAATAAAATTAGTTTGGTTAAGAATTAGTACTTGGTGATTTTTATTAAATAATTCCTCGTGGGAACGATACTCTACTTTCACTTTATTACTTGTTGACCGTGTATACTTGCACGTATTCATTGATTGCGAAATCGATCAATAAGTTTTTGGCGCCGTTGCCGGGGAATTAATTTAATAATTATTTACCAATATTAATTTCAATCAAATTAGTCTTAATTTAAACATTTTTATTTTTATTTTTCATTCTCTTTCTATATTTCTCTCTTTTCAGGTATCATGGATGACTTTGTGTATCAATGGCCATATTACTAACATGACTCAACCAAGGGAGTGGAGATTGAAAGACTCGAGAAACTTTCAGTATTGTCAAGACTGATTGAGACACTTTCGAGGATGTTTGAAGCTTTTGAAGCTCGGCGTCGCCAAAGTATGGTGGTTACTTGTGATTATTAGGCCGGAAATCATATGAGTCATCAATGCACCATCGGGATTGAAATGATATAAAGATAGTGGTGATTACCCCAATAATTATGTCTATCCCAACAACTATCATCGATTGGGGGTATCACCCGATTTTTCATGGAGTAGCAATCAAGATCAATTTTATGCTCTAAGTCCAACATACCCACAGATTTCTTGTGTCCACCTCCACTACAACAGAAGAACATTCAAATTGGGAGGAAGCCTTGGAAAAATTTATTAAAGTTTCGAAAAAGGAATGAGGAACAAGACAAGAAAATGAATCAAGTAGATTTGAATTTGCAAAGCCAAGGGCGTTGATCAAGAATTTGGAAAAGCAAGTGGAACAGATAAGACATGCATTGAACAACGATTCCTCAATACACTGCCCTATGACATGGATTCCGAGCCCAGATGGTGAGCCAGAGCCAAATCTACAATCGGATGAGCCACGAGATGAAAAAGAGGAGACAAGTGGGGATAATGACAACAAGGTCGGTGAAGAACTAATTGTGAGAACCAATGATGATGAGCCAATGTTATTTATGCCTCAAGTGCCTTCTCCTCCACAGCTTCAAGAGTCCCATAGATTTGCAAAACCTTGTCCGATTGGTAGTCATGTCGCTTGCAATACTTCTCTCTCGTGATGTAAAAAGCAAGTACACCTTCAAACCATGGTGCGAATGAGCTAGAGAAGATAGAAGAAGAAATTGTTGTGTTCGACAAGCCTCTATGCCGTAATATATTCGCAGACATTAATGGAGAAACCACCAGATGTCGGACGTTCTTGAATGTGATATTATCTCAAGAAAGCATTCTAGGTGACTTTAATACAATGGCTATTACAAATGGGAACCTACCAAAAGCTATATTATTTCGATGGATGGAGGGTTCCTCAACTTTCGTAGGGAATTGGATAGAGAATTGAAAGAAGTCAATGAGACTATAAAACAAGCGCTTATCGGGAGGCAAACCCAAGTTTAATTTTTATTTTTAGTTTTTATTAAGTTTTATATTAGTAGTTTTGAATTTACATTTATTTAGGATTTAATAAAATTGCTTCTATCATGGTTTTCTGTGTTATTCAAGTCAAATTCAAGTGTGGTGCCCAATTTGTTCCATGTGCTTGCTTTATTCTCCAAACTTAATGCAAGGAGGAAGATTGCTAAATTTCGTGGAAGTCCTCCGCTTTAATTTTTTCTATTTCAATCATTGAGGACAATATCTAGTTTAAGTTTGGGGGCATTTTAGTGTCGTATTGCATATAGTTAGTTATTTACATTGTAGTTCGTTATGTTTTGGGGTTATTTACATTTAGTTGTTGCATTTTTTTTTTTTTTTTTGTTTAAAAAAAATTTTAAAAATCATAAAAATAGTAGTTAGTTTACTATGTTTGTTGCAGCTTAGTTTATATTTGCATGATTCCAACCGTTAGATAGTAAAAGTCTATTTTGGCCAATGATGAGACCGGAGTTAAGTAGATAAGTATAGTATTGAATATTCAAAGCTTTGATGTGATTTCTTGTTATGAATTGAATCTTTTCCTGTTTGAAACCGGTATAATCAAGGTTAACGTTAATAACAAATGACTATGTTAACTCGATTAAGTTTAAATTGATACATAATGGATTTTTAAGGATAATACTAGTTTGAAGGAATGAAAGACATGAATAAAGTGAGATGGCTAAATTTTGATAAAACTTAAGTTTGGGGAAAATTTTGGGGTATATAAGCTTTAAAAAAAACATGTTGAGTCTTGTGGTGGGTTGAGGAGAAACACTCCCCATAAACACAAGCGTGAGATGGAGCGTAAAACGCACTCACCAACCATCTATAAAAAAAAGAGAAAAAAAAAAAAAATTACCGTGGCTAGTTTTGTTTCGGGGCCTTTGTTACTTGAGTAAGTACGCCCGAAGGGGTATCTTAAAACCTAGCGCCCTAAGGTCTTATATGGTCTGGGAGTCGTTGGTCGAAAAGCTCGCTAAGGGTGACAATCGTTAGCCTAATGGAATGAGACATTGCACAGTTATGGTTAAAAAAAAAACAATAAAACGAGAAAAGAGCAAAAAGCCCCCGTAATGAAAAGTAAAGCATAAGTATCCCAGATTGGACTCTTGAACTTGGTGGATGTTTGACTTTAGTTGGATATAGCTTGTTCGTGAATTTTGTGAATTTGCACTGTATGATGCCTTCAAAGATATCTATTATGTCTTAAATTTGATTTTATATCGATTAACATTGTTGTGGAGCACACACGCACTATATCGGTGATAATGATCTAAGATTTGATGATTGATTGGGAAATTAACCGATTTGTTTTAATATGATGTATTATCATGTTTACTTGATTTCTCTAAGGCCGGTTGAATAGACTTGTTTCTGTCATTACTGTTGGATTCGTAGGCATATAGATTAGTTTCATTACATTGCATTGCATAACATTTTTGTGTTTTTGCTTGAGGACAAGCAAAGATTTAAGTTTGGGGGGTATTTGATGAGTGAGTTTTATACCCATGAATTGGATACGTTCGGGCTTAATTTATTGTTGTTCTTAAGTCTTTTAGGATGTTTTTATGTGTTTGTGTCTATTCATGCATGTTTTATGTTATTTTATAGGAATTGGGACAAAAGTTACATGGATCGATGTTTGGGGTGGCTAGATTCGCGTTTTTTTCGCTTGTCATTTACACAAGCAGTCACTTCAGAGCCAATTTGACTATAGCTCCTGACATTATTTCGACAAACTTCAAGAATGAAAGTTGTAGATCTACTTCTCCTCTTTCCGGAACATCTTTAATCATCGAAATCAGAGTTCGGACGAAGAAGTTATGGCCATTTTCCCAAAGGACGTCGGAGCAGAAAATGTCGGATTTTGGGGCCAGCGCCGGGGCGCTACTTCTAGTACATTTTCCAGCGCTTGGCGCTTAGGGGGCGAACTCAGCCTTGAGCCCAGGGCAAATGACTGGGGAAAGGTTTGTGTGACTGGACGCCGCGTTTTGGGCGAATTTTGACACCTTTTTGACTCCAAATAGGATTGGGTTTGTTCCTAAACTAAAAATTGGACTTGTAACCTATAAATACATGATGTAAGGCATAAAATAAAGGGAGATTACATAGCTTAGCTTGGAGAATACATAGCTTAGCTTGGAGAATACATAGCTTAGCTTGGAGATTACATAGCTTACCCTAGATTAAACACTCCTTTAGATTAGAAAATAACCCTAGTTCTTATTAGTTTTGAGATTGAAGAACTTGGAGACCATTGAAGATCAAGAGCAAGAAGCAGGGAGGGGAGCATCGATTTGGTCGACAATGATTCTATTCTCTTCTCTCATCTTACTTTTATCTTTTGATGTCTATGGGTTGTGGATTCTTGGTTTTAATTCATTAATTATGAACTAACTATTTTTGAGATTTCAATTGAACTTTTTATGGCTATGAATTAGTTATTCATTATATTCTAATTATTTATGTTAAAGTGAGTTGTTTATCTTGTCTTGTGCTTATTGCTTAATTATTTGATCAGTAATTACTTTGTTACTCTAGAAGGAATTGGAAGAGGAATTCTAGGGTTAGAACTGGGCATGATATCATGTGACTTAGTTATTTGCACACAATTGAATAATTAGGTTTGTGAATAGAATGGAAATATCTTTTTCACGCATATAACACATAAGGAATTGGGATTGTAACGAGTTTAATTCAATTGTTTTGCATAGGAATATAGCAAGATTAATCTGGATTAAATAGAAGGCAATTGATCACTTAGAAAAAGACTTTTGGCATTTGAGAATTCTTGTTAACAATTCAGTAGGCATAATAATTGGGATAATTGGATAATTAATTTATAATTCATAATTGGAGATATTGAAGTCTTAATCTTTATTTATTTGAATTCATTCGTTAAAATCTTGGTTTTAATTAGTTAATTTAGTTTTCTTAATTAGAAAAAACACGATTTGAGATTGTCTAAATAAAATTAGTTTGGTTAAGAATTAGTACTTGGTGATTTTTATTAAATAATTCCTCGTGGGAACGATACTCTACTTTCACTTTATTACTTGTTGACCGTGTATACTTGCACGTATTCATTGATTGCGAAATCGATCAACACGCAACATCAAGACAGTTCAGCGTAAAAGCTTTGTATACCACCGTTCGAGTGGGAGCCGAAATAGTTGGGCGATGTCAGCGTATTCAACTACCAGCGTATGCATCGGGAAGGTCCGATGATTTCAGAACGTCATCCCCAGTAGAGATGTAGAAAACAACTCAATTTCTCTTCATCAAACAGGCATTAGCGACACCGATAAAAAGCCAAACTGTTGTAGTCAACACCAGCATAGGCATCAGCAATCCCCGATAAAAGTAAAGTGATTTGCGAAAGCATTTTAACATTCATCATAACATTCATTATATTGCGATTCGCGGTTTGCTATTTGCGATATGCGATATGAGAAGTGCGATGTGCGAGTTGCGAAGTGCGATTGGCCAAATGTGAAAAGCGAAGTGCGAAATGCGATGTGCGATTTACGAACTGCGATTTGCGAAAACATTTTAACATTCATCATAACATTCATTACATTGAAATTTGCATCATTAAAAATACCTTGTCATATTTCAAGTGTCTACTAATCTTTATCATGTCCATTCCATTTCATTGCATAAACATGATAAAGAGGGGCATCTATAGACACTCGAAATTTTTTTTTCCTGTTACTAACTATGCAAGAGGACAAAAGAGTCTTTTTCACTCCAAAGGTAACCCTGGAGGACCACAACATTAATTCCAACCTCAGAGATAACCATGAGGATATTCAGAGTCAACAGCATGACAACCTCAGAGATAACCCTGAGAAAAGACTGCTACAACTGCGCAAACACCGGAGATAACCCCGTGAGGGGAAAAATGATCATTATTCTAACTCAACTTCAATTCAAATCAAATACACTCATTTCAACTCAAATTTCTTCAAAAGAAGTCCCACAAGAACCATATCTTAACTTTGGAGCGCAAACTACGCAAAATAGCTCACCGAATTGCTTGACGGAAACCCGAAACTACTATTTCGATCATGGACCCATCTTCTCGAAATCAAAAAGGGAAAATATGTCATTGTGTAGCTCTCGGAAAGAGATTTCCGGAATGGTATGGCACGCTTCCATCGGACTCCCGGATTGAAAGTTATGAAGGTCCGAGCGAGCAATGTAGATTATGCTGAAAGTGTCACGATTTGACACGGTGGGACCCATAGTGCCCTTGGAATCCCGGTGAAGTCGGGTAGACTGCTGGCACCCCCCCTCTATATATAGAGGGATTGGGGTGGCCTTATTTGCAAGAGAAATAGCGAGGAAACCTTGTCCAATTTGCTTTGTGCACACTATAAACTAAGTGCTTTCTTATTTTAAACACTTTTGAGCTTATATTCTGTCATATTTTTACTGGCAGGAGCCAAGTGTTCATCCATTTAAAGTCATTGAAGTCTTCTTTGGCGGTCTACTGTAAGCCTTCTTACACACTTTAAAGCTTTTCTCTTCATCTTTGCATACACTATTCTTCACGTTGAGAGTCATGTTGCGTGTGTATGCCCGGACTTCGGTCCGTGGTTTCATTTCAGTTTGTATATATATATAATTATATATATTTTTATATATGGACTAACATTATCGAGTTATGCCTCGATTGAGCCTAGACTTACGTCTGGAGCGTTTATTTGCTTTTATATATATATATATATATATATATATATATATATATATATATATATATATATATATATATGAATGCAGTGTCGAACTCGCTCGATGAGCCCGTATTTTATATCACGTGTGTTTTACAGCTTTAATATATGTATATATACTTATATATATCAACTGTTGTCAGACTTTGTTTGATGAGCCTAGATTTTACATCCGGTGCGTTTGCCGCTTTTATATATATATATATACTTTTCGTCCCGCCTGGAGTTTACTTCGTGGCGGTTGATTGCTTTTACAGCTTTATTTACATTTCTGATCCCCCATGGAGGTGCTTCGTGGTGGCTGATCATGTTTGTATATATATATTTACAACTTTTATATATATAACTACTTATTGCTTTCACATAAATTGCGGCATCATGTGAGCCTAAGAATCATGTGATCGCAGATTCGACCATGGATCTAGATTGGATTCGTGATGGACATTTTCAAATTCAGAAATGACTTGTAAATTTATTCACGGTATTTGGATTTCCTCGAGATGGTTTTCATGCCCATGAGGAGTTCTAAGATCTTTGTACATTATTTTCTCAAGATGCTTCAGATCTCGAAAAATTAAAAGCAATTAAGCCGAACACTTAATAAAAATGGAAGTGTAAAAGGTCTCAATTACTATTGAGCACAAGGGTTTGAAAAAACTTTTTTCTTACAAAACATCACTGCCATATTTTGTTTAAAACTGAATTTTTTACATAAATTCAAACCCTGTGTATATAGGTCCAAACGAGGCCTTACACTACTTCCATATAAATAACACATTGACCCACACACACACAGACATTCATATAACAGTTTCTTGAAAAGTGGCGGACACCGTGGTAATACGGATGTCGGGGGGTGCCTAACACCTTCCCTCCGCATAATCAAGTCCCTGGACTCTAATGAATCTCGGTTTCACAAACCCGTTTAGCAGTGTCACATCACTGGGTCAATATGCAAACCTTTTCTCGATTGTGTTGGTACAACCATATAAAAAACCAACTGGTGACTCTTACAGTCCAATCGTCGGCATATAAATGTCGGACCTTTTCACAACTTGTTTTTTTCAAACAAATCTCACTTAACATGAGAACTCCAAAGAACAAGAAATAAAAAGGGACAAATAAAAATCCCGACGTCGACAATTATTATACTATTGACATGTTCTTTAAATAATTAAAAATAAACGCTTTTACGCTTTTGGACGGATAGTGATTTTCTGGCTTTTTCCTCAAAAAATATTATTTTCCAATACGATCATAAAACTAGTAAATTATATCACAAATCTCCATTCTACCTCAAAAATTCTCATTTTAACACATCTTAACAGGGAAAAAATCTAAAATTTTATTTTATTCATAAATACTTATTTTTTTAACTAAGTAAATTTTTTCGGGTCGTCACACATTATTTTCTTGAAGATTAATAATCATCCCCTGTAACTATTTGAGAGTAGAAACCTTATGATGATCATTAATCTTATCAAAGATCTTCTGTAGCGAATATTGGCTTGGGTCAAACCTTTTTTCATCATCATCAGAAGATTTTTTCTTACTTTTAGTAAGCTTGATATACTTCTCGATCATTTGCCTCTTTTTTGTAGAGTCTTCCAATTGATCGATGATATCCAAGATGAGACTATCTTCTTTAGATAGCACGTTTATAGAAAGTCCATTTAAGGCACATAAGCAGGTTTCTCCCTCTGTACATTGACAATCTTATAACTCATCACACGATACTTCTTCCTCGTTTGTATAGGAATCGTCAAAGTTAAAGCAGATACGTCTAGGACTCGAACTGGAAGAAGAATATTCTTCATCATCTGAGTTTATAAAAACTACTAGAAGTTGCTTCTTAAGACCTTTGTCTTTGACCAGTTGGTTAATTTTCTTTTTTGTAGTGCAATCAGGACTCTTATGTCCTATCTTGCCACACTTATAGCAACTTTGAGGTTTTGAATTAGCCATCTTTCGTTTAGATGTCTTATGCCTTTTAGGTTGGTCTTCCTTGGTCTGGTGTTTAGACCTTTTTCGATCTCTCCTTTTAGATCGCTTACCTTCTTTATAGCTAGTAGATTCTTTTGAAATCTTTCTTTTACGCTTATCCTTCGAAATTTTAGCAAGCCCATACTGCTCACAAAAATCTCCTAGAGCACGCTTTCCTCTAGCTCTTTCTTCAGAAAGTTGCTTCTGTATCTTCAGAATGTTACACAGATCTGCACCTTCCGTAATAACTTATGAAGCTAATTCTCCATAGGTGTATTCATCCAATGGAATTACTCCATCAATTTTATTTTTCAACCTCGTTTTAACTCTTTGAGAGAACATAACAGGTAAACCTACAATGAACTTCTCTTTCTAGTAATCGATGTTACAATCATTTCTATTAAAATTTTTGGAGAAGAACATATCATGATAAAATTTAAATTCAGAGAGCGACTTGCACTTTAAGTTGCTTAGTTGCTCATAAGTTCTTGATACTATCAATTGGTTATTGCCCACAAAATAATGCATGATAGTATACAACAAAGTGTTTACTGCATCTTCCACAAAAATGGGTTCGTTCATCTCACTGGTGCCGTTTTGAACCTAGAAATTAAATATGCTTTCCTTCATTTCGCTTGTCAGGAGATTATCCCACCAAAGACCAAGTTGGCCTACAAAATCGGATGTTAATGCTTGAGCAATCCTTTTTTCAAAGTTGGTTTTAACCCTTGTGGCTTGAGTAAACATTGTCATTTATTTGAGGAGAACAATGATTTGATAGTCAGTAAGACCATCAAGATTCCAGTCACAAATGTATTCACCATTAAAATGAATTCCATCATTAAACGCTCAATTCTCAAATTGAGTATCGATTAGAGATGGTCTATGATAATAGGGTTGGCCTTTAACCTTTCCCCATTTTGTCTTATTTATTTGTGGATCTTTCTGGATTTTGTTTAAGATTTAATCCATCATTTTTAAGGACCGAAATTGAAGGACCCTGAGAAGTTGTTTATGTAGGTTTTCGTCTAATAGGCAACTTTTTCTAATCGACTTTTCAGTTCCTCGAACAGTTCTGTAGAGGCTGGTCCAAGTTTAAACTCGTTAGATAACTCATGTGGAGGTTTAAACATGACCGATCCAGGCTTCTCCTTTGTTTGAAACTTTCCTTCCTTTGAGGAAGTAGCTAGGATTTCTGCTGGAGATGCACTAATAGACAAAGGTTTCACTTTTGAAGTAACAACCTTTTCTATTCTAGTGAGTTGTGTTCCAAGGGATTGCAGGAAAATATTAGTGTAATTATTATGCTCTATGACTTGGTTTATCCCCTGAACTTCTTCAGACTTTCTTTCAACCTCCTTATCTAAAACCTTCTTGTATGGAACGACTCTGGTTTTTCCCGATCCTACAAAGACTGAACCGTAGGTGGGTGAATAGATGACACAACATTGTTGTCATTTTTATCATCAGTCAATCTATAAGGTCTCAAAGCATTTTCTACCACATTTAAGGTAGTATTTTCCTCAACAACCTTTTTACCTCCCCCAAAAGGGGAGTTATACCCTTTTTCACGACTCCAATGTTTAAGAAAAACAAAGAAATCAATATTTTTCCCAGATTCCTTTAAGAAATCGTAGTAAATGTTACGAATTAAATCCTAAATCTCTAGAGAATAAGTAGCAAAGAACCATTCTCTTTTGTCTTTGTTCTTTTCAAAATTAAACATAGCTTTTAGCAAGTATTGATTTGGGCCAACACTCTAATTGTTAAGAGTATAAATACTCTCAAAGTAATCAAAATCAGACGCCGTTAGACTTTGAGTCCTTGGTACTTCAGAAGGAGTTTCAACCATATATGTTGGTCGGCTGATTGGATCATCCGACCGATTAATTATTCCTTGAATGAAAGAAGTAGATCGTCTTATTGTTTCGCGCGTATTCCTTTGAGGAATAGTAGACGTGCTATTTCGTCTAGGTTCGTCTAAATTAAGACAAATGTAATTAATGTTGCCAAATCTAATGCTTACAGATCCATTTGGATTTTCTGTAACATTTTCCAATTGTTGGTAGATCCTTGTACTCTTTTAGGTACCACATCTAAAAGTGTCCAATTTTTCGGTATTGCTATTTCATCCCACTTTAAAGTTTAAGGAATTGAAATATTAGCTTTTAAAGGATTGATTTGGAACACTGTGGTCTCTCCTCTATAATTTTTAATAAAATTACTCTTTAAATTAAAATCAGGAGTAATAGTATTCATTACTTTAATATAGATCCGATATAATAATGTCATGTTAGATGATAAAGGATCCATTTCAAAACTTGACATTTGTAAAGTCAATGTTAAGGTTTTGAGAATTGTTGAATCTAATAAAGAGACAGAAAAATTTGAAAAACTATTAAAGAATACCGGTCCTTCTGATAGAGATGAAGTTATGCATCATAACAAAGAATTGTTAAACATTAAGTGTCTCTTATCTCTTAGACAAAACAATAAAGAAGTGGGTAGCCCAATTCTGGTTAACAGTTTGACCACAACTTGGACTAAACCAATATGTAAATACTTATAGCCTCTTTCAACGGCTTCTTCTAGTAATCTCTTAGGTAACATCTCAACAGTCATATGATCTTGAGTTATACGAAGAGATTGTTCAACAGACTTAATAATATAGTTTGATTTAAATAAAAAAAAACTACCTTTATTATACACTTGAGATATAGGAGTTTTTGGAATAGACCAATTTTGTAAATGGGTCTCGATATTTCTGATGGAAACTACATGTTTAGTAGTTGAATCCAAATAAAGAGATGAAGATGAAGAAGATGAAGAACTCATAGATCTGGTTAGATTTCTTAATAGATTTGCCATTAGACATATAAACGGTATTTAAAACTTAACAAGATAAGCAAGCAAGGTTTGAAAAGATCAGTCTACTATTGGATTTACGTCGACATGGCTTAACTCACTATATAGCCTTAAACGACTACCAACTTACCCAAAACAAAACCTTAAGCGTAATCTATAATAGTATTTAAATGGTGTTTATAACAAAATGAGAAACTTCATAACACTAAACCGGATATAAGCCTTTATAACTTCAACACAAGATCTATATTATATCTTGGCTTTAATACCAAATAGACTAGGAAAATAAAGAGATTTTATAACAAAAAATTATACAGAGAATAGCGGAATATTATTTAAAACTTGAAACAAACTTACATAGAGTTCTGAAGCTTGAAAACGTAGAACTTGAATACTCAGAAGAAACACTCTTTAGAAATAAAAAACTAAAAGATAATTTTCGGATGCTCTAACAGATGAGCAAAGAAGCCTTCTTATAGAAAAGAGGCCAAAGCAACATGATAGCAAGACAACACACGACTTTTAAAAGTAGGGGTGAGCATGGTGCGGTTTGGTGCGGTTTGAAGTCCAAACCGCACCTGAAATTGCTTAGGTGCGGTTTGAAAAATTCAAAACTGCACCTGAAACTGCTTGTGATTGGTGCGGTGCGGTTTTAAAGTGTATGGTGCGGTTTTAATTGGTGCGGTTTCGGTTCCAAAACCAATTGAAACAACAAAAAAGTTTAAGCCTTCAATAAAATTTAACATAAAACTTACATCGAAAGCAAGTAACTTAGTGACAAAAGTCGACAATGAGAATTATATCAAGCATGCTTTTAAAACTAAAATATGCGCTATATAAAACAACGGAGACCATATATTCGATAACAAGCAAGAATGTTTATCAGTTCCCCAAAAATTAAAAGTATATACTGAAAATAGAATAAAATATATTGCAGGGAGGACTAAAAATAATCTATTAGACTATTACAATTATAGCATTGACATTAACCAATGCATCAAGTGCTCGAGCCCCTCAACTATAAGCCCCTCCAATAACGCATCAAATAAATTCAAAATTCCAAAACCCAATTGCTTAATTTTTGACTCTATAACCTCTAACATCTTCTTTCAATTGGTGAAAAAATGACAATGCAAGACTGGGGTTTTCTCTGAGCGTGTTCAAGTGAAAAATAACTTTAGAATTTACTAGAGATAATATTACATATACACACACATGGTGCGGTTTGGTTTTTATGCGGTTTGGTTTTTGGCTAGTAACCAAACCGGGAATCAGAATTTGGTTATTCAACCCACCTAAACCGCCTACATATACCGGAACCGATTGGTGCGATTTTAATTGGTGCGGTTCGTGCGATTTTTGGTGCGGTTTCGGTCCCAATTTGGTTACTTTCTCAGCCCTATTTAAAAGTAATCTACTTTAAAAAAATAAAATAAAACTTAAAACAAAGTTGTTGCTGTGACGACCCCAAATCCAGTACTTGAAACCCGAAACCGGTTCTCCACGATACCATTTCTTTAAGTTGAATAATACTAAATAATAATACATTCGAACTTAATTTACATACATCAAAGTTTACTTCCTGCACGTGACCTTCAAATACATTCCTTACAATACTTGAATAGATACCAATACAACTATAACCATTAACTCATAATACACACTTATTCGATCGACTTTCCTTTTTCTTTGTTCATGCTCGAGCCTTTGTGTTGCTTCATACATAATCGAAAATATTTAATTTAAGCAAGGATGAGCATTTAAGTGCCCCAAGTAATAGCAATTATATATGTTTGAAAGAATATAAGTATTCTCTTTACATAACACTTCTACAACGAATTGAAAGTTGTGAAGTAATCATCTTGATAAAAAATTCACATAACAACTCTCTTTCAAATTCTTTAAATTTGGCTCGCTCTACCCTTGAATAGGGTTTAAGAAACATACTATGAACATTCTTTTCATTTTCAAAAGGTTTAGCGGAATTCTATCCTCAAACCGTCATAACTTACGGCACGGAGGGTGATCACCATTGTACCACATATTGATCAATACTACATAACTTGAACGAAATTCAACGCTCACTCTATCCGCCTTGCATGCAAAAAATCTTCCCATATAGGGATGTTCATATATGCTCGGTTCCAAAACCGAAGGTTTTAATCTTGCTCAACAATAATATGTAATTCAACATATATATACTGGGTAATTGACAAAGGTGTATCAACATGTGAACAAATGCTATGATTATCCAAGTGGGGACACTTGTATAACCATTTATAGAAATCAATGAATGTAATATATATCCGAGCTAACATGTCGATAATCAAAGAGTACATAATGCATGCAGGGATAGAATAATTCTAAAACTTCTTACTCATGTCCATTGCATAAAGGAAGTGCAAAGGTAGGATACTTGCCTGATTCGCTAATTATAAATCTCAACTTAGGTTTTATCTCTTTATCACAACCTATCAATAATCAGATCATTCGTTCGATTAGAACAATATATCTTAACACATAAGATCGTCTATTACAACAAGACATAGTCTAATCACATAATCACGGTGATCATACTTTTAGTTCCTATTCTATACTTGAAATATTTTTATACATTTTTCAAATATCTCATCCATGCTCTTACAAAGTAGTCTTTTCTTTCTTTTATAAGGTCCGACATTTTTTCCATGTGATCGATGACTTTTTTTTTTCGGGTAAATAATGAGTCTAAGACTCTTATTCTATACCTCAACATCTCTGTAAATATCGTACATCTTATTTTTAATCATTTTCGCAATTTTAAATTGAAAAATTTAAAATAATTCAAATATATCACTAAAGGGCCTATAGTGATATAATCATTATTATAGGTGTTCTTCTTCAAATTCGTAACTTCATAATCGGTTCTCAAGTCACTAGTTTGGTACAATTTATAACTTTCAAATATCGGAATCATAATTAAATGATTTAAACATTAAACAATTCCATTATCATTAATAGTTTAATTAATACTAAACTATTAATGAAACCATCGCTAAAATATAAAAGTTATTTATAATAACTCAAACTATTTTTAAAACATTTATATTACCTAAATAATTACCATTAATATTTAAATATTAATGTACTATTTATCCAAATATTAAAAGTCATTAATTATAACTTAAAATATTTTTAAATCCTTAATATCCTCTTTAAATGGTTTTAAATAAGTAAAACCATTTTTAAACTATTTATTTAATATTAATCATTAAATAAACAAAATATCATTAATATTATCTTAATATCATTAATATTTAATTATTAATGAAATTATCATTTAAATATTAAAAGTTATATTTTATAACTTAAAATATTTTTAAATACCTTATTTTCATTTAAAATGATTTTTATAATATTAAAATTATTTTTAAACTAAATTATTTAATATAATCATTAAATAACTTTAATATCATTAATAATTATTAATTAATGAAATTCATCACAAAATATTAAAAGTCATCACAAATAACTCATTTACATAATCAATTCCAAGCCAAAATAAACATAGTAAACTAACTAGTTTATTAACAACACTAACTAAACTTCAAAATTCAAAATTTAACTAACAATTAAAAATAATAACATTACAAAAATTAAATAAGAATATACCCTAAATACTAATTCCACTTGTGATCAATACGCACTTCCACGCCTAAAATTTAACTAAGGAGATCTTTATAAAAAGTTCTCCCACAACAAAGCCTTTCTCAAAAATTGGAGGCCTTATTGTTGGTGAATGAAACAAAGGCCAAGCCCTTCTATTTATAGGTTTAGAAAATGGTAAAGTTCTCAATTTAGTCGATGTGCGACTTGGTTTATACTAATTTTTCAATAGCTCACTTTTTACGATTTTCTAACGCATTGCTCATAACTCGATTAATCTGATTTTTGGATATGTTATACATGGTATGTAAGACTATTTTAAAAATAATACGAATTACCCAATTCGGGTTCATTAGGTAGCCCAAACAGTAAGCGTCAAAAGTGGACGCTCATAACAGCTTTTCAATCTCATTTCAGCTTTTACCTCTTTCGCTAAAACAGTCATAACTCTTTCATTTTAAAACATTTTGAGCGATTCTTGAGCCACATGAAGCTAACTTCTGGGGCTACAACTTTTATTCTTTGACCATTTCCAAATCCTAAACACATCAGCCCAGAAATTCCGTTCAAATGGACTACACCGCACTTGTTGGGAAGTTTTGACACCACTACTTTGAAATGTCATAACTCTCTCCTCCGATATCGGATTTAGTCCGTTTCGGAGTCTATGGAAAGCTTATTCGGTATACTATAACATACCAAAAGCCCAGAACGTTTTGGAAACATTAACTGATCGAAACAGTGTCCCGAATAGCACATCCCGCTGCTGACTTTCAGTTTTGAGAAATTTGACACATTTCCTTCCAATCACCGTAATTCCCTCATCCGAGGTCGGAATGAGGTCATTCCAAAGCCTATGACTTCCTAACTCAGTGCACTACAACATATCAAAAACCCAGACCTTTTAAAGCACAAAAAGTGGACGAGAATGCCCCCCATTACGCATCGCCCAAAAATAGTTTATCATGATCGGTCAACCATGTTTGACCATCTATAACTTCTAATCTATACATGATATGGACTTGATTCTTTTTACAGATTAAAAACCACATATCATGCTACACATAACAACTTTTGAAGAACAAAACTCATGATCGAGCAAAGAGTTATGGCCTCGACATTTGGTGAAAAAAAAATAATGTAATCTCGGTTTTTCCAACTTGCTTAAATCTTCAATTGTGCACTTTGATGTTATGGGTCTTTGATTTATCAACCCATATCATCAATTAACATTCTATTACACAACTTTAAACAATCAATTGCATCAAATAACATCGAATCAAAGGATTTCTAGGTTTAGTGGTCTTATACCCTTTTTGCCAAAAATTCTTGATCCTTACTTTTGATTTGTTATGGGTGATGGTTGGGCTTTGTTTAAGAGTGTATGGGCAATCTAGTACAAGGCAATTAAATGTATTATTTAATCACTAGATTTAATTCTTATAATTTACCAATTAACTTATATCCTTTGGTAAATTAAAACACTTGTACAAAGAACATCGAAATTAAACCCTGTGAATTAAAATTAAGGTTTCTCAACGTCATCAATTAGGGTTTCTAATTGACCATTAATGGTTCTTTAATTATCGTGTATGTTACTAACACAATCGTTATCGCTTTCTAATTTCAACCTAGGTTAGGTTATAATAATTAGGGTTTGTCTAATTATCGACGTACAACAATAATTAGGGTTTCTTCTAATTACCGATATTCTTATTCACAAAGAACTTCATATACACAATCACTACTCGTAAATATCCCATAACCGAAGTTTAATAATTAGGGTTTCACAACACGGTAATATGCTTTATAATCTAATTGGCCATCATTTACAATATTATATGTCCAAGACATACCCAAAGACGTAATTATGGTAATTTGTAAAATCATTATATAAATAATATAATATTATTATTCCCATCTCTTGATCACAATCCCAATCTAAGGTTTGGATCCCATGTCCGACTTATTCTTCAGACACAAAGATCAATAATCAAGTTAAAATAATTAACTTAAATATTCGAACAAATCATATAATAAAATATTTATTATATAAATCTAATTATCACTTCATATATTATTTCCAATCATGTTTTCATGGAAAATAATTAATAAAAACATTTCTATTACGTAAATTTATTACCATATAATTTGTGGTAATTAATAATTCCAAAATTATTTCTAATTTTTCAAGTAATAAATGTATTCGCATTTATCGTTCACTTTACTTGACACTTAGTCTCGTCATTAAATAAATAATAAAAAAAAAATTTATACGCAAAATTTCTTATTTATTTTATATAGAAAATCTCGGGTTATTACAGTTGTCGCGTGTGTATGTGTGTTTGTATTTGTGTGTGTGTGTGTACACTTATATTTTAATAATAGTAGCAGCCAATAGGAAAAGTAATAATGTAACAATCTAGTATAATAAATACCAATTATGTAATTATTAAGTAGTTAAATATTTACTTTGTAGTTAAGTAATTTGTAAAGGTATTGTAAAACTTTAACTAATTATTTGTAACATCCCAGTCTCACATTGAAAGATATGAGAAAAATTTGTCTGTATATAAAGAATTAAGTAACTACTAATAGTACCTTCAAGTCATGATATTTTGGGTGAATCTGATATTATTGGGCTGAAGGCCTTATTTGGATGGATTTGATTCGATTTGAACTTGAGATTTGACCCAAGATATGTTTTGGGCTTGGAATTTGACCCGAATTGTTTTATATTAGTAAAGGCTTTTCAATATCAATAGGGGTTTGTAAAGTTGAGAATTATTACTTTGTAATTAATTATTAGTAAGCACGAGGTTAGGTTTTGAATTAGTGTATGTGTTAACGCCAAGATTCGTCAACGCGATCATCAAAAGCGCGTTCAATCCTTATATTAATATTGATCACATCTTCTTCCCCCCTATAGAGATAGGACTCCTAATTAGAGTATAACCTTGTATTTATACCCCTATAGAGATAGGACTCCTAATTAGGGTATAATTTTATATTTATAGTGATCACACCTTCTCCCCCCTATAGAAATATGATTCCTCATTAGGTATGATTTCTTATAGAGATTGAACTGAATCTCCTCAAGGAAAGGAAGTCGGATTATATCATGACACTTTCATAGATACTCCCTCCGTCCCAGGATAAAAGTCCTGGTGGATTTTTCACGCATATTAAGAAGATGAATAAAATGACAAAATTATCCATAATAATGTTATTAAATATGAAGAGAGAATTAAAATAAGAAAAGTATGATATATTTAATGTTACGTGTATAATAGGAAAATATGTGTAAAAGTTTAGTTATTAAAGGAAAATGGACATTTAACATGACACTACCCAAAATAGTAATAAAGACTTTTATCATGGGACAGAGGGAGTATATGGGATTGAACTGAATCTCCCTAAGGAAAGAAAGTCAGATTATATCCTGACACTTTCCTTAAAAGTTGGAAATTAAATGCAATTAAAAATCTTTAATTCTTTAAAATTCTCCAATTGCCGAAAACAGACTCCTACGTGGGAAGATTAATATTTTGTGAATTTTTTAAATAAATAAAAATCAATTTTAGTTATATTTATAATAGTACATATATGAAAATTAATCATATTTTAGTGTATACATGATAAAATTAAAAAATAATAATAATATTATATATACACACACAAGGACATATTTTAATTATATAATATATAATAGTAGAAATATTAATTTAATTAGTATATAACTATTCGGGGGCAGGTCCCATTAGAGCGTAGAAAGTAAATACCCTCTCTTTCTCATCCCCGTAAATAACATCCGGTGATTCCCCATATCCGACCTTATTCATGATCAGAGTCAAAATTACCATCTCCATTCGGAATGAACCATGAAAAAGGGACAAAATGTCATCCATATCCACGACTCCAAAATCTATGTGATTTTTAAAACAATTGGTACCTAGAACTATTACAGTTCATAGTTGCCTCACATGGGCTCTCACATTCTCAAAGGCATACATACACCCTTCCTTTACTTGTTCAGCAACCTCCCTCCCCAAGTGGGTCCCAACTAGTAGTCCACTCGAGACCCAAATAAAAATTTCTTCGAAGGCAACCTGTCATACTTCATAACCTTCTGAATCTGGTGTTTTGTTTGGTTAGGCCAAGAGAAGTTTTAGAGGTGCATCTTTATATGCAGAATTTATAGGCGCTTTAGTGTAGATTACTATTAACGTAAAATTGTAAATGATAGAATAAAACACTAATATGTAGATCTTTTCTATGTCATTTTATCTCATAAGCAACACTCGGGACTAAGGGTGTAAACAAATCGAATCGATCCGAGTATTAAGTTGCTCAGATTTAATTCACAAAATTTATCGAGTATAAAATAAAATTTGATTGAAGCTCATTTAACTACCGAGTCGAGCACGATTCCGAATCGAGTCCGAACAGTTTGAACTTTTCAAACGAATATGATCCGAGTATCAATAAAAAATTATTATTTGAATAGGTTCGAATAATTTATCAAACTTTAAAATGTGCTCACATTTGACTCATTTATATTTCGAGTCAAGCTCAAATCGAACTTTTAGTCGAAATGAAGCATTTAATCGTTCTTCAATTATTCGCTTTCATTTTACAAATTTTACTTAGGACAAAAATACACAATGCAAGGAGGCATACAAGTCTCTTTGCACACAAGTACAATTGCTGCAGATTGCAGAACTTCAGGCGAGTGTGTGATATATAGTCACAGAGACATTAATTGAAAGTGTTGTTTTGTCCCGGAAAATATTGCCAACCATCAAATCTTTCCAAGTGTTTTGTCTCAAATTTTTTTAAGAACAAGAATAATTCTGATTTTTAACACTGGAAATGTTTTTACAAATAAACAACTAGAAGAAATATATAAAGGCACTTGTAATTTTTCCTAAACAACACTGAAAATGCCCTCACAGATTCCATACAGAAACAAAATAACATCAAACTGATAACACTATAAATGAATTATATAGAATTAACAGGCACAAGACAAATAAAATGTAACTAAACTTAGGTGACAAGGGTAGAGTAGCAACTCCAATTGTAAAGGGATTCAACACCCATTGCTAGAGTCCACCGTGTTTGAGTAGTATATATACTTCATGACCATTCTACCATCCTGAACTTAAAAAACCTTCAGAATTAAGCTGAAATGTCCTTCAGAATTGGCATTTTCGTTCTCTATAACTCCAATGGAAGAGAGGGAGAGGGGAGAGGGGGAGGGAGGAGGGAGGGGGGGGGAGGTAATGGAAGCCAAAAAGTCAACTGGCACCCCATTAAGAAGCTAACGAGATAAAATCTCATTAACCCGGTCCTGTGCATCGGCAGGGATCTCCCTACCAGGGACCACAACCTTTAGAAGATTCAAGTACTCTGTTGCTGTGAACAACTGCTCGTGCTCCATAATAAAGGCAAACAAGGCCTGCAAGTAGAAAAAAATATATAGTAATATTCGATGATATAAAGTCAAAAATGTTTAAATAAGAGTGAAATTCTGACGGCTAACCTCAAATGGCATGTTTAACAGCTCATAGTAAGTCCGAACACGATCTAATTGCAACTGTACAGCTTCACTATCAATCGACGGGATAGCAGCCAGAGCCTATTGCAGTGATAATAAAAGGGAAAAAATCAAGAAAACAACATAATTACGTAGTTCAAGGGAAATATTTATAATATAATGTCTTTGAAAATAATAGTTGTAGTTGACTAAATAAAGTTATGCACACAACTTTTCTTTCGAAAAAATTTATGTGCATATAATTACTAAACACAAGTCACAACCTAGAAGAAGTTCATCACACCAGTACGATTTTTTTTTTGGCAAAGTTTGAACTTGTAGGCTTAATATACAAAGTTAGACCTTAAACTTAATAGCTTAAGTTTTTGGATCAAGTTGAGCCTGATGTGTTATTAAGGACTTTCATTTGTGGGTATTGCGACACAATCCCAAGATTGTGTATAGTAAAATTAATATGTTAATACTTTTAAATTAAAAACATAGTTATCACTTTTCTCATCATGTTTCAACAGCAATGACAATTTTAATTTTCTTCTTTTTGGACCCGGGTACTAAACACACAGCCAGACTGGACTAATGTTGCAGTCTTTTGTGTGTGCTTGATAATTCTATTCTAATCTTTAGGGCATGATCTGGCACGGGAATAGCAGATTTGATTAAATGAGACTTGAGTACAATAACTTCTCTTCCAATACCCGTCAACATTCAGGGACGGATCCAGAAACAGAGGTAGATTTTAACTAATTTATTTGTTGAAGTTAAATAAAGAAAATTTGAGCTAATCATAATATTTTTGTAAAATACAGTGTATACTTTAAACTAAGAAGAGTTTTGTACTTGTATTTAGAATTGGTTTATAAATTTTTACCCCTTCAAGTTTAACTTTTCTATTAATCTACCCCCTTGAGTTTATTAATTTACATATTTGTCATGTCCTTATACCTATAAAAAAAATCCAGTAGGGGCAGCTGCCTATGCTGCCCCTCATGTAGGTCCGCCCCTGTCAACATTTCATCGTAAAAAGATGATATATATAGTATATATATGTGGGAATGATCTATAGCAAGTATTTGCTATTAATCGAAATAGGGCAAATAACATCTCTAGCGTCCATTGTAGCTATCAACGGATGGAGATTGAAAAGGAAAAATTGTCATCCGCTACTATTAGTAGCGGATGGAGAGCATACCCTTTTACATATCTGATATACCAATTCTTAGAGCTAGAATTTTCAAAGTCTGAAACAGGAAAAGAGAAAAGAAAAAAGAAAAAAATGGAGAAGTCAAGAATTAGCCTCTTGTGGGAATAAAAGCAAACAGTTGGTAGACATGGAAAACATTACAACAAATGCTCTTTAGCTTATCCATTGCAGTTTTCATCCACTGAATACTGCAAGCACAACATACCCACATAAATGGCAAATTAAGCTAAATACATAACTAAATATATAAAAATGGAGAGAGAGAATAAAAAGAAGACCTTGTTGAGGACCCATAGAGAAGCTTATGATTGCGATTGAAGAGCTCTTAAAGGGCATTTGGGTCGTTGGAATCAACCTCTCTATAATAGTAGCGGATGGTGTTCTATTTTCGCCTAAAACCAATAAAACCATAGGCATTTCACTCATTGTGTCATCCACTACTATTACTAACATCATCCGCTAGTAATAGTGGCAGATGACGGGGATCTATTTTTAATCTTGGCCGTTGGAAATTGTAATGGATGTCCATAGATCTATTTCCCAAAAATAAGTCATAGCAAGTAATTGCTATGGATCATTTCCCATGTGTGTGTGTGTGTGTGTGTGTGTGTATATATATATATATATATTAAGCTTATGCAAGTATATGAAAATAATAAAATATAATACAACAACATCACTAAAATAGGAATTTCTAGAGAATAAGAAAATGGAATAAATAACCTGTTCCAGGGCAATTGAATTTCTACATATTTGTTGAACCCCAAATAGGTTGATGCTTTTCATCTCAGCCAAAGCCTGGTAAGACATTTGCAATCTCACATTAGTCATGCGAGAAAGAAATATACAATTTCCTCCCGAACTTTTGTTGAAATTAGATTCTTAGAATCTGAAATACAACTGCTGTGTGAAAAATAACTCCTAACCCAAAATTCCAAAAAAAACTGAAGGGATGCAAACCTTGATTGATGCATTTGCTGCAACATTGTATACCCCACCAAATATATAATTCCGCTTTTCTCCCGCAAGAAAAGGGGCCATTTCTTCATCTCGACGAGTGATCTGTGGGTGCAGAAGTATAGAAGATATGAAGACGTCCTTCGTATGCTCAAAAAACATTGGAATGTGAAAAATCACCGGAATTAGGAGGAAATGCCAATAAAAGTGTGACTCAGAAAATTCAAGACTAGAGGATCTCTAATCCTACAGACAGACATAAAAGCAGGAAACACAAGTAAGGTATGTCCTTCACAACCCACCCGAAAAAAGAGAAAAAACAATAAAAGAAGACAGATCCGGTGGATATGAGGGGCCTCTTGCTCAGAGGATTAGAGCACGTGGCTACAAACCACTTAAAGTTACCAAGGAACAGATAATTAGAGGATTTGATAAATATGGCGTTACAATTGGATAAATAAGTTTAAAACTCAACAGTCTGTAGGACTACAATTAACAGTCCTTGACAGAAAAACTATAATCCCTTCCATTGTTTTGGTTGCTAAAAGTATGCAATAAATAGAATTTGAGACTGCACTCTGCACACATTAGATGAATCAAAGCTAGAAGGTGTTTGTTAGGGTTCCGATCCCTTTAAACGCGAAATGTTATGTATGTCTCAAATTCTTAACCCGATCTTTGACCACCGATCTGTTTAGTTATTAGGCCTTTTACATAGAGCCTGTTCAGTTATTAGCCCGCTATATATATGTACTTATAGCTAGGGCTTTGGTAGAGCCTTGAGAGAGAGAAAGAGTTGGGTGTATTGAGACCTTGGGTTCTGATATATCTCTACACAATTTGTATACTTTATATTCTGATATAATCATGTGTTCTTGCCATTTAATTTTCTTCGTTGATTTTTTATTTTGCCATAATTGGTCATAACACATACTTTCTTCTTTTCTTTTTATTTTATTTTTCTCTTCAATTTTAGTTGGAAGACAAGATAACTGCAAAGAAACTAAACTACTAAAGGAACTACCATATGCATCTCTATTTCCTTCAATGCACTATCTGAGATGCAACAAATAAATTATGATTAAATTAATGTGAATACATTAATATTCTGAAAGCGACACAAGTATTTCTATTACTTCAGCCACTTGGGATATTATTGCTAAGAGAGATGGTTTGCCTGATGGAATGATATTGAATTCCTTAGCTAAACCCATCTTTTACAAGGCATGGATACCCAACAATCTGCAATCTGTTTAACATAGTGTAGATGCTTCTAAGGGTAAGTCCATTTGGATATATCCTGATACAGAAATGCCATCAAGGTCTCCACCATGATTACGAATCCAACCCGAGAAACAAACAATAATGAATAAGATATGGTGTAAAGATCCCTATCTACAATAGAGCAGCAGGAAAATTTGTATGAAGGTTGACTTTCACATAAATATATTTCTGCAGTAGTAATAATTTTATGCCTATTGTACTTATCCACAATTTAGAGATAATAATACCTACCTGTGCAGTCAAAGATATGATAAAATCATCAGGCTCTTCTGCATCTTGGTCCTCCAAGTACTCCCTACTCATCATTTCCTGCAAGTGTAGAAACAGATGGCAGATATTATTAGTTTTCTGAACTCCACTTGCAGTTGAGGAAAAATGACAATGACTGAAGTGTAGTTTACAAACCTGCATATGGAAAATTGTCTCCAGTTGCATCTCTACACGTAAAACCTTAAGGCAATCAATTGCCAGTTTTCTGTACTCATCAGCAAATGAAACCAGATCCTTAGGAGATGTGCTTCTTGTTCGAGTATGACGGTGAGGTTTTAGCATGCCGCTGTCTTCTATTTGATTAGATGTTCTTGTGGATGCCTTCCCAAGCCTGTTTTGTTTTGTGTGAGAAATGTCTCCCCATATAAGCCCCAAATTTAAACTCCTCAATTTGAAAGTCGCAAGTATATAGCATGTTGTGACATAACTGTCAATTCTATTAAAGGGAATACCGAAAATTACCCAACACGGGTAAATTGTAGATATTACGGATTGCATTTCTAGATATCAATGGAAATCATCTAAGGATATTTTTCAAGACCAAAAAATAAGTAATGTAAAACTAGGAGTCACCCATCACCTAAAATATATTTTATTGTGCATAAAAGATCATACAAACAGTGACAGAGTTCTAGGATTTACATCTAAAGTTAAGTATATTAATATTCTTCCAGACATAAAGAATTCCACTTCAATATTGTAAGTTGATCTACAGTTTCAAATTAAGTTACTAATTTCTCTAATAATTAAAGCCACTCTATACTATTACAAATTGTAAACAGTTTATATCATGATCTAAGATCAACCTCTTCCTTTCTTCTTCTTCTTCTTCTTTTTAATAGGTAACATCCACCTCATTTGTGACCCATGTCCTCATTTGCAGGGAATTCAGGTGCATTATGCACAACAAGAACAAAATCCAGATACATTAAAGTAATAAGGGAATCATATGCAAGCATAAACATCTTAACCAAAACCTTACCGAGGCATAACTCTGTAACCACGTCAAGTCACAAATTCTTCCAAATTTTAAGGTATTAGGAAATGATGTGAATCCCAATTATCATAAGATCAATTATGACTATTGTGAATATATCATATAACATGCACAAATAGACACTAGACAAAAAGTGTTTAAGACGACGACGTTGATTAACACTGTTAACATGCAACAAATAGGAGTGCTTGCATTCCTGCAACTTTCGTGATAAAGCCAAAAATGTGGACATGCAAAATCCTGAGGTTAAGTTGTCAACGGATGCCACGATAAAATTTGTGCAGTACAGAATGCAAACAAAAGAATGGATAGTATGTTTTTGTAATCTAGCAGCTTCATAGAATGAATTCTGTGGCTGGCAATGATAATATTTCTCTCGACATAAATCCAGGATATATGAAGAAAGAATGCATCTTCAGTCATGAGAAGGCATAAAATAAGAAGTGGACATTTATTTTTCCAGGAATCAAATATCACAAATCAATGAAAAGAATACCCAAAAAGCTCAATTTGCATAGTTTGTTTTCTGATCTTAATAACCAGCACTTACAGCTCATAATTATGAGAACTTTATCGAGCCAAAAGCTTCAGAATTGAGTGAACCAAGGCAAAACCCACTTGAAATAATTTTTTATGTAGTCACATACAATAATCTTAAAATTTTCATATGCAACAAAGTCCAATGTCCAATATTTTTCTAGTTTAGTCTGACTATATGGCACACAAACTGATAGTGGCACTCCCTTCATATCATTTACAAGGTCCCAAGACCCCCAAAATTATAGGGATTCAGGTCTTGCAAATAAAAACACAACATATTAACATGTAATAAGCAGGATATATGTAAATTGTTTTAACATTAATCTACAAAGACAAAAAGAAGGTTGTCAGGGGAACACACAAAGTCACAAAATATGCATACATCTCTGTACATAAACTAGAAGTTTTGTAATTTCAACTGAGTATTAAAAGTATTGTGATCTAATAATTTTCAAATATGTCAATTTCTATAAAGTGAACCTTCAAAATGAGAGAACTTGCCTTTCTATAGAGTCTGCAACATATTCTAATGAATCACTTAGAGAAGCCAATAAAATAAGCTTGTTATCATCACGAATTAAATACTCCTGCAGAAGAAAGACATCGTTATGATAATGTGCGATCTTGAAACCTTTAATAGGACCTCAGAGAACCAAACATAACTAATACTGCAGGCTGTAACGGTGGAGAAATCAATTTATTGCCTCCTCATATAATGAAAAATCTATAGTGATCACAATGAATAACCTAACGAGCTAGCTACATTTTATTATCACTAATTTTTTCGTTTTAATTATATTAGTTTATTTAATTAATATGTTTTATTTTATTTTGTAGGATTTAATATTTTGTTGCAACAAACTCAAATCTTGGTGATCAAGCAATATTTAATTCTCCAATTTATGGAAGGAAATATCCAAGAAGAATCCAACAAGTAGAAGGAGGAAGATGAAACAATCTTGGTGTGCAACTCAAATCCAATGAATAAAAGGAAAGTTCATCTAGAAGATCTCTTTGAGAAGTTGATTGTCACTAGAAAGTTGAAATCTACATAAAAAAGAATTAAAGCCTTATTCCTATAAATAGAGGAGTATCAAGAGAGATTTGTGGGAGAGGAGATTATTAGGTACTTTTTACGTATTAGTTTAGGTTAGGAGTAAGAGTAGGAGTAGAAGTAGATTAAATTACTTCTTCATTGTACGCTTGTTGGAGGATCGTTAATAAAAAGAATTTTCTTATTTTATTTTTAATCTTCTTCATTATCTTAGTTGTTTTATTTATTTTAATGTATAGCTAATTTCTTTAATCTAAGATGAAGATGAAATTATATAATTATTCATCATAATATTCTCCATCTCTTCTATTATTTATGTTTTAATGTTTAATTGATTTCGTCTTCATGTTTCGTTATTGAAATACCTTCCTTTTATAGTTCTTATGTGATTTTAAACTAATTAAGAGGTTTTGATAGATTATTGTTAAGATATGAGTTTTTCATAATTCATGTTTGCTCGAAGAAATTTTGATGGGTTATAGTTAATCTTTAAATTTTCATACTCTATGCTTGCCCACGTTAATTGTAAAATTACTAAATTAAAGGGAAGGAAGATCAAAACCATAATTAAGTTATAAAAATAGAGGAGATTAGATTACTTGTTATGCTTATTGTTTAAAGCATTCAGATTCCTAGATTGCTTCCTCATTATTAGTTTTCATATTCTACTTAGTTTAATTGTAGTTAATATATTTTTCATCTTTATTTCTAATTCGCCCGAAATAAATATTAAGGATGTTTTAAAATTAATCTAGTCTCTGTGGGTTCGACTTGTATTTGTCAATTATTCAATTTGACATTGTGCACTTACAATTACATATTTTTATCACATCACTAGCCCTAACAATAATGTACCTGCTTGATTGGTCTCAGACTCAGTAATAAGTCACTTATTTCCATCTCAACCTCAGCAGCTTTGGCATCAGAACCATTTGTATCCATCCATGGCTGACCAAAAGAATTAGGTAAACATGCACTAGCTGGATCACGTCGCATTAGATTCTCAATATCATACCTCCCAATGAGCATATAACTTTGCTTCTCAAGAACTGCCTGATACATCATCCCAAAAAGAAATTAAGACAAAGAAAAAGTGGCATATTTAATGGTAAAAGATTTATGCAACATATACTGCCATTTGCCGGTCCAGAAATAAAAAGAGACAGAAAGAAATAAAATAAGATTAAAACTAACTAATAGACAATAACTGTACAAAGCAAAACAAGTATATGTTGAATATATGGGCCAATCAAACACTAGTGTCAAAGGTTGTTGATCCCTTTTTCCTTTTTGGGGCCAGAACTTACTAAAATACCCTATTTATATGTATATTTTCTCCTATCAACCATGAATACTGAAGACAGAATATTCATAATACCATTTTTTTATAAGCAAAATATTCATGATATCAAAGAGAAATTGGGATGTTCGTTAATTTATATGTATTATTAAGAAACATACTTATTCCTCGGTCCCATAAAGATAGTACATCTTTCATACAACTTAAGAAAAATTAAAGTAGAGGAGAGAGTACTAATATAACTTCCAATTTTAGCCACAATGGACCCACCATGTGAGTACAAAATGATTCTTTCTTTTCCTAAAAGGACTGGACCGTACTCAAGTACTTTGAGGGTAAAATGGTCTTTATATAACATTTTAAATTTTAATTGTATACTTTAGATATCTTTTGGGGGACTTTTTTTTTTTACTTTAACCATATTTTGGGGGAAGGAGGGAATATATCTGATGAAATGAGATAATACAAAATGAAACCCCAGGAGCAGTATTGCCTGCATAGAATGAGGAGTAAATTATTACTAGTTCATTAGTCAATAAATAGAATGAAGAAGGAAAGTGGTATATGAAAATTCTAAAATTCAAGTTAATTATAACCAAGTAATATTGAACTTTCTGAATATTTAATACTCAACATCACTCATGTAATGTTTCTGGATTTTTTTTTTCATATATGAGAGTTCAACCGGAGGGCTACAAACCTATATAGCCATGTATTTTCGCTGGTGAATCTCTTTTTTATTTTTTTGCCAAACCCTACAAATATCAGACGCAAAAGTGAAGACCATAATGAAGCAAGAAAAATTATCCTATCCCACAAACAAAGCAAAAGATAAACATTTATCCCTAAAGAACCCAGTATTACACTAGTTTGAAATACCAAAGAATAGAAAATCGCAGAGCAGCTTTGATTTCTTGCTCTTGCAAAAACCTTGAAACCATCTAACCAAAATATCCTCTACCGAAGCAAGACACACCCACTCCTACATCACACAAAACAGTATCCACGTGCCCCATGAAGTTACTGTTATTTACTTTAATTTAATCAAAATAAATAAATAAATAAAATAGCTGCTGTTATTCAGTTTAGGTCTTGTTTTTTTTGTACGCAAAATAGGTCGGGGCTTGGGGGGGGAGAGGGGGTCAATACCGAATATTGAAACATCTGTGGCAAACTTTTTCGAAATCTAGGACCTCAACAATTATGTGCTGCCATATCTTTTTGGTTGCTAGCAAAGTTTTCACTAACAAAAACAAGAAACAAATAAAAAAATCTATAAAATTGCAAGTTAAGACTAGTAAGTAGTAAATGATTCTTCCTGTCACATAAAGAATAACCACCTCAATCATAACGTCTCGGATGTAAATTTTAGTTTTTATGACCTTTTCCATGTCTAGCAGTATGACGCTCTTCTTTATTATTTCAGCTGGAGTAGGTATGCCTTGGTGCTTGTGAATCTAATGAATTTGCTATTAAATGTTAGAAATGGATGGGAATAAAAAAGTTTCTTGGTTGTGGTTGATTTTCTCTCGATAATTCTGAAGAACTCTTTCTCTTTTCTTCCTTTTCAGGAAAAGAAACACTTCAGCGATGCAATAAGACCAACCTAGACTTTCACTAGTATATCCGGCTTGAAGACAGTAAACCACTGTTTAAACAATGCATTTCCATATGTGGCTATAATTGCAGATGCACGCAATCTATGAACAGAAACTACTGAATATGAGCTTAAGGAAAAGAATAACAAGCTATAAATAATGAAATAACAGCTAAATTGCATGTTGAAAACCAAGGTAGTATACATGCCTCCATGTATGAAGTACGGCATCTTTCATATGTTCGTTCAAGGAATGTTTGCACGTAATTGATCAGGTCACCAGCAAATTTAGGCATTGTCTGAACCCACCCAAGCACCTAGAATAAATTGCAAGTTAAAATTCCATAATATACATTGATTAGAATCATGAGAACTTAAATTTAATAATTCAGAATGCAATCAATTATCATTCAAGAAATATGGAAAATCACAAGAAAAAGAACTTGAAAGAAATTCATCATGCACTAAAAATTTGAACGAAGCTCAAGCTGTCAGTTATATTCTGTATTAAATCAAACATTATAATCAGAGCTTTCTCAACTATACAGGGAACAAGTTACAAAAGCAACCTCCTTCACTTCTTACTTATATGGAAAAGATTTCAAATACCTCCTTCGCTAAAAAGTCTATAGACAAAAGTCCTTGTAAGATTGGACGTCCCTTCTCAACTGATGAAGTATAATTGGCAGTTGAATGTGCTCGTGGCCGAAATGCAGCTGGACCTACAACAATAGTTCAGAATATAAGATCTTTTACAGCAGAAGAAACAACGGAGTTGTAAAATCATGAAATTAATTTAGTAATTAGTACATATACATAATTACTTCTGACATGTAAAACCATTTGTCTAACAAAAGACATGGTCTCAACCAAACAAGCAGTTCAAATTCTTCTTAAAGGGGCAACAGTTAAAGAGATAATGTACTTTAATGTCAACTTCTATATTCTCATTTCTAGCAGATATGTCGATTATCCTGATTCCAAACACAAGTTTCCTAGAAAAGGTCCATAACTGATGCACATGGCAAACATGACCTTGTGCAGTTCTTACACCACTGTATGGGTCCATAACTAATATCAACATATTTTGGTTTCTGTAACTCAAAATGTAGGTTAAAAAAATTGATCAATGTAAGATCCCACCACAAATAACATCCAAGGTACAAGAAAAGCTTAACTGTAGTACCTATTAATGAACCCCAAGGAGTGGGAAATGGCAGAGGCCTTGAGGAATAACCTCAAGATCCCTGATTCCAGTCCCCGGTGTTGGGGCCAAACTTATCTATCAAAACAATAAAAATAAAATACCTATAAATGATTGCTTAGAAGGCAAATCATTTGTACTATATATCAATATTTCATGCTTTGAGAGTTAAAGAAATGAAGTTGATTTAGAAGTATGACTTCACAAATAACTACTATTGATCAACTGAAAATGTAAATATCCATAGAACTTGCTTGATATGGCTTGCTGTACGCCTTTTCTGTAATCCACAAACATTGTTGGTAAGAAATGGTCCTTCACAAAGTTCTCCACAAATGCTAGCAGTCCATCATTCCTGAGAGGTGACACAAACAACATAAGAGAATATAAAATCAAAGGATAAGTAAAGTAGCATCCACACATAACTTTGTTAGATAGAAAGAACATTAATTTATAATGCAGTCTAAAGGCTGTTCAGAAGAGACCATTAAAGACGACCAAATTAAACACCCATATCCACACCAAATACTTAGCTCACAATGCCAACAACATAACCGGCTTAAAACAATGAACAACTAAGGAGAGTATTTCAACAAAGTCATAAAACCACAAAGATATTCATCTCAAAATCCAAAGCTAAAACCCGAAGTGCATTTAAATATTTGTTGATGAACCTTTAAGTTTTACAGATTACAAATTATGGTTCTTAGAAAGAATTATTAATGCCAAAAACGCTTGATTCTAAAGGTGGAATCAGTGATATCACCTTCTGTATAAACCAAACAATAGCTCCTCATTGGATAAACAAACAAAAAGGTCAGTGTGAAGAGCATAGCCAGAAAAGCACTCAATAACTTTGTTTGTGAGTTGTGACTAATTCATATTCCCCAAGCTTCCCAGGTACGTATTATTCAATCAAGTCATGAAATGAAAGAGTTAGTGGGTGATGTAAAACACTTTATCGATACACTTCGTGTGTCAAGAGGAGCGAATTTGGTATCAACATAGGAAGAGGTGGTAGTAGTGTAACGACCGAGAAAATCGAACTTTAATGTAAATTAATTTTATTTGATTATATTGAATAAAATGAGATTATATGTTTATTATAACAAGTTAGGAAGTTAAAGGTTGTTCTATGACCTAGAATGAATGGATGTTGTTAGGATTCTGGCTACGTGCTAGAAATAAAGTGTATGAATTTTCAAGACGAAAATATAAGTTTCTGAGAAATATTCAGAAAAACACTATTCATCCATTTCTGCTCGGGAATTATTTTTGAATTTCTGGGAAATACGTAATGATAGAATTCTGAGGAAAGATGGATTATCCAATAATAATTCAGTTAGGGAAAGTGAAAATTTTGAATAAAGAATGATCAAGTATAATAAGAAAGTTATTATACGAGAAAGAATACGAGTATCATATAATGTATTGTACAAGTATAATACGAAGAATGATACAACGTATAATACGAATATTATACGAAGTAAATACAAAAGGAATACGAGAATTATACGAAAAGAATACGGGAAGTCAAATGTTTGGTCAACCAAAGTCAAGATTGACTATTGGTTAATGGACTTGGACTTTGTCGAGCCTAATTGGTCAATGAATAAGGCCCAATGAAGATTTATATCAAGGCCCAAAGATAATTTAAATCAAGCCCAAAGATAGGCCCAAATTTGAATTAATTCCAAGCCCGAACCAAGAACCGAACCCATGGGTCGAACCATGGATCAAGCGGGTTGATAATACCCACGGGGCAACCCATGTGGGGCCCCCAAGGGGTGAAGAATCCGGCCACTATGGCCTTAGCTTCCTTAGGAAGCTTTGTTGTGGAGGTGTGAATAGTAAGGAGGTGGGACAAAAGACCAAAATGCCCTCACTTTGCTTCTATAAAAGGAAGGCTTAAATTTCATTTGTTGTTACAAAATTTCAACCAACACATATTGAGAGAGAGAATTACCAAGGAAGAAGAAAGAAGCTAGTTAATTGATCAAATAATCAAGAACGTCAAGAACACGAAAAACATCAAGAGATAAAACCTTTAAACCATGAACTTTCTTCTATTTTTCTTTCTTTGATAATAGAGAAGTGAATTGGTGGAGAATGTATTGTCCGAAGCAATAAGGATGGTATCTAGTGGACTAAAAACACTAACAAAAGCATAATAATAAAGAATGATTAAGCACTTAATGAAGAAAAGTATGAAAAACATAGAGCTTGTTGTTGATGGACAAGTTTAAAACCATCGCGTATAAGTTAGATGCTTATTGCTTGGTTAGGACATAGATGAATAAATGATGGAATGGTTCCATTTGGAACGGAGTAAAAATCTCTTATAACAAAGTTAAGGCAAAATTTTTAGTAAAAGCGTTAACCGTAGAAATCGTAGTTAACTATGATTTCCGGACGAAATTGGAATGTTGATAAGGAACCTAGAAGTCTTAGGTTTCGTTAGTATGTTGAAGAACATAAAATTTATGAGTCATAGACTCAAGAACTGACGAATTCAGACATCGTATGAACGAATTATGAATGAACGAGCGAAGATCGCTCAACAACGAAGAGCGAACGAATAATGAAATTTTTATCAAGTAAAATCCTCGTTAACGGATTCAGAAAATTATTCTGTTAGAGGGAAATCGTAGTGTGAAGAATAAGTAAGAAATTGGCTTTTGAACGAACCAATTCGGAGTTATAACGAACAAGTTAAGAGCTCGGAAAGCAAGTGGGTTGCAAATTTTCCAACACTTGAAAAAAAAAATTAAAGAATCTGGCTTGGCGTCGCAGCGCCACCCAAGGTTTGAAATGGGGCGCCGCAGCGCCAGTTCGGGGACATAGTTGCTGGAGAGACGCGATGTAGCGCCTCTCTACCAAAGGACCACGGCGCCGTAGCGCCAGTCCTGTACATTTGATAGTGAAAAAAGCTTATGACATAAAAGGAAAGAGAATGATTAGGGTTGATTAATGAACCTTAATTAAACCTAAAGTAACATCTTAAATGATTATTAAAACTTTAAGTTTAACAATTAAAAGTTGACTAAAGGTTATGAAAATGTAAACGCAAAGTATGTTATTGCTATACGGGACCTTGTATTCGGAAATACGGGAAACCGTATCCGCATTGAACGAATGTTTGAGATTACATAGGTTGTAATTACTTGAACATTGAGCAAAGATGGTAATATATAACATTTAAATGTTATAAAGCTGTAATGAATAAAGAATAACTCAACGAATGTTATTAGTTTAACAATTCGGATAGGTTGTACAAGAAGGAGAAGATAGTATAAACAATGTGTATCGATTGTTGTTAGCTAATTGGTATGCTATGCATAATTGTTATACATTACACTGGCACGAAGTTATGACCAGAATCGACCGCACTCGGACGCCTAGCCTTAACCGTCACGTGGCATCCGTGAAGGCTGACACAAGTCGCGTTTACAATGTGCAATTTATATATTATTTATTTTACTTAACAAGTATATTGGCAATAAAATTCCATATACATTAAAACTCAAAACATAACACTATGGAATAACATTAAAGGCAAAATTATGTAAATACTTAGCAATAACAATCTAAAAACAAAACACTTGATATTAAAAAGTTTGTAAGGACTTTCTATTGTTAGTTCAAATTTCAAAAGTAATAAGTCATTCACTACTAATACTAACTATTTTTTATATAATTAAAATTTTATCATTAATGTTATTATTTTTTGTTCTATTTATTTTAGATTCATACGAAGAAGATGAATAGATTAGAACACAAACGATCGAGTGACATGGTGTATGTCCAATACAATCGAAAGATCGACTCAAGGTTTCAAAAGAGGCGTGAACTTGGAAATAATTTTGATCCATTAGCCATTGATGACTTTGAATGGGGTCATGAATGGATCGATAATGAGGTCGATGTTCATCCTGGGGAGGATCTTACATGGAATGATGTGGATCGAGCAATCAGTGCATCCAACACACTTGAGGGTCGCAATCTTTCAAGGAGGGCTCGTGCTAATACTAGTGATAATCTCATGACGTACTCTCGACGTGGTGGTGGTTCAACTTCACGTGAATCAAGGTTAATGGATTCCCACTCCGATAATGAAGTTGATGAAGAGAGAATTATAAATGATGATGAAGATGTGGAGGATGATTTTGGAGAAAGACCACCACATACGCCTTTGAATGATAGTAGTTCCCGTGGAAGAGATGGAGATGACCTTTTCTATGATGATTTTGCTTGAACGATGTTTCTAGACTAGTGCAAAGAGTCTAGACATTATTTTGGCTTGCTATGGTGGTGTTTTATTATTTATTAGACTACATATTTGTAATGGTTGGTTGCAACTTTATTTTCTATATGGTGTTTGTTGAATTTCTTATTTCTAATGTACTCAAATTGCGCTCGCAATCGGAAAAAGAACAACAGAAACCTAGAATTCTTTTTACAAACGAGGATAGCTCAATAGCCCGCGCTCCAAAAGTAATCCATCAATCAACTAGCAAACATTTAAAAGAAATATAAATATTTTTAAAGGGAGGAAATGAAGAATGTATATAAATTATAATTATAATATAGCTTTTATATCTTTTTATATCTTTTTATATATTTTAATATACTTACGAGGATTCTTTATTTTCCGTTGCCTAATCACCATTTCTCTTGCAAAAGTATCTCAAGAAGCATCATAGTTGTCGGCTAGATTGCTTATCTTGTCTAGCAAATCTAACTCGGGTACCATCTTTGCAAGAACGTCATTGAAGTCATCTCGTAAAGCATTAGCAAACAAGGTCAAGGCAGTAAGCGGCACAAGGTGTCCAAAACAGTGTAAGTCTCCTCTCCATTAGTATATGCTCCGCTGCCTTGTAATTAGAGGCATGTCTGTGACCACCTAAACAACATACTCGGGGCCAATTTCCTCGATCTTGCTATCAAGTAGATTTGCCAACATTGTGCCATCTTGCGACTGACTGAAGGCATCAACAAAACCCATGAAATAAGTCCCCTCTGGACTATTAACAAGGAAATTCAACAAGTGTCTTCCCCTCTTATCTGTCCAACCATCCGACATGAGTGAGCAGTCGTATTCCTTCCAAGCAACTTCATGTTTCTTCTTTAAGTCATCCGTTTTCTTCTTTGCTTTCTCAAGTAAAGGAACCCTCAACTCGTGATATGTTGGAGGTTTGAAACCCGGCCCATATTGCCCTATGGACTCGACCATTACTTCAAATCTCCTTGAATTTGCAGCATTGAATGGTATGCCACATTCGTAGAAAAAGTCGTCAATGTGCATTTGGACTCTCTCCTTTTCCTCCGGTGTCCTCAAACGACTTTTAATACTCGTTTGGCTCAAACGCTTGCTATGCCTCTCCTCTACAACTTCTTCGGGAGTATTCTTTAGAAGTGCTTCAACCGTCTTAGCTTTTGGAATTGAAATACTGCATTCTTCCTTTTAGAAGTCGTCCCAAAACTTGGGATAATGTTAGAAGAAATATTGAAAGTCATGGTTGCTCGAGCAGATAATTGTTCTTCTTGCACTTCTACTACATCATCATCATCATCATCATCATCATCATCAAGCTCAAGTGGCTTGTTCCTCTTTCTACTATTCAAAGCCGCTTGCATCTCCCTCATAATTTTTGTTGTTGTTTTGGGGCACTTCGCTACATCTCCAAAATTTTCGGCTAAATGTTGCTTCAAACTTTCGATTCCCGAACGACATTGCTTCCCACAAAGGATACATTGCACTATATCATTATTACTCATGTCCGGCCAATACCCATATTTCCAACCCGGATCGTTTGATTTGGCCTTTCTTTTCGGGTCCTTGGTTATATCATAACCATCGGCCCCTGAACTTTCCGCTATTTTACTTTCTACACAATACAATACAATCAAATTAAAATATATTAATCAATATGAATATTAATATTTACCCAAGTACAGTCATATAATATTGATTTTCAAAGTGCATTTTCAAAGTTTCTTTAAAAGTTGCACGCATTTATATAAACACAGTCAATATGTATGTGTTAATTATCTAATATATATAAAACTTTGACAAGCTTCTTATGCCAGGCCAGGACACCCATATATGATACCAATATATATATCCGATATTCTGATATCTAGAGAAAAATTCAATGATATATGTTATAGTTTAGCCAGATACATTTGATCCAATAAAAGAGTATATAAAGGAAACCAGGTCTTAGACTTTGCCTTGGCCATCATAATGCAATAAATCAGAAATAAAAATAAATAAATAAAAGGAAAACAAAAAAAAAGTCAGATTCAGAAGTCAATTTACATGTCCACTATCAGGCTATCAGCAACATCACTACTACTAGTCTATCCTACACAGTTGTCCAAGTTTTCCAAAAAAAAAACAAGACTCCACTGAGATGACAATTATGAAACTTCAATAATATTCAATGCATTTTATCTATACATTGAAAAAAAAACATCCAGTGCATTGTACATGTATAAAACATAAATATATAAGTTTATATATATATATATATATATATATATATATTTAATTGTATATGTGATTGACTGAAGTGTAAAAGAACTAAAGAAGCAACATTAAATAAGGAGTTAAGAACATACAGAGAAGTAGAGAAAGAGAAGAAAAGAAAACAAAGCAGCGAACAAAAAAAAGGGCTGTTGGTACTACCGCAGAGAAAAAAGAGAAGGAGCATACCTGAAGAAGCGTCACCGGTCGCCGGTCGTCGAGCCTCGTAGTCGCCGGTCAGTATCTCTCGCTCGCTTGCTCTCCCCTCTACTCTTCTTCTTCTTCTTCAGTTCTGCTCGTTACTCCTCTACCGCTAAAAATCGTTCGCGATTAGATTTAGGGCTAGGGCAGTGATGGAAAAACGACGTCGTTTTGATTTTTTTTTAAACCCAAAAGGCCTAACAGCTCAAGCCGCTCGCCAGCTTGTCTGCGTCGTCGGCCAAGTCGTCCATAGCGACGCATTTTTTTCCTAGGCGCTCGATTTTCGATCCTCCACCAAGTCGTCTTAACGCCTTGCTTGCTTCAGCCTGACTGGACGCCAAGGCGTCGCCTTAACAACTATTATGCTATGTGATTATATCATGTAGAACATATAAAGACCAAAAGTAAAGTGAATTAAAGCTAGAAGACGCTTAAGGCAAGTTTTCTAAACCCTTGTCTATACTCTGTGTTAGACAAGCTTTGTGATTCATGTATGATATGCATGAATTGTTTAAAGAAAGAGTCGATGCCATTTACTTCGACTAGACAAGAACTTAAAGTATTTTATTGATTTCTTTACAAATCTTTCAAAATATTATTAATGTTGCTATCCTATGCCAATTGCTTTGGTATGGATTCGAAGGTAAGCCTAAGTATGAATAAACAAAAGTTTTTAAGTCGTAAATTGACAGGCACGTGAGTTTGCCAAAACCTAAACGTAAACATGTTTAATGGAGTAGTGTTGTACAACATAGAGTATTATAGGCTGATCACCTAGACATGCTCGTAAGAGATATCGGACTTACGGTCTTAGTGTCGGGTTGTCCTTTTCAAAGAAAGAAATAATAGAATGTTCATGGTCCTTGACTAGACTTAGAATTTAACTGGTGTTTATCATTGTTAAATGTTTTAAAAGAAAGAAAAGTGCTATTTTGATTATTCATAGTACTTCATAACTATTTATTCAGTTATAGAAGATAAATCATATGATTCTTGATTTTGTTATTGCAACATAAATGTTAAACTTGTTGAGTTTGTTATGCTCATTCTTGCTTGAATTATATGATTGCAACTAAGAACGAACGGATAGAAGGATCCGGTAAGGACAAAGGAAATGCCAAGATGTATAAGTAGTTATCCTGTAATAGAATAGTATTACTTTTGTAATGCTTTAATACTATGACAAACGAATGAATGTAATGGTTACTAAAGAACCTGGGATGGAAGTTATTATGTAATAATTAGTAAACATACGCATGTCAATGACGTATTTCAATTGAATGTATGTGTAGTTAGTAGCATCATCTATTGGGTTGGAAGATACCCATATTTGGGGGCGTCCGAATTTGGGGGCATCACAAGTAGGCATCAAAAATTTTTTGACAGGTACTTGAGAACAAGAGAGAACAATTATTCATGGGTAAGAGTAACCAGATTATGAGTCTTACCTTCTGGGTTGTATTCCGGGATCTATTGTTCAGTTTGTGGATTTTTCAGATGAACCTACATTAAACATAAACGTATGCGCTTTTTAGTTTATTATAATTTTAGGTCATGTTTGGCAAGTCATATTTTTATGTCGAATAGGATAGGAGGATCGGACAACACTAGAAATCGTATACTACTCGACAAGGCATCATAATCCTGGCTCGGTGTTTAGAACTATCCAGATTACTTTGCAGATTATAATACCCCCACTGGAGTGGTTTTGTTTTGAAACAACCCGGGTGAAATCCCAAATCTAAATCGAATTAAATTCATCCAAATAAGGCCTTAAACCACTGGCCCAATAGTATCTTTTTGGTCATCTTAGCCCACCACAGACTCACCCAAAAGGTCTTGACTTGAAGGTACTATTGATAGTAACTTAATTACTTATATACAAACAAAATTTTCTCATATCTTTCGACTTGGGACTGGGGTGTTACAAACTCCCCCACTTAAATTTTTGACGTCCCCGTCAAAACCGATCACACACAGTCCACAGATCTTTGCCTCTAGCCATTGTGACCTCCATCTCTCCATTGTGGGATAATACCACCAGCCTTCGTGTCCCCACCTCCGGTAACCCGATCGGATGACCCGAACCGAGCTTTCGAGAGTCAGCTTTTGATACCATATGAAACAACCCGGGTCAAATCCCGAGTCCGAAACAAATCTCGGATCAAATCCCAAGTCCGAATCGAATCAAATCCCAAGTCTGAATCGAATCAAATTCATCCAAATAAACCTTAAACCACTGTCCAATAGTATCTTTTCGGGTCATCTTAGCCCACCACAAGCTCACCCAAAAGGTCACGACTTGAAGGTACTATTGGTAGTAACTTAATTACTTATATACAGACAAATTCTTTTCATATCTTTCGATGTGGGACTGGGGTGTAACATATTTTATCTGTCTGAACTAGATATGTGCCATGCAGATTATTTATCATTTTATTTGGTCCCATTGTTAATGTCAAATGTCCGATAAGACCAGAACCAGATTGTATAACTTATATCTTATCTGCCAACTTTTATGATGAAACAAACGAGGCATTAGGGTATAGCATGAACTTGTTCATAGGGTTTTCTTGTTGACAGTGTAGATGCCCTTTTCTGATACTCCTATATTATTGACTCATATGTAAGAAAAATGTAAGAATTTACTTGGCCTTTAGGTCCAGATGCCATCAGCTTGGTCGATATATCTCAACCTAAAAAGCAAGGATACAGGTACGGGGATACGGGTGCGCGATACGGGGATACGAAAATTCGTCAAATCTTGAAAAATAGGGATTCGGGTGCGGCATGCTACAACACATATCTAATTATTTAATATAATGTGTATATATATATATATAAATATAATTATATACCTGACAAAAAAAACTATATATTTTATGTTAATCCAACAAAATTCATAGGTCTTTTAATTTATTTTTTAACTTTTAATATATCAGTTTATTTTAACTTGGAATCATAAGGGTGTAATTAAAAAATTTACAAAATGAAGGTAGGACTGTGCAAATCTTATTTTCGGCTTTTCCGGTTTTCCGGACCGAACCGGCCGGTTCAATACAAAAAAACGGTCCGCTTTTGGTACAAAAAAACCCGGCAAAACTAATGATTTGGCCTACCGAAATTGACACGTTTTATTGAATACCTGATTGAACTTTTAATTTTTTGAATTAACTCACTGAACTAATTATTATTTTCAAATTGGGTCACTCCATTAAAAAAAATAGACAAACGTTAAAATTTTATCTACGTGGCTCTGAAAAAAATATACAAAAAATAAAAAACGTACACTTAAAAAAATAAATAAGCCTTCTTTTTACATTTTAAAGTTTTAAAAAAATAAAAAAATTAACATTTTAAAGTTTTAAAAATGACAAACATAATAAAATAAAACAAAAACAAAAACAAAAAAATCAAAACATCTTTCTTCTTCAACTAAAACAGATTTAACCATCTTGATTATTTGTTTTTACAAATCAAATAATCGTGTATTTTCTCTTTCATTAAGATTATTTCTTTTATTTTTCATCAAAACAGATCTAACAGATCTAATAGAAAAAAAGGTGATTCATGGAGGTACATGAGAAAAGAATAAAAAAAATCATTTATTCTCTCTTCCTTCATCCCTTGTCTCTCCTCTCCTTCCAAATCAAATTCGAAGATAAATCGAACTGATTATTGAAGAAAAGTTTCGATATTCTTCCCGGTGAGTTACAGTCCCTCCTTTAATCTACACAATTCTTCATAAATCGAACTGATTATTGAAGAAAAGTTTTGATGTTTTGGGTTTTATTTTCTTGGTTTTTCTCAGATCTGTTGGGGGTGGAGGAGTAAATCTTGTTCCAGGGGTCTTTTAGAGTGGAGGAAATATTAGTGGAAGACAGTGAAGATTCCAAAGACGACGGGAGTTGGATGGATCTGGTAAAGCACCAATTTCTTCCATTGATCGGAAAAACATTGGCTTTCATGGCTTCCTCATGTCCGTCCTGTTGCTGATGAGATTAAAGTGGAAGCCACCCACGCCCAGGGGGGATATGATCGAGAAGATCGACGTGATTGGTCGTAGATCTAGAATCCTCAGAAGAATCCTCATATGTATCTAGATCTGTTTTGAATGTTTTTGATTTTTTTACTTTTAATGTCTTTTTTTTAAGGAAAATATGTTTGGTTTTTTAATTGATTAAGATTTGATTTATCTTGATAAATAAATTTAATTTAATGAATGAAAAAATGTTTTATTTTTATTAGTTTTTATTGTGTTTTATTATGTTTTTGTCATTTTTAAAACTTTAAAATGTTAAAAATGAGTTAAAAATAAATTTTTTATTTTTATTTTCATGTCATTGTTGCTGATTGGCCACCTCATTTTTTATTTTATTTTCCCTTTTTTTTGTGCTTCCACGTATGAAAAATCTTGAACCAATTTGACAGCCGTTAACCAGATTTGACAGAATGATCCAATTTGAAAATAATAATTAGTTCAGTGAGTTAATTCGAAAAATTAAAAGTTCAATCAGGTATTCAATAAAACGTGCCAACTTCGGTGGCCAAATCATTAGTTTTGCCAAAAAACCCAGATATACCGGTTTTTTTGTCGTTTTATTATGACATTTTATGGTTCAATAATGGTATTATTTCGGAATAGACCTAAGTATATACCTAAGTTTTTCAAATTTTTATTATTAATAAATAATTAATAATAATAATAATAATAAAATAATGATTATAATAATAAAAATTAAAAAATAATAATAATAATAAAAATAATAATAATTATATTAATTTTCGGTAAAGACCGCTTTTAGTATTTGCAAATCGAACCGGTATCGATATCAAAATTTACCTAATTTTTGATGACAGGTTCTATATGATATCGGTCCGGTTCAGCCGAGTATTTCTGGGTTACACACCCCTAACTGCATGACTAAAATTAAAATCATAAAATAACTCGTGGGCACTTTTATGTAATTCGACTATTATATTTAACGAGTACAGCGGGCCTGGAACATAACATATAGTTTACGTTGATTAATTAAGAGAGAAAAGATAGGTTACGTCGATTTAGGGGAAGAAAGGAAGAAACAAGAGAGGAGAAAAAGAAGAACAACGTCGCGGTACCACTATTGACCAGCGATTGACGGCTGCAAAGCATAATCAGTGGCAATTGCAGGTAGGTGTTCTTTATTTTCTTCCTTTCTCTCCCTTCTCTTTTTCCTTTTCTCCCTCATCTTATTTTCCTTTTCTCTCTCTTCTTTTCTATTTTCTTCTTCTCCTCTTTCAGGTCTCCTCTCTGGTCCTGTTTGATTGTGGTGGTTGGAAGATGTACTGCAAAAAAATACAAAATTCGCCGCACCCACCTTCATATACCGCTGCACCCTGCAGCACCCCCGCCGCACGGGGTGCACTGTTCGTGTGCTAACTGCCACACCCCTGCTTCTTAGATTTCAACTCTCTACTCCACAGTTGCATCCATCTAGATCCATCATACTTTGGTGCAATGCAGTTCGCATGAGGTCAACCCAACTCACTTGGGCCTTCCTCTTGATCCCCTAGCATCCTTGTACGAACCAATAACTTCCTAAATTTCTACGAAGTCCATATTGTTAATTAAAAGAATTACATTTTAAAAACAACAGTACTGTGAAAATTCAAGCCTTTAGAAAAGGTGAGAAGTCTCTCTCAGAATTCACCTTCCCTTGGCCCTTTCTCTTGTTCCTCTAGCATTTTTGTATTAACCAATAATTAATTACTAAATTCTCATTGTTAATCAAAAGAAACACTTCATATAAGCAATAGTCCATTGAAAATTCAAGCCTTCAAAAAGGTGAAAAGTATCTCTCATATTCACAAACATGCACAATCCCTAAATATTTACTCCTGCATTTACAATTTCTACCACTTAGTGAATTTCGGTAAAATGGTGACTTCCTATATCCTAATCAGCCAAAATAACCTCCAATAGTCTCACATCGAAACATGTGAGATGGTTTGATATGTATATAAGATCCCAACATACTAACAATAACATATGATATTTAACAACCTAGATTAAATCCAAGTTCAAATAAATCATTACATATCAAGGCCGAACCCAATGTTTTAATAGTTTCTTGGGTCATCTTAGCCCATTACAATCTCACCTGATAGTTCATGGCTAGAGGTACTATTGGTAGTGGCGTAGATCTTATATAAGTATCATAATATCCCACATGTTCCGATGTGGGACTATGGTGTTCCACAAACACAGTTAGTAAATCTTTTACGATCAAGAATGAAGATTATTTTTTTTCTATACTGAAACAGAAGATTTTTGGTATTTGCATATTAAATTATTGCAAAAGCTGAGTACCATGTTTCTTTAATCATGGTAATCCATGGAAGTTACACAAGTTTATAAGAATAAAACACTAAATTATACAAGCTTCAAAAGATGGGTGATGAAACATTGCTTTCTTTAAACAGTTTACTCATTTCTAGTAAATGTCCAATTTCAAGGAAAGAATGCACCAGAAATTGAAGAAAACATAAAAGCCGTACAAGGAATTATTAATTGTCAACAGTGAAATTTTGGGGGAAATGAATCATCAAACAGAAAAAACACATGCAAGTATTCCAAGCTCACCCGAGTTGAGAATACTTTTGAGGCAGCATCGAAGCAAGTTTATCTGTGAACTGCAGAAGAAAGAGGTCAGACAATGTAACTATGGACTCCCACAACAAGAGAACACAACAGATCCAAACCTGAAGAACTGGTCTGTATACGGATGCTGCTAGATATATTCCTTGCTCAGGTAAGACAGCCGCAGACCCATAACCTTCTTGGATTACATTCGGGCCCTTCCTCCGGCCTTGGCGCATGATGTCAACGCCTGTATACCAAAATTCACGCCAAACCAAAAAAAAACAGAATTAAAGAAATTCGATGAAAGAGGGAATAAAGAGGAAAGTGATGTGAAGAAACAAAATGAAGGAAGAAATCATGAAAAACTATGCTGATGTTAAATACACCATTAACTTAAATGCAAGTATATATACTGTCATTTTGCATGTCTTCTCACAAATGAAGGAGCGCACATGCTTTCTCAGCTCCCAAGAAACATATGACATAACAGAATCAGGTACCAAGGAAAAAGCTTAAGTGAATTCTTTCCGGAAATTTACCAGGTGAAGAATAACTGAAATGCTTAGCAAGTTTCCAAACATATTCTGGCAATTGGTGAGTTATCAACTTAATCAGGTCCAGCCAAAAAACTGAAATAGAATAACTTAAAAGGACTCCAATTTAAACAAACTGCATTAGACACTTTCACCACCCTTTCATGAAAGGCATTCTACGTGCCCATCTACAACAGCACAAACATTCAAAATTCCCATCCAGCAGTGCCTTCATGCCACTCCCTGTAAACAAAACATACAATGAGGTTTGGCAGTCCTATCTGGTGCATGGCTAACTTTTTGACTGTCATTAATATCCAAGACGTTCAGCCAATCCCTCTTATCGAGAGTGTTAACAAGATTTTCATTAAGGTCCTTTCTTTGGGCCTAAGGAAGATGGTGGGTACAATGATCCTGACTCCTGAGTCACATAACGCCTCTGTCGGTGGTAAAAGATTTTGGGTACATCCTTGATTTCTTATAATTGAGTGGTGTATGGGACTAGATCAGGCATCCTGCCGGGTGTGTTATATAAGTTGGACACATGACATTCAAGACTTGGGTGTTTTTAAACTGCTTGGGAAGTGTTTGCGGCCAGAGGCGAAGTCATGTAATAAATGTGGGGTCAATTGACCCAACTCAAATTTTGGTATCACGTAAAAAATATTTTGATACAAAGCAGTCAGCCTTTTTTTGACACAATTTTGACCCCACACATAATAGTTAAATTTTTTTAATATTATACAAAGCAGTCAACAACTCAACATGACAACACCTACCGCCTAAAAGAGAGAGAGAGAACTTTAGTGACTTTAGTCTGATAGTGATAGACAGAGAGAGCGATAGCCGATAGTCTCTCGAGAAGGGCAAACCGGCATTAACAGAGAGAGAGAGAACTTTAGGCTGCGATTGACGAAGACTGGAAGTCTGGAAGTGGAAGACGAAGAGACGAAGAGACGAAGACCCGTGCCGCCGTGCGGACTGCGGTCGTGCCTGACTGGCGAGTGGCGACTGCCTGATTCTTCACTCTTAGGTCCGAAACTCCCTCTCCTCTCTAATTATTGCAGATAATTCGTCATTAATTGATGACTTGATGTTCTATTTGGAGCTTTCTCATGGGAATACTTCTAGATTTATATATTTTCGTTATCCTCGAATTTCTTGTCATTTCCTTGCATACTTATTCTTCACTAATAGGAGTACTGAGTACAAAAGTTCAGTTCATGAAATTGGCAATTTGGCACAACTTTGTTTTTTTGTTGTAATTAAGTTCATAATATCTTTAATTCTTTAAACAGCCAATATGGACAAATTTGTATTCAGAAAAACTTCTGCATTTGAAGAATCATGTTCTAATAAAAATCAGAAAAAGAATGTTAGATTTGGGAAATCTTGAAGCAGACCCTGGGTTGCGAAAGAAAATATCAAAGTATCATCCTAATATTCAAGATGAAGTAAGAAGAGCATTCATGCTAAAGGGTCCTGGTCCTTGTCAGCCTCTCAAACATAACTTTCCATAGACTCAAATTGGGGGATACCTACGTAGATTTAATCCCTCTTGGTTTAAAGAATATGGAAATTGGTTGGAGTATAGCATAGCTATTGATGCAGCATTTTGCTTATGTTGCTATCTATTTAGGCCGGACACTGAAAAACAAGTGGGTGGTGATTCTTTCAATACTAACGGCTTCACAACATGGAACAAGAAAGAGAGATTTGATATTCATGTTGGAGGGCCTAATAGTGCTCATAACCAAGCTTGGAGTAAATGTCAAGATTTGATGAAACCAAAGCAAAACATTCAGAATGTTTTTATTAAACAATCTGAACAAACGAGACTTGAATATCGAATTCGCTTAAATGCATCACTTGATTGCATAAGATTTCTTTTGCATCAAGGGTTATCCTTTCGTGGTCATGATGAAGATGAGGATTCAAGTAATAGAGGAAATTTCTTACAGCTTCTACAATTTCTTGCTAATCACAATGAGAGTATCAACAATGTTGTGTTGCAAAATGCTCCAAAAAATCTAAAATTGGTGTCAAGTGATATTCAGAAAGATATTATAAATTGTGTTGCAGTAGAAACTACCATTGCTATCATTAGTGATATTGGAGATGATACGTTTGCAATATTAGTTGATGAGTCTCGTGATATTTCAATCGAAAAAACGAGATGGCCATAGCTTTACGCTTATGTGGATAGAAAGGGATGTGTTGTTGAACGTTTTGTTGGTATAGTTCATGTTACTAGTACCACTGCTTCATTACTTAAAGAAGCAATTGAGACCTTTTTCTCAAGTCACGGACTAAGTTTATCAAGAATACATGGTCAAGGGTACGATGGAGCCAGTAACATGCGAGGTGAATTTAATGGTCTCAAAACCTTAATTATGAATGAGAATCCTTTTGCATTTTATGTTCATTGTTTTGCTCATCAACTCCAATTAACTATTGTAGCTGTTGCTAGTAAGCATAAACACATTGCTTGATTTTTTAACAAGGTTTCTGAGTTGTTAAATGTGGTTGGAGCATCATGCAAGCGTCGAGATAGTCTTGAGAGAAAGAAGCTTCTAGAGTCGGGAAAGCATTGATGAATAATGAACTTCAAAGTGGGAAAGGCTTGCATCGAAACTAGTCTTAAGCAGGCGGGTGACACACGTTGGGGATCACATTATGAGACACTTTTGAACTTGATTCTTATGTTCTCCTCGATGATTGATGTACTTGAGGAGGTTTTAGGATGATGGTTTGGTATACCAACAAAAAGGTATTGCTTTTGGTTTATTAGAGTCATTGCAATCATTTGGTTTTGCATTTGATCTAATATTGATGAGAAAGATATTGGGAATTACAAATGAATTATCACAAGCATTGCGAAAGAAAGGATCAAGATATTGTAAATGCTATGGAATTAGTTAAAGTGTCTAAGCAACTATTGAAGGTTATGAGAGATGAGGGATGGGAGAAACTACTTGATGAAGTTTGTTTATTTTGCAACAAACACAAAATTGACATTATAGATATGAATGCTTTATTTCATGGGAGATCAAGTCGAAAATCTCAAGGTATTACAAATTTTCACCATTATTATGTTGAGATATTTTGTATCTTTGTTTTTGATTAGCAACTTCAAGAATTAAATGATCGTTTTACGGAAGCAAATCTTGACTTGTTTTTATCGATTGGCATGCTTAAATCCTAGTGATTGTTTCGCTCATTTTGATAAGGACAAATTGATTCATCTCGCTAGCATTTATTGAATGACTTTTCTCCAATGGATCTTATGAAACTTGATAGTCGACTAGATAATTACATTTACGATATGCGGACAAATCAAGAGTTTTTGGAAGTTCGAGGATTATTTGTCTTTGCAAGAAAGCTCGTAGGTACTAAGAAACATATTGTATTTCTTTTAGTATATCGACTTCTAAAGTTGGCATTAATCTTACATTGTTATGCATTGCCATCTTGTTGAAAGAGCTTTTTCTGCGATGAAGATAATTAAAAGTAGGTTCTTGTGATTCTATGGCGAGATCGGTGATGAATGATTGCTTGATTACATACATCGAGAAGGATGTATTTGATTGCATTGACAATGAAAGTATTATGCAACGATTTCAACGAATGAAAACACACAGAGGGCAATTGTAATTATTATATTCTAATTCTATTACTTATTTTTGTGGATAAGTTTGATGGATACAACAATGACATATTATATTTTTGTGGCTATATATTTGAGTCGTTTTTTGTTACTATAATTATCAATTTTAATTTATTGTCTAATACTCTAATTATTGACCCCACTGCCAATCAATCCTGGCTTCGCCACTGTTTGCGGCGCTTTACTAGTAATGCCGTGAGTTTGATCCCAAGCACCGATCAAAACTCAATCCATAGTCCCAAGAGTACCTGGGTCTTTAGGCCAACCATAAGCCCACCTAAAAGGACAAGTTATTGGTACTCTTAATAGTAAGGTTGACATATTATATATATTTCAGTTCATACCACAAGTTCTGATGGCTAGAGACATTAAATATGTTGTTATTTATATAAATATTCATTATCTGCATCTTCCTTGCAGATACAAATCATAATATGCCTGCTAGTTGTTTTGTTAACTGGTCAATCTTCAGGTTTGCACAACTATCGAAATGATCCAATTCTTGCGTAGATGTGGAGAGAACTACAACTATGGAACTTTCAGCCACACATTTCATTACTACACCGGATAATCAATGTTTCTAGAAGGAGCTACCAGAGAATTTTATGGTTCATCTTGTTCTAGAATTTTTATCTCGCAAACAACTATAGGAAGTGGTATCATAATGTGATTATTATATTAAACCGATGAAAGTTCTTATAAGAGAACATAAAAAAGTCCTGATTCGATTGCTGAGATGTTTAAATGGAAAAATAACCCAACCCCTGGCCAGTTAGGAAATTGATGCCATACCGTGAAAAGGATATGAGAAGAAAATTCCAATTTATGAGAACAAAATATAGAACTTTCAATAAGATAGTAAAATCCTACAGAGGGAAGAATAGTACAGTATTGCATACCTTGATTAGGAACAGATATAGTAGCATCTGTGAAGCGAAAAGCAAAGGTAAGACCATCCTCTGACCCATCTCTGAGAAAAAGGATAAATGTAAGCAAGTACGAAAAAATTGAAGGAAGAAAAAAAGAGAGGGCAGGTGATAATAAACTTGAAACACAAAAGACAAACTTAAGGGGAAAATAAATCTGATAAAAGAAATGGAAAATGATGAACAAAAAACTTCTAATAACTTGCCTTTTGTCTTTCGAAGGGGTTTTGTTTGCAAGTCTAGCAGTTTGCACAGCAGCATCGGCAGATGCGGCTTCAGGAGTTGCTCGAAGAATCTCACATATGAGTTGTTGGCATTCACTCTATCACGCAAAAGTGGAATATTAACAATGTGTGATACCTCGTAGATTAATTTTCAGTAATGCATACATATCAAAACAACAATGTGATAGAAATATTGACAGAGTAGACTTTGGTACATTGGGTACAGCCCCCAATCATGTTCAGCCAAATGTCAACTAAAATGCCTTAAACATCTAACACGAAGTTGATAGGTAAAAATGAGTAGTCATCTGTAAAAATTGAATGGTTGATGATACAATTAAGATACTAATGAAAAATACAATGGAATAGATACCTGTAAAACCGTCAAGGAAAAGCCAATACTGTACCCTCCAGTATCATGGGATGCTTCAGAATCTGGGTTCCAAGTTAAATCTGCTCCCATCGACTTTGGTGTGTTCAAGTCAACTTGGTGTAAGGATTTCGATTCAAGAAGTTCTCCAACTATGACATGGTTTTCTGAACATTGAATAAATCAAAAATTAGATTCAACATAAGGGGGGCAGAGAAGGAAGGGAAACCAAAATCACTTCATCCTAGTAAGATTTCTGACCAAATATCCGAACAACAGTGTCTAAAATAGAATCAAGAAGTTCCTTGGCTGCAGCCTGCGCTGCTCCCATGGGAGCCATCAAAGGTGAGACAGGGCTGACTGCCATTATTGTTCCAGCCAGCGATATTCCATTCTGACGTTTCTGTTTTGGTAACTGGTAGCTCTGCAGTTGTCCTTTCAAGTAATGGACGCCTGTAGTCGATGTTCGTGCAGCCTGGTTAATGCCAGGCCTTGAAGAAATAACATGTTCTGCGTAAGCTCTGATCTTAGTAGCAATGATCTCATGGATTGTAGGTCGCAATCTTTGGCTGTTATGAAAAAAAATATAAAAAGAAAAATTAGTTTTTCAAATATGTAATCTTGCAATAAAGGGAAGCCATATAAGATGCGAAGTATAATATCAATTACATGATGAAATCTGATGTAACAATTAGAGCAATAATGTTAGCTTTCACTGGATACGAAACCAGTTATATTCGACCATTTCACGAACAAAAACTGTTCAACTATTTCTCAGCATATACATTGTCATTCAGGTTGAGTCATCTCTGCCACTATTGACATAAAAAACTACGTTATGGATTACAGAAATGATGCAACTTCCTAAATGCTAGTACATAAAGAATGTAATATAATGATTATCCGTTCAGCTTACTAAATGGTATAATTCTAAATGAAATCTATTTTAAGTTTTGGATAATTTTGGCAGTACCACTAAAGTGAATCCATAGGCAGATTAAAACATTACACTAAGATAGTGAGGATGAAGCATATGAGGATCAAAAGCAGGAGCCCATCATACTAGAAACGTGAAACTAGGCATAGGAATTTGTGGTGCTACTTCCATTCGATCTCATCGACCTCCCAGGAAACTTTTCCTGGAAAAATTATCATCCCTACTCATTCCATTGTTATTGTGGCTAACATCTGTTCTCCTCATTTGCAAGTAGTACATCTAAGCAAACAATTTTAGTTGACTTGATACTAATGATACTATCATACTAATCAAACTTACCACGAATCTGTTTGATTCACCACGAATCTGTTTGATTCATATAAGTAATTTATTATCATCTGATGTTACTTCATCATTTGTTTGGTATTCTTGTGGAGAACCGGGTGTCCATGAGTTTGGTGGGGACTTGTTGGTCACTAAATTTTGTGGGTTTGGAAGGCGTAGGGAAGCTAAAGTGCTTTGGTATCAAATAACAAGAGACTCGACAGACACCAAGAAGTGGAATTTTTCATGTTATACCATTTTTGTGCCTCACCTTCTATTTCCCCAATTTCTTTGCAACTTATTTACCAAATTCATCGAATATTGTTACAAATTGAACCAACACAAGGTCAAGGCGTTAAGGCGACGCGAGGCGGTGGTCAAACACCTAGATGCCTATGCGATAAGGCACTTAGCCTAGGCGTCCATAAGGCAATAAATTGTTCACAATGTACAATTTATATATGTATAATTCTATATATAATGTACTTTAAAATACATCAAACATAGAAACGTTATACATTAGTGCCTAAAATAAAGTTACTAACACTATGAGTACCATCAAGAAACACAGATACAATAATATTTCACAAATACAAATATTAGCATTCTTATAATTTATAATTAAAGAAAAAAGCACACATGTAAAAAATATAATCAAATAACAAGGCATAGATTAAGTAGTAAAAAGTACTGCTGATAAAAAAAACTACTGAAAGTACTAGTAATGCATCCAAGAATAGATTAAGCTATATTACATTCTCAGAACATGCCACAAGCTTTCTAAAATCCACCAAACAAGGTGTTGAAATTTATTTTAACAAGTAGTGCAATCACTATATGAAGAACCATCCATCAAAGAATCACTACAGAATTACCGGATTTTTTTTTATAAAATGAAAAAGTACTACTAGTCTACTTCAGCACACTGCTTAACAAGAAAATATAAGTCTCACTCGGCAAGTCGCAGCAGCCTCTAATCTCTACCTCTCTTACTCTCTCTGTATATATGTTTTGTGTGTGAGGATTTTCAACGAGGTAACCTGATGGTTTGTGGGTTATTAGTCTTTCTATCTAGGGGGTTTCTTAGGGTTAAAGAGTAGCAAGGTGTTCACACGCCTTGCTACTCTTCACCCGCCTGGACACCTACACGTCACCTAGGTAAAGAATTGATAAGCATGCACACACCTAAATTTTAATTCGCGAATAGGGTTTAAGTCCGCCCTCGGAATTAAGAGCTGCACTGCTGATAGGCAGATTCTGGGACTAAGTTGAGCACTTCATATTGGCAAGGAAAACACTACATCATAACTTAGTGATACAAATATGAGTACAAAAGCAATATTGAACGGCCAAAAAGGGGACTCTATTGTCATTCAAACATATAAAACAAAGGAAACTCACAAACTACAGAGAGAAGGAATATAGAACCAAAGTATCAGATCCAGGCTTTGGAAATCAAAATTCTGCCTTTAAAGTTATTTCACCTCTGAATACCATGCCTTCTAATATTTGAAAGTGCACACCTGACAGACAACATACCATATTATAGCACCAGCAGCTGCAACTTTACCAAGCATGCAGAGGCACTCAACCATAGTCTGCAAATACTTCACATGAATAGGAGCATCACTCTTTCTCATTGCTTCCTACAAAATATTTAAAATCCATAATTCAGCCAATGAAGCGAAGTAAATCCATTTTAAAGTTAACAGATGTAATTGTGGAGTATGTACAGTGCTCATACAACAAATTCATCTGGAGTGGAATATGAAAGCCATGTTGGAATTTGACGAGAAACGACTTTCACATCCTTTGAAGGATTATCACCACCATTGACCCTTATTGAGGCAGCATGCCCATCTGATGCAGCTTCGTCATGTCCATCAAAAACACCATCCTCCTCATGGCCATCATATGATGAACTGAAAAGGGTTGAATGAATAATAACACAATGTTCGCTTTTCATGCATGTATACAATCCAAAATGCAGAGATTTTTTTGGGGGGGATTACTAAAAAGAAGATTGATTGTAGGGTTGTCAATGAGAGAAAAAGTAGGAGAGAGAATCTATATTTGAGAAACTGGTAGAAGAGAAAAAAAATATTATTCTATATGTACGTACGTTGATTCACGTCATTTCTTCCATGAATATGTACGGTAGTATGTCTGATGTTCATTGCTCATTGAATCCTAATTAAAATTGTCTCGATTGAACATATGATACTCGTTGAAGCCAATTTCATCAAATTAATGTATGTGCTTGTGAAATTAATTAAGCCTAAAATCTTCTTCTTTTTAATCTTCTTCTTTTTAATCTTTCATTTTTTTTAATAAAATAGACAACATATATACTAGTTCCATTATAGAATTAGACTTACATTTTTACAAAAATGATTTTTAGGAAAAATTCGTTTTAAAAAGAATCTTGAAAGATAAAGTTTATAGAAAATCTAGAGACAAGTTTAGTTTTTTTTTTAAATGGATCGATTCAAATCATGATCCAAATTATTATTGGATCAAGTGGATAGTAGGGCAGATCATGATCAATCATCCATTATCACAACTGATGGATTATATAGTGTGCTTTGCTCGATTTGATCCATTGACATACCTAATTGACTGTATTGAATCCCCTATAGTTCTAGCAACTTGACTTGTTCTAATAGGGAATTGTCCAATACCTTCTACTTCATAGTCATAGGTCAGATGAACATAACAATTTCGAAAATTATCTTTAATATAAACTTTTTGTAACAGTAATGTTGTTTTCAACATAACCATACCAGCTAAACATGTTTTAGATTTTTTATTTAATATTCATATGACTAATGACGAGTTTATTACTCTTTTACATAGTTGTTAGATACGACACAAGATACATATCTTACGCTACGATGCATAAGCAATTTGATGCAATAGTGTTAGCATGTCAAAAAATGAGCCATATCTTTCGATAAAACACATGTATCCGATAAGAGACGCTCGATACATTTTTAAGTTAGAAACTTACCTTGTCAGAGTTAAAATAATACATTAATGCCTCATTCTCATATGGCGACATAAACAAATAATTTTAGCTTTCTTTTGAGCTAAACTTAGTAATTTGTGGCCTAATTTCCCTTTGAATTTATACTTAAAAGTTAAAAGGTAGACTATTTTCTTCTTAGTTCCTTAATAAATATTACTCAAATAATTTTTGACTATTAATTAACACTATAGTTTTAGCTTTTCAAACTATAATTTGATTATATAGCTTTTTTATATGCTTATTGACTACTTTAATATTACACTTAACTTAATATATTTTGTTGTCCAATAAAATGTGTCTTTTATATGATTAAAATGTATAATTATTGTGTTCTGCCAATCTTTTCGTATCTTACAATACAAATCACAGCACGATACAAAATTTACGATTCAAGATTTTGATACGATTTGACAACTATGGCCATTTAGAGTATTTATTTTGCTGGACAGAAGTCTATCCTGTAGTTTAGACTAATTTAAAGGGCTGAAATTTAATATTTCATAAGGCAACGCCTTGTGTATTATAAACAGTTGTTCCACAAAGTATTCAGTAACTTTTGATGAAATTTAATATATTCTTATAGCTTTAACTAGCTCTTTGTTTCCCTTCTTGAAAAATTATTTTCTTGTCATTCTCTGATTGCATTACTTATGGTCATATTATGCACTTGTTTGAGGTCATTTTACAAGGAATTTCCCCTGGAAGGAAATTTCTAGGCTGGCCAACTTTTAAAACAGATTTCTGTGTCATGTGCCGCTAGAGGGGATATCCTCAACACTGACAACCTGAGAATGAGAGGCAAAGAAACAATGAATTAGTCTATTCTTTGTAAGGGGCCTGAGGAGAGCTAAAAATCACAAGCTCATTCATTTTGTTATGGCTCGGGAAGGACTTGTAAACCCTTCGTTCTCTATTTTTTATGTGAATTAGGTTATGCACAAAACAGTCAAAAGATTTATTGGCTCCTTGGTGCTGGGAACGGGTTAGAGGAAGAGAAAAGTATGTTGCTCCTCATTGTCTTATACAGTCAATTTGGAGAGAACGTTATAGGAGATGCTTTCAGCACATGAAGTGCAGTCTTTAAACCTGAACCTGCTCCAAAAGTCATTTTCAGGGGATTATTTCCGTATGTCCTGTATCGGAATATTTGGATGAGTCAGCACTTAGTTTGTTTCCCTGGTGCCAGGTGGAGTGTGTACATTTTTCTGGGGTGCTGGTCCCTTGTAAGAACAGGTAGCTGATCTGTGCAGTGAAAGATTACTGCTTTCACCTGATTGGTGGGGGTCTTAGCCTGTTTTCTTCTTTGTTTCTTTCTTGGTTCTCCCTTCTGGCAATTTCTTTCTACTAACGAGTACTTAACAGGAAAAGAGCGGGTGAACCACGAAAACAAATCAGGAAAAAGTATATTGACTAGACCAACTCCACCTTCACAAAGAATATTCTTTGTTTTTTAGAACAGGCGTATAAAATGGGTCATAACTTAGAGCAATAGCAATAGCTACCAGCAATTAGAGACTTACACATACAAGTTGCACAATAGCAGTCAGAGATATGATCATGTCTTACCCTCCATCCACAGAACTAGGAACGTAAGATCCATCTACAAGGCCATATGCACCAAGCTGATTGTCACCTTTCAGTAACCTAGTTCTCCGAGAAAGAGGTTGTGAATTATTCATTGAAAATGCAACTGCTGTGGTAGTTGGAACTGCATCATCAATGTCATGTATACTTGCAACAGCTGAGCTGCATAAGGGAAAAATAAAAAGCACCATAAAAACATTATACCCTCAAAGAAAATGCTAAAGAAAGAATCTTGCACTGATCCAAGAAAGCATAACAGCACTATAAAAAGAACAGTCAAAAGATGAGAGTTTTGAACTCCTTTTCAAGTCCCCAATAAAAATTGACAGGAGTTTTTCTCACAAAACTCCAAAATACATTGATTGCATAGTTACTTGCCTCAGTCTAGCATGATAAAAGATGGTAAGTTTTGTATCACCAGTAAGAGCCAAACTCCTCCTGGACTAACAAGAACAAACTGACAGCTTACTGAAAATATTAAAGAAAAAATAATTACCTGAATTCGCCCTTATTGTAAAGATGGGCATGCAAATCCTCCAACACTTTAAAAAAGAGAACCCCTCGCATCTTTGCCAGCTCAGAGCGGACATCTTGAAGAGCACCAACCTGGCCAAACCAGCCACTATAAAATTATTATACCAAATACGTTAAAATGTCTATACACACAAACCAGTAACTAGGCATTCAGATAAATGAGATTTTTAAGTTGTAGAATCCATTTGTGGATATTAGATATGCTATATCCATGTTTAAGCATGTGGAGGATAAGGTAAAGATAATATTTCGAGTCTGGAAATATGTAAACAAACAGGAGCAGGATTCCTAGGCACACTTGTAAAATTAATACTGAATGACAAGATACTCTTGTGCTTCAGTTCGATTTAGAGACGAACTGATGTGCTAAAATTTAGTAGGAACTTGAAAGTATTATCTAGTTTCACATATTAGGCTTCTCAATCAGGAAAGAAATTTGCAGGTAGAACGTATTAAAGGAAAAGGTTACACATAAAGAAAGATCCTTTCCTATGAAGATAGATACAAGTGTGATGGTCACATAATAAAGAAGACAGATATCAGATAAACCAACCGTTTGGAGGCCCTCTCTCTCAAGCATCAGAGTAGATTGAACATGTACTTGCACTGCAGAATAAAACTGCTTTTCATTAACAAGCTTCTCAATACGATCTGGAACCTGAGCAACATTTGAAACAGTAGAAATGTAGATTTTTTTTAGACAAACCAGAGTTGCAGCGGACGAAATTGTAAATTCCACCACCAATGTATGAACAAAATTGTAGAGATTACGTATATAGAGAACCTAGGACTTGGGGACCAAGTAAACTCTACGAAACAAACTTTAAGAAATAATATTTAAAGAAATAAAGTCCTAATTGATACCTACTATAATTACAACCTACCATGAAGAAACTCCTAAAAAATATGTTAAATAATTGAAAGATATACATTAGATTTATTTCAAAATAACAATAAAAAATAATTAACAATAATCCCTTAATCTTCTTTGTTGTTCCACATCATTATGGATAGGTAATTGTGCAGTTTACTTTTTTAAAACAATAAGAATGTGACTACACGACCGAAAAAGAATCTAACAAGATGGGAAGTTGTGTAATCGCTAGTCTACAATGAATTGGGGCAAAAGGTAGCAAACGGTCGGTCACAAAAGAACAAGAAGCCTTCCCAGAATAAATTTTTTCGGATAAAACAAAAGGAATTCATTGATGAAGAGAGAAGAAATCACCACGCATGTCAAAGACAAAGAAGTCCTTCCATAAAATAAAAACAAAAGAAAGTAAGAAAATAAGTGGAAAAAAGGGTAAAGCATTAGTAAAGCACCACCCACCAATCCATATAAATATCAGACAAAGAAATTTCTCAAAAATCTCACAATGCATGAGCCTAAAGGGAAGCAAAAAAGAAATTGTATTACAACATAAATTTATATTCATTGCTTAACCACAAGAAATCCTAGTTTCCTCTCTATCCAAACCTATGTTATATGGACTTGGATGGAGTGTCCAGTTGAACACGGTATTTTGAAGAGTCCGACACGGTTACTCCTCAATTTTATTAACTTTTAATTGAAATTAAGTGTTCAGTAACCATACCCTTGTCCGTGTGTCGAGTGTCAGACACGGATACTTTAGGATAAAATGAAGAGTCTGTGTAACATAGATCCAAACTCCCCACAAATTAGCAAAACAAGCATGTCTTCAAATAATCATCCTATCCTTCCCACTGCTAACAAATGTTGAATTTATATTTACTTGATCCCTGGAAGTGGACTAGAGTTCTCTTTCTCATCGACAAGCACTATATATGCAGGATGTCATTTTATACTAAAGCATTTTAAATAATAATTTCAACTACCTTCCAAACCACAACTCTTTAGGGATTTATCGAGATAACTGAAATCACAACTTACAAGTCACTCTCTGTAACAACCCAGGACTGAATCAAATCATAATATACTAAGGTCCAATACACTGTATCAATAATATCTTCACGGGTAATCTTAACCCACCACAAGCACACCCAAAAGGTTATACTTCAATTGCTTAACAAAAAAGTAAAATTATACAAACTATATAGTACTTAAGTTAACTAGAGCTTAAAAAAAATTGTAGCCCAAATAAAAAATATATATTATACATATTAATTAGTAAAAATTGCACCTATATAGTTGAGTATAACTTGAAAATATCTTAAAATTTACTAGTTCAATTTTTATGCAATGTAGCATTAAACATAGAAATGAGATGTTTGTTTTATCATTTGAATAGTGTTATGTATGCTAGATAATGTTTTTTGTTAACTTAATTGATCCATCTTGTTATTCTTAATATTTAGAATTTTTTCATAATTTTTCTTTAAAAATTTAAAGCTTCTAACTAGCGCAGTGATACGTATCGCCCGAAATCGATGTCGAATCAAAATGACCAGCCGAAGCATAGGCCACTACCGCGATTTTAAACCAAACCATGATTCTATAAGAATAATTACAATTACAAGAGTACTCTATGATAATCAGTGATCTACTTTCCATGTATAGTTATGGATCTAAAACTAAACGCTTTCTTTAGCTCATTTTTGATATACTGAATAAACATATTTGTATCTCTAACATGATATTAGAGGGTTTAATCTTCAAAAGACCAACTAAGAGTCTTGCGTTCTAACCGACGGCGAATATCTTATCAACATTTCTATTTAGTGATATTTTGTTTTGAAACAAAACCTGGTCATTGTTTGTTTTGTGATGAAAAAAAATCTATACATATATAATATATATAATTTTATATATATATATATATATATATATATAAAAGGGAGTATACGTCTTAAACATAAACTAATGTGTTTTGCACCAAATATGACACAATTTTAGTTGATAAAATGGTGAAATGTCAAAACAACCATTAGCCATCAATAAAAATGATGGAAATATCAAAACTACTATTAATGAAATCTCTCAAAATAACGGGACATGCATAAGCTCGTGTTTGTCTAAGGCAAATACTCCCATTTCCCCTATACATGTACTTATACATATATAAAGTGTGGTTGTGGCAACTACCCCAAACGACATAGTTCTAGTTAATAAAATGATAAAATGACAACAATACCACTAACCAATACCAGTATATAATAAGGACAAGCACAATCAAAAAGAAAATAAAGAGTATTACAAAAGAAGATAAATGAACTCCAGGTGATGGACCTGGAAGAGGGGATCCCAATTTGAGTTGATTTCATTGGTACTGAGTCAATTGACCGAGTTTCCAACTTGCCTTTTCCCCTTCTGTTCATCTTCTAATTTGCCTCTTCTTTTCTTATCTTCTCAACTTCCCTCTTCCCTTCCTCTCTCTCTTATAAAGACTCTACTTTCTTATTAATTCGCGCACACCCAATCCTTCATCCGCTCTAACCCCAATCACACCCAAAGATACCGCAAATCAAGACCATGACAATAAAAGCGAAGCCGAAGAAGCACACATCAAAGGAACTCACTGCCAAAATTGGATGCCGCAACAGCAATACGGGCGGAGGCAAGGCTGACCAAGTCAACCAAATGTGTAACACCCCGAACTCGCTACATGTCTGGAGTGCCACACACCGCAAATCCAAAGACCCGCAAGGCAACAATATCAATAGCACAGCCCAAACGAAAACACAATAATGAAACTAACTTGAAACCAAACAGTCTTTCATTAACAAATTTACACTAAAATTTAATAACTAAATACTGAAAACATAACTTTGGAGACACGGCTCCATTAAACAAAAGTCTTATCATAATTCTAAAATATTTCTAAACTTCTTAAACAAAAATATCTTCCGGTCTTCCACAATGCTCGGCTCTTAACAAATTTCCTGTAGAAATTATGTAAGGGTGAGCGATGAAGCCCAGTAAATGACAATCTTTACTATTTAGGTGGATCAAGTACAATTTGCAAAACATTTTTTTTTCAAAATAACTTTTTTCAATTCAATAACAATAGTAAACATACTTTTTCGAAAATAATATATTCTTGTTCAATAACAATAGTCAATATATACATTCAAAACCAAAACCAATAATTACAAACTAAAGTTTGAAAATGATTTCAATTTCTTCAATAAATTCAATGTATCATTTAATCCATAGCCCTGAAGACTAAGGTTATAGCAGCCCTGTAACACGGCCCAACGGTTCGATATAGTCAATGATACGCCCCCTACTAAGGTATCTTATCATGCACGCGTCCCGAAAAGCACCCCCGAAGGGTATCTAAAGGTGTGCACCTTATAGGTCCTAAATTGTTCCAGAACTAGCGTAAACACTAACGTTTTTGTACATAGTCGGACTGAGATTTCTAAAAATAATTTCTCAATATTTTCGATATTCAAATTTATAGCTATTTCACAGTTCCAAATCACATAATATCATTATCTAAATCAAAATTCTATTTTGATACTTGATCCGGATTTTTAACAAAATACAAGTGTAACATTTTTATTCAAATAGAAGCCTTAAAATAAAGTATAACAATTTTTGAAACAATACATTTAGGCATCCGAATAATTACTAAAGCATACATAATTATAAACAAAAATTTTAAAACACTAAATAGCTCGAAAAGTCACTTGCCTCGATATCGCTGAACACAAATTTAATAGCCGAACAATTCCTAAATATAAATTTAGAATAATTAAATGTCATAAGGATACAATTTTATTATTTAACAGCTTTCTTATTTTGTTTTAAAATAACTATAAGTATATTTACAAAAATATTCTTTCAATATTTAATCCTTTTTCAAAAAAATATTACTATTATGCCAAAATAATAATCTAAATACACAATAATAATTAAAACTACAAAAATAAAGACATGCAAAATACTAATTACTAACAAAATAATACCAAAATATCAACTTTAACTAACAAACTAAATACAGTATTTAAAATAATAATAATACAGAAAACTACGTAAGAAACATACCCGAATATACGAGTTTCACAGACTGCCTACGCACTCGAAACAAAAATTTAACTAAGGAGGTTTTATAAAATAACCTTACACAACAAAGCCTTTCTCAAAATTGGAGACCTTATTGTTAGTGAAAGAAACAAAAGGGTCTATTTATAGAATTAGGAAAGGGTAAATTCAAATTTAGAAGATGTGGGACTTGGTTCATTACAAGATGGGACAGGTGAAGGGCGGACATGCAACCTTCCTCTTCCCTTCCTCTCTTATAAAGACTTTGTTTTCTTATTAATTCACGCACACCCAATCTTCATCCGCTATATCCCCAATCACACCCAAAGATACGGCAAATCAAGACCATGACAGTAAAACCGAAGCCGAAGAAGCACACATCAAAGGAACTCGCCACCAAATTGGACGCCGCAACGACAATAGGGGCGGAGGCAAGGCCAACCAAGCCAACCGGATGGGGCAGGTGAAGGGCGGATATGCAAAAGTACGAGTGTCCGACTGTAAGATTACGGCACCGGACTTGAAACGATGCAGATTCATCACGATTCCAAGCACCCAAAGATCCCCTTTGTTGAGTTCACGATTAACAATCCGTCTCTGAATTGTCCAACCGCGCCCAGAAGTTCGTGGTAGCCTCAAGAAATGAATTAATTTTATATGGATTCTTTGGCATTGAAACATAATGATGCAGGTTGCAGTCTAGATTTATATGACGCCCAGAACGAAGAGGATAACGAGGTAAATACTTGATTTTGCTATCCGAAGTTAGTTTACTCTCCCCAAATTGTTTTCTTTGTTGGTCCAATTTGACTTTGAGTTGGTGGTTTAGAAAAGTGCACATTACATGTTTGATGAAATGCCAAAAAAAGAATACTTCCTTCTAAGTAGTACTAACCTTTATGTGATATTAAGAGTGCAATGTTTCCCTGATACATTATTGAATCGTTATACAGTTTGTGGAGGGTGTAAATGATACATAATTGAGGAAAAACAAAGGAATAAAGTTTGGTAGAATCTGAATTTTTTTTATTTTTTTGATATATAGTACTCCACTCATTTTCTTTTGTGCTAGCTCCAATATTAGAGTTTGATTTTAATAATAGACTTGGTGATACTATTCCAAAATTTGCTCTTAATGAGTAGTCAAGTAGATAAAGCTAGATTTTTTTCGTTTTAATATCAATATTGCTATTCAATTGAATAAAAAGGCTAAATAGAAAATTGACAACTTTTCTCTAACTTTAAGGTCTTTTACATTGGAGCTCTCATTTTGGGACAAAGAGAGTATTGTGTAAACTTTTCCATTTCTCATTGCTTTTTGTGTGCTTCATTGCTGCCCCAATATTAAAGACCATTCTAGCTCGAGATATGGTCTCTACTATGTCAAGCCTTACCATAATGCTATAACGAACCATTATATACAATTGCTATGCCATGGTTCCATGTTCTGTTAAGGTCGTCTGTTATAGATCTTTTTTTTATAGTAGTTAATATTATCATTTGATAAGAAATTTTGTTAAGCAATATATATATATATATATATATGCTCACAACGCCGGAGGGAATACTTGTTGTCCATTTTGCTTCTTTGAAGTATCGCACATCACATGAACTCATTAATGGTTAGTTTTGTATGCTATAAAAACTTGATGTGCTCTGATGGTTGATATGATATATATATATATATATATATATTTATATATATATATATACCCTTTGTTGATGTAAGTTGATGTTTGTCTTTTTCTCAGATAACTTAACCCAAACAGCAGGAGATTGACATGATGTAGATGTGAGTTTGGACTGCAGTCGTGCACCTGCAGCATTTGAGGAACAACGAAAGGTAGTGGTAATGAAAAATATTTTTAAGCAATATTTTTAACTAGAAATTGTTACTTATTTAGATTTTTAAAAATTTATTCTTCAATATTAAGTCATAGAATTTTGATGTAGCACGGGTTCTTAGGCTTGTAATGGTTAAATGACACAACTACCCTACTATAATACTTCGGTCACATCTAGATGGTTGAGGTGACCACAATCATCCTAAGCCCATATACATGTATACATACACAGATATTGTGCTATCATGTTCGTCTTTGTTTCATTGTTCCAGACTAATATTCCTTTGTTGAATTGTTCTTATGTCAAATCTAATTGGTAGAATAAAAATAAATTCTAAGGAAAAGCAAAAAATTGTTTCAGTGATTCTGTGAAGCGCTTGTCGTATCAAGTGAACTTGATAATTGACAACTTTTTCAAGCTTTCTAGAGCAAGCGTTAACTTGCTTTGAGTTAGCCTCTGATGGCGGTGATTTTGTAAAATGTGCACTTACAACAACGACTGATTAAATTGAGATGACGAAAATGGATTAAGTGCCTCATTTTCGTATTACATTTGAGTTTTGAGAAAGGGTGGTTTGTCCTTAGTAGTTAATTTCTTGGGTTGAAATATCCAAGTGGATGGTTAATTTAAAAGTAATGATTTTCATGGGGGCCAAGGTTTGAGGAAGATGTGTCATTCAATTTTTTAGGTGGTTGGAGAGTCCTCCATTGTTGAGAAAGGCGAGGAGTCCTTCGTAGTTGTTTTGGGGGGTTAGAGAATCCATGACAGATGTTGTAGGTAGGAGACAAATGTTCTCCACTATTGTCAGCACATGATGTCCATAAAATGTGGATGTGTGAAGTTATGAACCGAGAGCATAGTTCTTAGAATCTTACAATACACAATAGGTATAAATGCAGATGCGATACCATGGTTATCAAGGCGTCGCCTAGTCGTCGACTATGCATCAAGGCGTTGGACAGAGTACAAGATGAGGTCACACCTTAGTGACACTCGGCTAAACACATGTAAACTGTTTAAAAACATCACCAACAGAGTCAAACAGTAGCACCGGTGAAATCCGAGTGCACGAAAAGAAATATGATGATGATTGGAGATCTCACGCGCCGGAGTGAGGGGGCGCAAACTTCTTGATGTTGTGCCACGATGATGATTGGAGAACTCACGCGCCGGAGTGAGGGGGCGCGAACTTCTTGATGTTGCACGGTAGAGCGTAGGAGGTTTTAGCATGTCAGCAATACAACCACCATGCTCGCCTATTGAAAACAATCCTTTTAATATGATAATCTCAGTTGTTGGGTTCCTATTTCTGAGACTGAGTTGGCGTGTTTGATAGAGAGCTGAGTTGTGTAAAAAAAAATTAGCTTTGCAGACATGGGTGTGTCTAGTCACTGATGAGTGGTAACTGATTTGAAAGTCTCTAATATCACATGTTGGTGAGGAAGTTTGTGGACTGTGATGCCTTGTATATTTCTTGTGCTCGGTCACTTTAGTTAAATGAAGGACAGTTAGCTACCACTTATTTATTTAGGGGTTGTTTGGCAATAGGATATCCTTTTTCTCTTCTTCTTATACTTTAGTCTTTTTTCATAATTAAAATATACTAATTTCATTTATTATTAATATAAACATACTTTTATATTAAATAATTAAAGTGTATTTTCTTCTATATTTAATATATTTTGAAGTTTATATATCAAAATAACTATAAAAGTATAAATTATACATTGTTTGGCAGGCGCCTTACTGCCTAAACTCTTAAGCTCCCGGCCATCGCCACCCTATGTACGATACAGGAGCATTTTGAAACAAAAACACTAACGAATTAGAAAGTCATTCATATCTTACAATACGTAGCACGTATCCTATGATGCAATATGATACGATCAATACATTTGTAAGTTTTAAGTTAAACGTGAACCTAATAAGATTTAAATAACACATTAAAGCTTCTTTTTCATTAGAAAAGGTGTTCACTCGATCTACACAATAATTTTTATTTAACTTTCTAGAATTTCTTATCTTTTTCAAAGGATTTTGTTTCCACTTTCTTTTTTGCATGTAGACATAAATACATAGTTTTGGAGTTGTCTTTTGCTCTACACTTCCCAATTTAGGGCTTAATTTCACGTTGAGTTTATACTTTTTAAGTAAATAATTTTCACCTGTTCCTGAATAAATATTACTTAAACAATATTGATTATTGATTAAACCTGTAGTTTAAACTCTACAAACTATAATATTAATATTTAAAAATTTTGTTTATAGGCTCATTTGATTACTTCTTACTTTATTGTCCAATAAAATGAGTTCTCTATATGTTTAAATATATAATTATTATGTTTTGCATATATTTCTCACAATACAATACACGAACACAGTTTAGAGATTTTCGATTTAACAACTATGATTGAGAGTTAAAATTTAGCTTTAGACATGAACATCAATCCTTTTGAGCTCGTGCCAATTGTACAGGGAACCTCAATTGGAGGGGAAGTTTTGATAGTCAAATAATTTCATGCTATATTTAATTGTATTTTGTTTGAGTCATTTTATTTCCCATTCTTGGTTATGTTTTGTAATTAGTCGTAATATAAGACTTCCAACTTCAGAGGGAGTGTCAAAGGATTCTAGTATAATGGGATATTATTCTATAAGCATAACTATAGGACATGAACATCAATCCTTTTGAGCTCGTGCCAATTGTAGAGGGAACCTCAATTGGAGGGGAAGTTTTGATAGTCAAATAATTCCATGATATATTTAATTGTATTTTGTTTGAGTCATTTTATTTCCCATTCTTGGTTATGTTTTGTAATTAGTCGTAATATAAGACTTCCAACTTCAGAGGGAGTGTCAAAGGATTCTAGTATAGTGGGATATTATTCTATAAGCATAACTATAGGAGTAATTAGTGCTAATAAGTGATCTACTTTCCATGTATAGTTGTGGGTGATCTACTTTCCAGGTATTGTTGTGCGTCTAAGCCTATATAAAACATCTCATTTTTATATAATGAATCAACATCTTTCTCTGTTTTATTAATCTCTCACAATTACCATTGTTAGTTGAGTTTTTATGTCAATTGTAGATCTTCATCAGTCTTTCAACACAAACAAAAAGCTCAGCAAGAACACAACAAATTATGCCCAACTAAGAGAAAACCAATCAACGGATATAAATTCCTAACCCAATGCGAACTTTTTGTTGACTGTGGCCTGGGCTACCTGAATTGGTAGCATACATGCTATATACATAATCAACAGATAGTACTGCACGCATTATAGATTTACTATGATTTGAATATTGACTAAAGATAATGTATATACATGCTATAAGATTAACAGTGAAGACGATAACATTAACCCCAGCAAAAATGGTGTTCTTTAAAAAGCTGCCTGCGAAATCTTATGAGAGATTTTGCAAGATAAAAAACTGAAAAATCCAACCTCATCATCTAACTACTTCAAGAATTAGAATACACTACGAGGGGGACGGAATGTAAAATGAAATGTAACATTTGAACTACTTCAAGAATGAGCACACTGAGGGGAATTGATTGTAAAATGGAGCCTAAGAAAGTAATCGTAACAAACCTTAGCTATGCCCTCAATTTGATCTAACAAGGCGATTATGTGACGTAATGTAACTGACCGATACCACAACTGGTGCAACTGTTTATTACGGGCACCGAGAAGTTTCTTTGCCTCTGCCAAATCAATCTTTAAGACGCCAATTCTTTGAGTAGATTCGCTAAATAACCGCAAAATCTGAATGAAAAGAAAAAAAATTAGTAAAGAATCAAATGTAAAGCCAAAACTTACCTTCTGAAACCCAAAATGGATATTTTTTTTATAAAAGAAAAGGATAATTGGCATAGTGCCACTGACAACGATAGTTAACAAAAGCCAAAAGGCTTGTTGTTTCCCAGCAAAGGAAGAAAACAAAGAACATTATGAATTGATATCTATAAGTGATTCCAAACGAGAAAGAGAAACAGATGGAGGCAAATTAAGAAATATAATTCATATACAAGATTAGAGTACATACTGCATTCATCAGAGACTGCCATTTCAATATGTACTGCACCCTACTTTTCAGCATTAGGATATATTCACATATGACAAACTGTTGGAGGGGATGTGATTCTTAAATTACTCATTGCTCCCTATAGAGACACTGTTAATTCCTGGAATTGAAACTTATAGATGAGGCATTGATGCTGCAATTGCAAGATCATATATTCTAAAACAATTTAAGGAAATGTCTCCCTTTCCTTTGGGTGAGAATGGGGGTGAGGAGCGGGTGGGGAGCGGAGGAGGGGGAGAGGGAGAGGGTTAAGGAAAATATGCTAGAAAAGGATTTATTTATTTTTAATAGAAAAAGAAGAATATATTAGAAAAGGGTTAATAATAAATGTTACACACATAGTTACGCACACAGCAAGGCAAGAAAAAGAAACCCCTCTCCCTCATTGCTCCCTATAGAGACACTGTTAATTCCTGGAATTGAAACTTATAGATGATGCATTGATGCTGCACTTGCAAGATCATATATACAAAAACAATTTAAGGAAATGTGTCCCTTTTCTTTGGGTGAGAATGGGGGTGGAGAGGGGGAGAGGGGGAGAGGGAGAGGGTTAAGGAAAATATGCTAGAAAAGGATTTATTTATTTTTAATAGAAAAAAGAAGAATATATTACAAAAGGGTAAATAATAAATGTTACACACATAGTTACGCCCACAGCAAGGCAAGAAAAAGAAACCCCCCTCCCTCATTGCTCCCTATAGACACACTGTTAATTCCTGGAATTGAAACTTATAGATGATGCATTGATGCTGCAATTGCAAGATCATATATGCAAAAACAATTTAAGGAAATGTCTCCCTTTTCTTTGGGTGAGAATGGGGGTGGAGAGGGAGAGGGAGAGGGAGAGGGAGAGGGAGAGGGAGAGGGTTAAGGAAAATATGCTACAAAAGGATTTATTTATTTTTAATAGAAAAAGAAGAATATATTACAAAAGGGTTAATAATAAATGTTACACACATAGTTACGCCCACAGCAAGGCAAGAAAAAGAAACCCCTCTCCCTCAACAACTGCAAGGGAAAAAACGTAAAATATCACAACTGGAGCAAGTAAAGCTACTAGGTTTTACGATAACCTGATCGATATTCCCTATTTATTTTTCTCTTAACCTTTTATATAAATTTTAATGAGCTCATTTGTTTATTTTGACATGTGTTACTTTTAAATAAGAGCTCAATAATAATACTACTCCCTCCCTCAAAAGGATGACACACGTACATTTTTTATACAAATTAAGAAACATGTAAAGTAGAGGAAAGAGAGTAAAAAAGTTCCAAACTTATCCTTAGTGACCCACACAATTATATAAAGTGATGAGTACTCTTTTTTAATATAGTAATGGACCCACTAAATGACATATATACCCTTCACTTTATGTACCTTTCGTCATCCTTTTGAGAACAAAAAAAATTTGTACCTCTAGTCATCCTTTTGATCCTTTTGAGGACGGAGGGAGTAAATTATATCTACAAATCAATATATATATATATATATATATACACACACACACACACAAATGAAGAGTTGGGATGTGAGGTTGTGAATCCCATAATGGCGCTCCCAAGATTGTTAGACCTTAACTTGATTGACCATTCTCTCGATCAGAATTTGAAACTGTAGATAGATTAGCTGGATTTACTATGGTTAGGGGATATACAAAATAGTTTTTCCTTGTTTTGACAAAAGAGATATTCAGAAATGTAAAACCATTAAAATATAGAATTACAAGACTAAGAACAGAACTCCTTTTTATCTCTCTATCCTGTATCTAATCATGTTTTATTTTTCTATTAAAAACAGAAAGCATGCCAAAATTGAATATTTTCATAAAAGTAAGGAGTTTAGACTTTTCAAACGGAGCAATATAAAAATAAAGGAACTGATTTTGTAGTTCAATAGAATTATAATTCACTTGAAGAGAATAAATGGAATCAACAATCTATAATTTCGTATGAGGTGGATCAAACATTTATCCTAGAGACCAAACCAAAAATCATAAAATTCAACAACATAAATTGGATTTTACTAATGATATTATACTTAATAAATTCAGTATGTCAGTATCACCTTGTTCCTTACATCCAACAATTTGTGATCTTAACAATGTATACTTAAAGTTCAAGAAAATACTAATGAATATATATCTCAATAACAAGAAGTTTACCGAAACAACAATACTGCACAAGGAAATCTTATATGCAAAGTAGTAGGGAGGAAGAGGAACAAATTCTATTCACAGTGCAAATCTTTTGAAATTTATAAGAAAAAATATAAAATAAATAAAATAAAATAAAAAACATGTAAAGGGTGTAACCTGAGAATAATTTTGAATAGCTTTATTGAAGCCACTGTGATAATTATGCACAACTGCATCAACAACTTCCTCAATTATATCACTCTGCTCCTTCAATTTTGCGGCTTCACCTTCACGATCTTTTGATGTCAAAATATGGACAACATGAGGTAATGAATCAAAACGTGCAGTAGCCCAGCTTTCATCAATTCTCGAAAGCTCTTCTCTCAAATGCTGTAAAACCCAATAAACCTCAAAAACAAGAATATCATCAAACATATAACCCATAAATTAACTACTACAACTACAGTATCCAAAATCTATGAATCAAATCAAAGTTACCCCCAACTCATTTCCAGTGTTATAAAAGTCGATAGGCAGACCTAGGCAACGAGGGAGGCGCCTAGTGCCTTAGGCTTTTCCTAGGCAAACTAGGCATTTTCTTAGGCAGTCTTATTTATTTATTTTTCTATTATACATACTTGTTATAGTATACAATATAGTAGATGTAATTTTTTTATATTTTACATGGAAAATTACATCAAAAAAAAAAAACAATCTTTCAAGGCTTAAAAAAAATCATTTCAAGTATTGGTGAGCTTCAAAGTAGAGTTTTTTTATAACACTGCTTATTTCCAGCATTAATTATAAGTGAAATGAGGATGCAAGGAATATAACCCATAAATTAACTACTGCTACTACAGTATCTAAAATTTATGCAAATAATTCAACTCAATTCATAGCTATCCCCAATTCATTCCAGCATTAATTATGAGTAAAAATTGTAAAATGAAAATGGTGCAAATTTAATTACCGCTTTATCCCGAGAAACCGGCAATCCATCGAAAATTCCCATCTGTAGCTAACTGATTGCTTCACATAAAAAGTTCGTTCAACTGAAAAAAGAAAAGAAAATTAATCAAATGAATTGTAATTGGGGTTCAACCAAATTGGAATTTTCTACTGGACTGCGTACCAGAAAGAGAAAATGAGAAGGATTGGATCTGCGAAATTAAAAAGGGGAATCCAATTTGGGTCTCAATAAAGATTCAAGAGATCATGGAAATATATACATGTATGTATATAAAAATAGAGAGAGGAAAACGATTAAAAATGAGAATTTTCCACGGCGGATAGCTACAGAGCTGCACGGAAGAGGGAGTAGAAAATAGAAATGATGTTCAAACCCAATTACGGGGTGTTCGGCAATGACTTCTAACTTGTTACTTGCTCAAACAAACTTATAAACCATTTATTGCTGTGTGTTTGTCAATGATTTATTTTTTTAATTTATAAGTCAAAATAAATACTAACTAACAATTTTGTATTTATTTAAAAATAACTTATAAATTATTCTTAGTAAGTTAATTTGATCAAATATAATATTCATTTTGCCCTTCTTATTTTTTGTTATCCAATCAATGTATTTTTTTAATATTCTTTTTAATAATTTTTATATTTGTTTTAATTTATAAGTCATTAGAAGCCGAACACTTTCATAACATTTTTTACTTAATTTCTGACTTATAAGTTAAATTAGTGTAGAACTCTTTTATTTATAAGTCATAATTTAAAATAATTTATAAGTGAACTTAAATTTTAACTTTAAATTATTTTAAAATAAATGATTGTCCAAGAGCCTACACCATAACAATGATTATTACATAGATTCAATGACTTATTCCATAGAGACTTTTATTTTCTTATATTAAGGGACATGACAATTAATTTTACATAGAGAAAAATACCCTTGTCAATAAAACTGTCCGTAAGCCAAGACAATTAACATACTTTACTGCCACCATTCTCTGTCAAAGCTATCCTTTCAGAACATGAGTATAAACAAATTGAATTCTTCATCAATAACAAGTAGTGACATAGACGATTGGAAGAGCTCCGCCGTACTGTTAGCAATCGGGAAGTCCACGCTGATGCCGGAGTATTGCATGTGGTGGACACGTGATCATTGTTTATAATGGTCGTCGGCTCGAAATTGTTTAGAAAGATTGTGTTGTCGTCTTGGAGATCAAGCGTTACTTCAACGAACTCGTCCACCACAACGGCGCAAATGGAATCAGTTCGTGTGGATAATCCATTTGTTAACGATACAATCTGATCGCTCGCTAAATCACCAAACAATGAGTTAAAAACATGAACAGTGAACAAACAAACGCACCAAAAAACATGATGGTCGAAGCCGTCAGGGATAGTTTCAGTGTAAAAATAAGTACAAATCAGAAACTTCAACAATTGAGGTATGAAATTGCTTTAGTGTATAGGAGTAGATAATATGTGTACACCTTGAACTTGGATCATGGCCAGAGGCGGAACTAGGGGGCATCTGCCCCTGGTACAAGCGGCGGTCCATGCAGAACTAGGGGTAGGGGTAGGGGGAGGGGGAGGGGGAGGAGCAGCGTCTTGGAGGATGAAAGGCCCCCACTTGATGATATGGTGGATGGTGAGGAGGCACTTGAGTGCCACGGAGGCGTCGCTTGTGCGGTGGAGGCGGTCCATGAGGGACTCAATAATGGTGGAGGCGGTGAGGCGGTGGAGCGTGAGCTTGTACGTCATCTTCTTTTTTCTTTTTTCATTTTTTTTTGTAAACTAAAGTGGTAGTACTTCTTTAATCGACATGTATGGGAGAAGAATATTTTTCCAAATCTTTTAATCATGGAATTTGACAGATAAGGTGCGAACCCCAATACGATAAAATCCATTGTCCCAATTCCCAAGCAGCTTATTATACTCTTTTATTTTAAAATTAGAGATTAAATTAAACTTTAAAATTAATTTGATTCATAAAAATTTTAAATTAAATTATTTTTATGATTAATATAATTTTTATATATTATACAATTATATTAATTAAAATTAAATAAATTCCATCACTTTAAAATTTAATATATATGTTATTATTTTTTGAAACGAAAAGAGTAGTATTTAAATTTAATGTCTGATTTTCCAGACACAATAAATAAATTACACTTTTAATTTCTATATGAGACCGTAAAATGACATAATACCTTAAGTTTAACATCACTAATATTATGTTACCTGAATGAAACACTCAAATATTCTCTTAAAATTTTAAAATTTTGTAATTGGGATTTTTTTTTTTGGGAATTATATAGGATTACTCATAAAGAAAAGAGTTGGAAGCAATAGAAAATTATCAAGTCCGGACCTACTCGTCGTTGCAACCTACACGTCGCTGCTCCGGACCTCCGATAACCGCCCTTAAATTTTGACCCCTCTCAAATTTTGTTCTGATTCCACCACTAATCATGGCTGTATTTATAACTTGATCACACCGCTTTAATTTACCACGTCCATCCTTGAATTGGAATATGAGTCTTATTTAGAGGTTCATTATAAATGCAAGTCTCGTAACTGAATAGGAATTGACTTCCTTAGAAATGGGAAGTCAAATAAGACGAGGGATCATAAGTCAATTTGGAATTTGACCCTTATAGAAAATCAAACCTCCAATCCGTCAATACAACCATCCAACCACGTGGCATAGGCCCCCTGAATCGCTCGAACCCATCAAACCACACTCCTACATTATCCCCCACTCTCTAATTATAAAAAATTTAAAATAAGATAGTATAAATAATATAACAGTTTATTCAGCAAATCATATACTTGCGTTACCACAAAAGACAAATTGCAAGCCTAAGATGCCACGCAACTGACAAAACCCCCAACTTCATCATTACTCCACAAATGGGAAAACGTACCCTTGTCACACGCACGGTACTTCATCCCTTCAAACCTCCTACTCAAGCATCTACATTGTCATTCCTCATCAACACATTAAAAAACAATACTTCACTAGGAGCACAAGTGTCATCTATAATCTTCCATTCACAATATCCAGTGAACATCCAGTCAATCCCACACCATCCATCGACATCGCTACTGCTCTAACTACTCAAATAACCCCATCCACCACACAATCAACCGAGATGACACCATCCATCAACATCGATAAAACAGAAACAACCTGCCCACCCTATAGAAAAATGATCACTTTTATCGATAATACCATCTCTGTGACGCCCCCAAAATTAGGTATACATCACCCATCTTGAGTCGCCAGATTCATGGTATAGAATTCAAATACAACTTAATAATACAACTGTCGCGTACAATACGACAAAACATAAACTGTGAGTTTGAATACAAATATTGTCTACTAGAGATTATACAAACTCAAAAGGAGTCCTCATTACAATTATTATCACACTATTTTTCTGAGAATAGTGAGGACTACTAATGCAACATCTAGGACCATCACTCTGTTTCGACTAGTCCCAACTACGTTCTCATTTCTGAAGAGAACGGTGAAAGAAAGGGTGAGCTCAACTAGCCCGAAGAAGAAATATTATGACTAAGATAATGCAAAATAATTTATCGTTAGCCTTCAACAAAGTGTTAAACCGATAAAATATAATAACTATCAAGTTTAGCTCTGCAGTGAACAAGCAATCCATTAGAAGAGTCAAGTAGGGAATAAAATCTACTATCTTCTATGATTTAAAAGGTTTTTATCACTTTTATATTTGGGACTCGACAATAAATAATTCACATCATCGAATCACCCACCACTACTACCCGAGGATATTCTTTAAGTATCGCAACCACGAATTATCCATGTACTACTACGACTTAAGATAATCATGTTTTCATCAACGGTTCCGATCATGCCATAAAACAATTCATCTTTTGCACTACTACCAAAGAGAATCCATAGCCATAATTATACCAAAAAGCGTCCATCAATGCACTACGGGCCAATGAGGACTTTTTCCACATCATTTGTAACATTACGGTTATGATTATACCCTAATAATCCTGGTCATAATCATACCAAGTCCATCTATACCTACAAGGTGCCGAGATGACTTTCAACATAATATAAACATGAGGATGATGACAATGATATAAGAATTCAATAAAACAAGTTCAAGAATTAATTTATCCGAGGCGATAACGTTCAAATTGTCAACATGATCACGCTGCTTTGTAGAGTAAAATTCAAGAATGGTCGGAAGAATATTTCCATGAAAGATCTTTGGATGAAGCGCAAATATCGAGGATATTCCACTAATTTCATGGAGTATAGAAGTCAAAGTTTTAACCAATCGAGTATAATAAAGAATGGAATAACAAAAGAAATCACCATGCATGCGATAGGCCACATGACGAGTTATTCCAACGGAATAATAAAGGATGGAACGGTCCGGCGAAACGCATGCAGAACGAGGATATTAAACGAATAATAAATAATGGAACCAGTCCGACGAAAGCGCATGCATGACGGGATATTCCGGCAGAATAATAAATAATGGAATAGCATACAAGATATTCTAATGAATAATAAATAATGGAACCGAGTCCCGTACAGAAGCGTGCAGACGGGATATTCCGACGTAATAATAAAGAAGCGGAATATTAGAAGAATGTCACCATGTATAGGGTAGCAGCGTATCTGAGTTATTCCAATGAGAATAATAAATAATGGAATAATAGAAGTTCTCTTCATGAATACAAAAGAAATAATACCCCTTACCATAAAAAGAAAAAGCGAATATAAGAGTAGGGAAGGGCGAGAATACTTTTCTATAGCTTTTTATAATTTTTTCTCTCTAGAGTTTCGGTGAATTCGTAAGAAATAATGAAGGAATGAACTTATTTATAGAAAAATGGGTGCGCATAGTAACTAACTTATGAGCGGTCAGATTGATTTACTTTAAGCAGACGATCCAGATTGGTTTACTATTAAAACTTAAAACAACGGTCCATCTTGATTTACTATTAAAACTTTAAACCAATGTGATTCATATTGATTTTATTATAACTTCCACCGGCGGTCCATATTGATTCTTATTATATCTTGACCAAGCAGTGCGAAAAATTAGCACATCTCCTCATGGAATAATATTGTACCCAAAATAAATATATCTTACGGGTGAATAGTATCCCGTGAATAGTAACTCGTGAATAGTAACTCATGAATAGTAGCTCGTGAATAGTAACTCGTGAATAGTAACTCGTAAATAGTAACTCATGAATAGTACTCCGACATGAAAAGTGTCCCGAATACCCAATTGAACAATATATCCTCCAGACATCAATTATACTAACACAAATAAGTCCAACACAATGGAACTATAAAATTCATCTTTAATCAACACGAACTTATTCATCATTAATATTATAATTCACAATATTTAACAACTAGGTCGTTCCCAGGAAAGAGGGGGCTTTCCGATAAGGATTTCTCCTTATTGGCGCGTAATTAGGTGACCAAACCTCTTCTTGACAGAACTTCTAGACATTGTCAATATTGAAAATAATAATATGAATAACTTTGTTGTCTCAATTATTGATTTAATAATATATCATATAATGCGGATGATCTTCGTAATAATAATTGAATCAATAATATGAGAAATATGATCAGAATGATTCTTGTAGTAATAATTGAGTATATTTGAGTGACTTCTCACGTAAGCATCGATAATCAATACCGTGTCTTTCTTTGTGCAACTACTGCAGACATCGTACTTTTTTACTAGGGTAGTTCAACGGTTTTAAGCGGTAACACCTCCGTAGTTATTTTCATAAAGTATTTTTGTCGTTTTCTCAATCCGGACAATAATTCCGTTATTGGGGTCCATCGATGATTGTCTTTAGTTATCACGAATATTCCTGTTAAAACGAATATTCCCACCACCAATCGAATATTATATAACAACTTGCGTACTTTGAAAAATTTATAAATATTACCCACAACTATAACATTACATCAAATCAACACCATAATAAAAAAAAAATTATTTCGAGAAAATTAAATCTTTATTCATAAAATAAAGGGTCTCACAATCTCCCTCCTTATGAAATTTACGCCCTCGAAATTTACGTCACATACTGGTATCCTAAAACGGTGAGGATACATTGACTTCACTTCAAATTCTAACTCTTGAGGTATAACCTTTGAGCGTCGAATATGATCCTTCTTATCCAAGATGTTAACACGTATCTCCTCATCGTTAAATCTTACATTATCTCATCCGGTTCTAAATTAATAATGTGGTTCGGTCGTCCACATATTTCGTAATATCGATCACGTTAAAAGCGTTATGAACGCTTGACATACTTGGCGGTAAAAGCGAGTCTATAGGCCACGGTTCCTACTTGATCAAGGATTTCAAATGGGCCGATAAAATCGAGGGTTGAGATTTCTCTCTTCATCGATTCTTGCTTCTAGAATAACGCCCTCTTGAACCTTTTTTTTCAAATTCATCGATAGTTGGTGTGTAGCTTGGCGGCTTTAACTTTATCGATTAAAAGTCAATTCTACTCGTATATTTGTTATCTTCACGTGGGTCCCTAGAGTCTTTAACTCTATCTTCATCATTTGTAAGTTATCTGAAGCGGGTCTTTGTGTTAACAACATCACACTCTTAAGCGACATCGATCTCTTACTCAACGTCGGCTACTTACGTTCGTTTTTCCCCATGATGGTATTGAATGATATGATCTTAATCTTCAACAAATTTCGAAGCCAACGTCTTTAGCACATTACCGTTCACTTTAGTTGAATAAATGTTTAAGGGTTTTAGAAATGGGTTTTGTCTTTGAGGTCGATACAAAATTTGATTTCACGCTCTAGGATAGGCTAAGAAGTCTTCAAGAATCGTCAAAAAAATTTATTAACAATAGAAATACCATTCAAAGCCGTGACTCTTATCCAAGACTTGGATAACACGTCACATTGATACTATCAACTTGCCATCGTCATTCACGGCGTTGCCTAGAAAGTCGGCCGCGGTGAATTCCACACAAGAAAGTCAACAACGAAAGGATCGGGGCTCTTTATTTATGGCTCGATATGACAATGATTGACTTTAGTGGTTTGGTTACTTTGAATTCGCATAATAGGTTGGTTAGTTAGTATGAAAGCTAACAACCTACTGAAAAGCATGATGAGTAGTTAACAATCGTTTCCAAAAATCACATCAAAGACAAGTATTTTCAAAGAGATAAGATCGACGGTAGCGTGAAAGTGTTGATTTGAACAAGATTTATAAATAGTGGAGGTAATGAAGGTTTCTCCCAAGTGAGTTTAAATAGATATATCAAAGTCTAACTTCTCTAGGAGTTAACTTCAAACATTGAACACAACTAGGTGCAATAAAAGAGTGAATAGAGGCAATTATCTAACACGGTATAGACTTATGAGTTTATGACTAACATACGTGATAATTTTATTGGGTTCCTCGTCACGAAAAAAATGCTCTCTCTTAAACTCTAGGCTTTGGCTTGCAGGACATCCTTTGGTGCCTCCATCCTAATTTGAACTTGTCTTGGTGAGCGAAAAAATCGGGCTAAGTGACCTTCTCTTCCGAATTATAGCATGCTTTTGGCTGACATCGTATGACTTGATTTGATGTGTCCCTCCCCTCCACATTTGAAGCATATGATAGGTGGTCGTTCTCCTTCCTTAACAACGGTGTTGGTCTTTGGCGTCTTTCCATCATTGTTGAATCTCCTCTTCTTGAAATGTCCATTCGTATTGTTTTGACCATGATTACCTGAAGTGGTTACCATTTCGGCATGTTGATTCCCTCCATGCTTATTGTCATAAGCTTTGATATTTATTATCACAGATATTATCATTTTTGGTTTGCTCTCTTTTGGTTTTGTTGACTCGTTATCGCACTCCACTAATGCGAGCCCTATTTACAACATCGAATACAAACACGGTTTATGAGAAATAAGATATTGGCGTATCTCCGACAAACCTCTTAAAAACATCCGTGTCATTATCTCTTCATTATCAACTAAGTGGGACCTAAATCGGGACAACTCGGCAAACTTGGCTTCGTCTTTGCGACATGGTCGTGTTGTTTTACTCAACTTGATAAATTCCACCTCCTTCATGTGTAGCGAATGCTTTGGGAAAATACTTGTCATTGAGCGACTCTTGGAACTTCTCCCAAGACATCTTGAATCGTTAAAGTGGAGTGCGTTTCTGATTCCCACCAGTGATCTGCCTCTTCACGCAACATAAAGGTGGCAAAGGGAACCTTTTGCTCCTCGGAGCATCCCAAGACATCAAATATCTTGGTGATCTGCTTTAACCATGTCTCGCCTTAAGTGGTTACGGCTTTTCCAAAAACTCCGGTGGTCCCGGCTCCTTAAATTGCTTAGCGGTGACCAGCGGTGAGGTTGCCATTGTTTCCTCTGCATTATGAATAGGAGCCGCCTTACTTTGATGTTGCATGAATTCTAAAAGCTCCTAAGCGTCTGATCGTTAAATCGATTGATCGGTGTTATTGTTCTGAGGAGGATTATCGCCATCTGTTGCACATTGTCACGATTATTGATACATGGATAATCAGCGATCTGTGTGCTCCATTGCTATTCTCAACATTCTTGGATGTCATTTTGAATCTTGCCACAAAACAAAGGTTAATTGACATGTAACATATTATCCCTATATTACGGCCAATTCGCCAATTAAATACTAAATAAACTTAGGTAGGTCATACTAGCGAAGGAATTCCCGTCTCTCCCTCTAGTTCTATTCTCACATCTGGCGAGGATCATATCCCTAAGCTTTGATACCAACTATGGCGCCCCCAAAATTAGGTATACATCACCCATCTTGAGTCGCCAGGATACATGTATACGAATTCAAATACAACTTAATAATACAAGCATAGGTGTGCAATACGACAAAACATAAGCTGTGAGTTTGAATACAAATATTGTCTACTAGAGATTATACAAAATCAAAAGGAGTCCTCATTACAATTATTATCACACTATTTCACAGAATAGTGAGGACTACTAATGCAACATCTAGGACCATCACTCTGTTCCCCGACTAGTCCCATTCGTTCTCATTTCACGAAGAAACGGTGAAAGAAAGGTGAGTTCAACTAGCCCGAGAAGAAATATTATGACTAAGATAATGCAAAATAATTTATCGTTAGCCTTCAACAGTGTTAAATTGATAAAATATAATAACTATCAAGTTTAACTGCAGCGGAAACAAGCAATCCATTAGAAGAGTCAAGTAGGGAATAAAATCTACTATCTTCTATGATTTAAAGGTTTTCATCACTTTTATTCTTTGGGACTCGATTTAATAAATAATCCACATCATCGAATCACCCCTGCACTACGGCCAAGGATATTCTTTAGTATCACGACCACGAATTATCCATGCACTACGGCTTAAGATAATCATGTTTTCATCAACGGTCACGATCGTGCCATAAAACAATTCATCTTTTTACTTTTCTGACGAAAGAGAATCCATAGCCATAATCATACCAAAAGCGTCCATCAATACACTACGGGCCAATGAGGACTTTTTCCACATCATTTGTAACATTACGGTTATGATTATACCGAATAATCCTGGTCATAATCATACCAAGTCCATCTATGCACTACTGAGGCCGGAGATGACTTTCAACATAATATAAACATGAGGATGATGACAATGATATAAGAATTCAATAAAACAAGTTCAAGAATTAATTTATCTAGAACCGATAACGTTCAAATTATCGACATGATCTTTGCTTTGTAGAGTAAAATTCAAGAATGGTGGAAGAATATTTCCATGAAAAGATCTTTAGATAAAGCGCGAAATATCAAGGATATTCCACTAATTTCATGGAGTATAGAAGTCAAAGTTTTAACCATTTGAGTATAATAAAGAATGGAATAACAAAAGAAATCACCATGCATGCGATAGACCGCTTGCAGGCGGAGTTATTCTAACAGAATAATAAAGGATGGAACGGTGTCCCGTAAACGCATATGAACGAGGATATTTCGACGAATAATAAATAATGGAACCAGTTAGGTCCGGCGTAAGCGGTGGTTATGGTCCAAATGGGGTCAATTGACCCCTCAATTTTTTGAGATCACTTGAATTTTTTTTTACCACACTCAATTTTTGACCCCCACTCAATTTTTGACCCCACTCAAAAGACAAACAGTGAACCATCAAAGTCTTTCGCGAGTGGTTGGAGTTAGTACTCGTGACTGGCGAGCCGCGAGTGTGGAGACTGGAGTGCGACTCTATTCTACTGTGACTCTCTTGCAGCCTTGTGCCCTTGCAAATAACAAAAATTACTCTCTCTTCAATTTCTCTAACCTCAGTTTTGTTTTCATAAATCAATTGTGATTTCCCCCTTTTGTTAGTATTATTAAATTGGATATTTGGATGCATTTGTCTAACCCAAAAGTATAAATTATTAAAAAAAAAATTGGCTCAATTTGCTTAAAATCCTACCAAATTTTTATAACTTATTCTTGATTTTGACCCCTTTGCTAAATTTTTTAAAAGCCGCCACAGGTATGCGCCTTATGAGGCGGGATATTAAAGCGAGAATAATAAATAATGGAACCGGTCAGTAATAAGCGCCTGAGATAGGATATTCCGACGAATAATAAATAATGGAACCGGTCGGGCATAAGCCTTACAGACGAATATTAAGCAGAATAATAAAAAAGCGGAATATTAGAAGAATGTCACCATGTATAGGGTAGCCAGCATTATCTGAGTTATTCAACAGAATAATAAATAATGGAATAATGAAGTTCTCTTCATGAATACAAAAGAAATAATACCCCTGCAAGTAAAAAGCGAATATAAGAGTAGGGAAGGAGGCGAGAATACTTTTCTATAGCTTTTACATAATTTCTCTCTCTAGAGTTTCAATTGAATTCGTAAGAAATAATGAAGGAATGAACTTCTATTTATAGAAAAATGGATTGCATAGTAACTAACTTATGAGCGGTCAGTTGATTTACTTTAAGCAGACGATCCAGTTGGTTTACTATTAAAACTTAAAACAACGGTCCATCTTGATTTCTTATTAAAACTTTAAACCAAGCGATCCATATTGATTTACTATTATAACTTCCACGGTGTCCATATTGATTTCTTATTATATCTTGACCAGCAGATTACGAAAAATTAGCACATCTTCTCATGGAATAATATTGTACCCAAAAATGATTTGAATAGAAAATAAATATATCTTACTGGTGAATAGTACCCGTGAATAGTAACTTCGTGAATAGTAACTTCGTGAATAGTAGCTCATGAATAGTAACTTTCGTGAATAGTAACTCATGAATAGTAACTTCGTGAATAGTACTTGACATGAAAAGTGTCCCGAATACCCAATGATTGAACAATATATCCTCCGGACATCAATTATACTAACACAAATAAGTCGACACAATGGAACTATAAAATTCATCTTTAATCAACACGAACTTATTCATCATTAATATTATAATTCACAATATTTAACAACGGTCGTTCGAGGAAAGGGGCTTCCAGATAAGGATTTCTCCTTATTGGCGCATGATTAGGTGACCAAACCTCTTCTTGTGAACTTTGAGACATTGTCGATATTGAAAATAATAATATGCCATCTCGATTATTGATTTAATAATATATCATATAATGAAGATGATCTTTATAACAATAATTGAATCGATAATATGAGAAATATGATGCGACAATTCTTTGTAGCAATAATTGAGTATAGTGAGTGACTTCTCACGTAAGCATCGATAATCAATCTGAGTGTCTTCTTTGTCTTACTCTGGCGATATTCTTTGTACTTTTACTCTTTGGGTAGTTCAGCGGTTTAAGCGGTAACACCTCTGTAGTTATTTTCATAAAGTATTTTTGTCGTTTTCTCGATCAGGCAATAATTAGTTAATGGGGTCCTGATGATTGTCTTAGTTATGCGAATATTTCTGTTAAAGCGAATATTCCCCTGACCAATCGAATATTATATAACAACTTGCGTACTTTGAAAAATTTATAAATATTACCCCTGACTATAATATTACATCAAATCGACACCATAATAAAAAAAAAAATTTATTTAGAAAATTAAATCTTTATTCATAAAATACTGGGTCTCACAATCTCCCTCCTTATGAAATTTCGCCCTCGAAATTCGTCGTGCGATACTGGTATCTTAGAACGGTGAGGATACATTGAATTCACTTCAAATTCTAACTCTTGAGGTATAACCTTTGAGCATCGAATTTGATCCTTCTTATCAAGATGTTAACACGTATCTCTCATACGTTAAATCTTACGCTATCTCGTGGGTTCTAAATTAATAATGTGGTTGAATTCGTCCACATATTTCGTAACATCGATCGTTAAAAAGCGTTATGAACGCATGACATACTTCATATTTATGAGACCCAGTTGTGAAATTTCATAAGGAGGGAGATTGTGAGAGACAGTTTTATGAATAAAGATTTAATTTTCTTGAAATAAATTTTTTTTTTATTATGATGTTGATTTGATGTAATGTTATAGTTGTAGGTAATATTTATAAATTTTCAAAATGCATGAATGTTATATAATATTCGATTGAGTCGAGGAATATGCGTTTTAACGAGGAATATTCGTTTAACCCGAATAATATTGATACGGACGGCATAATCGTTCTTTGGATTGAAATTTTTATACAATGGCATAATCATTCTTTGACCTGATGGAAGTTTAGAGATATTACCAGATTGATTATTAATGCTGTTACGTGAAAATCACTCCGCTTATACCATCGATATTCTGATAAAGTATTGCATCATATCATATTATTGATTTAATTATTCTGCGATATCATCGCATTATATGATATATTATAAATCAATAATTGAACGGCAAGATTATTAATATCATATTATTAATGTCTAGAAGTTACATCAAGGATATTGACGCATGATAAGGAGATATCTTTATCGAAGAACGCATTGCTTGTTAAATACGAATTATAATATTAATGATGAAATGTTGATTTAGTTCCATTGATTATTTGTGTTAGTATAATTGATGGAGTATATATTGTTCAATTAGGTATTCGGGACGAGATTACTATTCACGGTTACTATTCGAGAGTTACTATTCACTGGGTACTATTCACCCATAAGATATATTTATTTTTTGGTCCAAATCATTTTTTTGTACAATATTATTCCATGAGGACATGTGCTAATTTTTTTTGAATGGTTGGTTGAAGATATAATAGTAAATCAATATGGACCACTGGTGGAAGTAATAGTAAATCAATATGGATCTACGGTTTAAAGTTTTAATAGTAAATCAAGATGGACCATTGTTTTAAGTTTTAATAGTAAACCAATTTGGATCGTCCAGGTATAAAAAGTAAATCAACAGACCGTTCATGGATTAGTTCTTATGCTGATCCATTCTTCTATAAATAAAGCTCATTCTTCATTATTTCTTACGAATTCCTTTGAAACTCTAGAGAGAATTACAAGAGAACCTATAAAAAGTATTCGCTACTTCCCTACTCTTATATTCGGTTTCTTTTACAGAAGGATGTTATTTGTTGTACTCATGAAGAGAACTTCATTATTCCATTATTTATTATTTTGTTGGAATAACCTATATATGTGGGCTACCCTATACATGGTGACATTCTTCTAATATCCAGTTCTTTATTATTACGCCGGAATATCACATGCATGCGTTCTGTGGGACACAGTTCCAATATTTATTGATCGGAATATTGACACAATTCCAATATTTATTATTACAGCCGGAATATCCTGCTTATGCGTTACGCATGGGACTGGTTCCATCCTTTATTATTACATTGGAATAAACACACATGCTTGTCTATCGCATGCATGGTGATTTCTTTTGTTATTCCATTCTTTATTATACTCGATTGGTTAGAACTTTGACTTCTATACTCCATGAAATTAGTGGAATATCCTTGATATTTGCGCTTCATCCGATATCTTTTCATGGAAATATTCTTACGAGCATTCTTGAATTTTACTACAAAGAAGTATCATGTTGACAATTTGGACGTTATCATTTCCTAGATAAATTAATTCTTGAACTTGTTTTATTGAATTCTTATATCATTGTCATCAATCTCATGCTTATATTTTTTGAAAGTCATCTGTTACCTATAGTGCATAGATGGACTTGATATGATTATGACCAGGGATTATTCGGTGTAATCATGACCGTAATGTTACAAATGATATGGTAAAAGTCCTCATTGGCTGTAGTGCATTGATGGACAATTGTTGGCATTATCATGACCATTAATGAATACACGAATGTCCTTGGCCCGTAGTGCATGGATAATTTGTGGTCGTGATACTAAAGAAAAAAATATATATTAATTACCTAATATAATTATAGAGATAACTGATGTCAGTTATCAAAGTTTTTAAAATTCAAAAGTCATAAGGCTTGTTTGGCTAGGCTAATAAAAATAACCCTTTAAACCTTACACCTTGTTTGGTAACCCTAATTAAAACAAATGGATTAATCCTTATACATTGTTTGATAAAATACTATTAGATTAAAGACTTAATATTCATTAAGGCTTGTTTGGCAAACTAATTAAACTCCTTTAATTTATTTTAGTAACTCATTTATAGCAAGATTATTTGTCACACTTCTATTTAATTAAATTTTAATAATCAATTTAATAAATTCTAATACTAATCTATTAAATTACTTTATCATATAAATTACTACCACATAATTATAATTTCCTTTAAAATTATAATTTTATTTAACCCACTAACACCTTATTTTAATTACAAATTCCAATTAAAATATTATAATTCATTTAATCATTATAAGCTCTCTAATTTAATTATTAAATTAAATTAGTATATAATCTCATCACAATTTATTTTCTTAACTCGTTAATTATTTACTTAACAAATCATTAACTAAATCAAATCAAATCAAATTGAACAATTATTTAATCAATAATAAACATATCCCTTAAATACTTATACAATTCAAAAAATATTTAATATTACAATTTAAAATTTTGGAATGTTACATCATTCCCTTCTTACAAGGATTCTGTCCTCAGAATCACAACTCAAACAATACATTCGTTACATTCTTCCCTTCTTACAAAGATTTTGTCCCCAAAATCGAAGACACATACTAAACAAATAACTCAGGGTAATCTTTTATCCTTTTATCCTCGAGTTCCCACGTAGCTTCTTCAGCGTTGTGGTTCCTCCATATCACCTTCACAGAAGGTATAACTTTATTACGAGCACTGTTCTTTTCTGTCGACTATCTCGAATAGGAATCTCTTCATAGGACAAGTCTTTATCAAAAGCGCAACGGTTCGTACTTTCGATCACGTGTTTGTAATCGGGTTTATCTGATTCGTAACTCGAAATGTAAAAACATTGTGAATGTTTTCCAAATCCAGGAGGTAGAGCTACCTCGTAAGCCACTTCTCCCACTTTTATGACACTTCAAAGGGTCCAATAAACCTCGGGCTTAGATTTCCCTTTTACCAAAATGAATTTTCCCTTCGAGGAGAAACTTTTAGGAATACGAAAGTTCTACGTCGAATGATATGCGATCTTTATGCGTGTTGATCGACATACTTTTTCTATCTGTCTTGGGTTGCTACCAATCTTGTTACGATGAGTTTCACAACCTCGTGATTTGTTGTACCGATTCTAGTCCTAACATTTGGCGTTCACCGAGCTTCATCCCAAAGCCTGATGGAGTTCTGTACTTTACGTCGTACAATGCCTCATAAGGTGGCATGCCGATCTTTCGGCGTAGTAAGTTATTATTGTGGCGAATTCTACCAACGGTAAATGTTCATCCCAGCTTCCTTTGAAATCCATGACGCATGCTCTCAGCATATCTTCCAACGTTTGGATTGTTCATTCGCTTTGCCCGTCGGTTTGCGGATGATATGATGTACTCATTCGCAACTATGTTCCCATACATTCTTCACTACAAGAAAATGGTCTATCAGCGACCGCATTTAGTCGCAGATAGCTATCAATGACGACCACGTCTGATCGATGATAGTCGTCATATAAAATTTAGTCATTTGGGATGCACATCGTCAATGACCCCATTGTAACCGAACCATCTGCGTAGTTATTCATGACCGAAATGATAAATCGGTCGCTAAATTCGAAATCAACATGGTCCAGGCCAATCTTGGCGTGGTCCACGTGGCCACGACCACGGTGATTCTTGATACACTCAAAATGTCGACCGTCATTAATAACTACTCGGTGATTGCATCTGATGTTGATATGAAAAAATAAAAACAAAATTTTCTTTGTTTTACGGAATTCCCAAGTGTGTCTAGTTACCTTCTGTTGCACTAACGGTTCCCTAATGTAGACACTCGAAATTTTACATCTCTCTATTTACTAACATTGCGGGGAGGACAAATTCATCTTAAGAGAGAACCACGAAGGCGATCCAAATCCATCTTGGATACTAGGAAGTTCATCAACCACGGATCGCAATGCAGAGTAACGATTTCAACCTCGGATGTAACCCAGGGCTGCAGATCTAATACCGGCAACACCGGAGAGGGCGATTAATCTCGGAGATAACCACGAGGTATCCGATCCATGATCCAACCATGGGAATAGCCACCAACCTTGGTGATAACCCCGAGGAATGCGATTTGGAAATAACCCGGAAATGCTTGTTTCAAATGCGACCGACTTCAATCTCGGCTTTCATAGCGAGATATCGCACCAACCCGATAATAACATCGGGAGGCGGGCACACCTCAAAGATGACAATGAGGACCTTCAACAATTGCGGCGATCCAATCTCAACGAAGTTTGAGCAACGTCCGCTTTATCATTAATCCCGTGATAACGCCGGTGAGGGCAACATCGTCATCTCGTTAAACACGATGCCGTCACATCATCTCTATGCAGCGATGTCCCACGAGGCTAACCAATCCCAAGTGACTATTATGCGGGGGTAGCGGATGAAAGTTGAAGCTTGAAGGCCAGGAGGGCTTCGTCCCATCTTCAATGACTTTCATACAAACTCTAATCCCATGCCATCGTACAACTCTCGACAGCGGTGGTCGAAATAGGTCTTGTATACCTCAAGCGGATGCGAATTGTACTTACGAAAAGCGAGTGGACATTACGATTGCACGAGTGCACGTCTTGAGCGATCTGACGACAAACTCGGGCCGGCAGGTTGCCTCTGTAGTACACTGCGGCTCGGTAGCAGTACACCTACTGACTAATATTGCCTATAAATAGAGGGCTTGGGGTCTTTGATTTTTAAGGAGAAAAAGGCGGGGAAACCTTGCACAATTTGCTTTCTGCACTTTCCCATCTGATTGTATTTCCCACTTTCAAACACTGTGAGCTCATATATAGCCTCTTTTGTACCCACAAAGCCGGTGTTTACCCACTCTAAAGATATAGAAGCCTTTTTTTATCGATCATTTGTAAGCCTTCTCACACACTTTAGAGTCTTTTTCTTCATCTTGCACACACCCTTCTGCGTTGAGAGTCGTGTTGCTTAGTTTTGCCCGAACTTGATTAGTGGTTTCATTCCGATCTGATATATATTATATATATATATTTATATATATATTGACTAACATTATCGAGTTATGCCTCGATTGAGCCTGAACTTTGATGCGGGCGTTTATTGGCTTATATATATATATATATATATATATATATATGAGCTGTGTATAGGACTTTGTTCGATGAGCCTAGATTTGATGCGGAGCATTTCTTTGCTTTAATATATATATATATATATATATATATATATATATATATATATATATATATATATTAGCGTGTGTCGAACTACATTCGATGAGCACAGATTTTATATTGGTGCATTTATTAAACTATATATATATATATATATATATATATATATATATATATATATATATATATATATATATATATAATGTGGTCGAACTACATTCGATGAGCACAGATTTTATATCCAAAGTGCATTTATTGCTTATATATATATATATATATATATTTTTTAAATCTGCACAGAGTTTTCTTCGTGGCGAGTTGATCGCTTCTGACTTTATTTACGTTTTGTCCGCTTTGGAGTTTCCTCAAGTGGCGGTTGATAACTTTATGACTTTATTTATATTTTGATCCCCATGGAGGTGCTTCGTGGTTGGTGATCATGTTTGTATATATATATTTACCACTTTTATATATATACCTGCTTACTGCTTTCATACAAATTGCAACATTCTGTGCACCTAGTAATCATGTGATCACAGATTTATCACATTGGATCTAGATTCGGTTCCCCTGATGGACATTTTTCAGCTGTAAGCAGCTTGTAAATTATTCTGCGAAGTTTGAATTTCGTCAGATGGTTTTCATACCCACGAGGAAGTCGGCATTATTTTTTTGTATATATTATTTTCGTACGGATGCCTCGCATCCGTCAAATAAAAATCAACCAAGCCGATCACTTAATAAAATGGGAGTGTAAAAGGTCTCAATTCCTATTGAGCATCAGGGTTTGAAAAACCTCTTTTATAAAACATCACTGCCATATCTTGGTAAAAATTGAATTTTTACATAAATTCAAACCCTGTGTATATAGGTTCGAACGAGGCCTTGCACAACTTCCATATAACAGCACATTGACCCACACACACACACACACTCAGATAATAGTTTCTTGAAAAGAGGTGGTCACCGTGGTAACACGGATGTCGGGGGTTGCCTAACACCTTCCCCGAATAACCAAGTCCCCGGGACCTAAACAAATCTCGATTTCGCAGGCAGGTGTATCGGTGTCACATCACTGGGTCAATGTAAACCTTTTCTCGGTTGTGTTGGTACAACCATTTAAAAAAACCAATGGCGACTCTTAATAGTCCCATAAATCGACGTTATACATGTCGGACCTTTTTCACTTGTTTTTCAAACAAATCTCACCTAAAATGATAACACCAAAGAACAAGTAACGGAAAGGGACACCCAAAAATCCCGACGTCGACAGGTGGCGACTCTGCTGGGGACTCCAGTAAGAGGACTTAAGCTGCTATTACAATTTTTTCAAAACTGTTATCTACTTGTGTGTGGATGTTGCATTTACATTGGATGAATGTGTACGAATGCATTTCCTTACTTAGTGCTTCGCACTATAAACTGCTTTGTGATATTAGTGCTTCACACCATATCTGCTTATGATATTAGTGCTTCGCACATGTCATCATTTTTCATACGGTGAGATGTGATGTATGTGAATGTATGTTGTGTGGTCCCTCCACCAGGAGGCTATCCCGTCGGTGTTTGATTACTGGACTCGTGAGAAGACTAATTCTTCGGGGCTCAGGAAAGGCACCACCCAAATTCGCTCCAGTTGAAAGACCAGATTAACTTCTCGTCAAGTAGATTGCGATGATTTGGGAACCTTCATGCCTAAAAGCCGCGAGAGTAACCTAAGATAGCTCAACCTCTGATAAACCCAAAACGGAGGAAAGTCTCTTCATGCTCTCATTTCAAATTACTTATACTTACATTCCATATCTATCTCCATGTAATGAGAAATATGAAGAAATGTGTGCACATACATATTAACATGCTATAAACAGCTGACACCCGTTGTGCAGGATAAAATTCCTAAAATGGACACATCACATATCATGTTATTGCATACATTCCTAAAGACTAAACTATGCCGGTCTTTCATGAGGAATTAATCGGAGACTATTGCCCATTCAAAGTCCAAAAGGCAACGAGCCTCATCGTCATAATCATGTCGTCATCAGGCCAGGTGAACTTAACTTATTCCAGCCGCTAAGAATTGACGGATTAAGCAAGCAGATCACAGAATGTGGTCGTTTACTTAAAGAATTACACCAGTCTACACAGGTGGAAAATACTCATACATACTGAATCCTCCACAAAAGGAGGAATCCCGGTCATTACCATACGAACTACGGTTGGATCGACCAACAAAATTCATGATGTGCGCATCCCACCTTTGGAGATCCAGAACCTTTGGTGACATCAAAAAGAAAGTCTCTCAAATGGAAGAGACCTTCAAGACTATCAAAGGAATTGGAACACACAGGGAGTGTTTCATATCTTGATCTATGTATTTTTTCTGGTGTCCACTATCCGAGAAAATTTAAAACTCGACTTTGAAAAATATGGTGGTTAGGAGATCTTATACACACTTAAAAGTATTTATTGGAGAACTTGGATCCTATGCAGGAGGATGAAAAACTTCGAGAATGCGATTGTTCAAAAAAGTCTAAGCTGGAGAAGCCAGGTTCGTGGTACACAAGATTAGACAACTCCAAAATCCATATTTGGGAAGAGCTAGCACATGCCTTCCTCACTCAATACAGTTTTTCAAACTCAGATGGCTCTGATCGGTATCAAATTACCAAGATCAAGAAAGCAGAGCCTAACGAGTCTTTCGGAGAGTATGCTCGGAGGTGGAGACGCCTTTGGCGCCCAAGTTAGTCTGCCATGATGAGAATCGAGAAATGGTCATGACATTCATGTGACATACAAGAGGCTCCCTTCTATGAGAGAGTTTTAGCCAAGCATCGACAAACCGCTTTTTGAAATGGTTAAGCATGGGGAGATGGTGAGATGGGATTGAAGTCGGGAAAGATTCAAGACCTAAATTGCACTCAAAGGCATTTTTGATCACATCCAATTTGGAAATTATGGGACCAACCCGGAGAATCCATAAAGAAAAGAGGAAGATGTTTCTCTGATACTACAGGGGCAAAAAGGCAATCAAAACATGCCTATTCAAAGGAGAAACTACACTCCCTTTCTAGCACAGTCTGTAAACTCTCCAGTACCAAAAGGTGGAGAAGTCAAATGCCCTCAAGTGTTTACACCCTTAGGGGATACCCTCAAGAACATTTTAAATCTTCTGACAACACAAAAGAAAATTACACATCTTATTCCACCAGCCAGCCCTAATGGACAGGGTTTCAATGCTGCTAGGAAATGTACTTATCATGCCGGGGCACCTGGACATGATACTCAGTATTGCTGGGCCTTGAAACACAAGATCTAGGACCTAATAGACAACGGGGAGATCGTAGTCACCAAACCCGATCAGCCTCATGTTCAAGACAACCCTCTTCCTCAACACAAAGAAGAAGAGGTCAACATGATTAATTGGAGCAGTGGACAGAGTTCCAACTTCAGCTGTGATTCTTCCCAAACTATCAAAGATGGTGATGATAGATGGGATTATGCTAAGTTCCAGTTCACAATGGAATGAAAGATGAAAGCTCTCTGTAAACAAATTGAACAATTGGCGGAACTGGTGACTTATCAGCATCAAGTGACTCGTCGATTAATCGACCAGAGCACGCATGGTCTCTACCCATTATCATGAATATTCCCTCGTCACTTTCAGAAAATAAAATGCTGGAAGACAAAGTGACGAAGAGGGCAAATGCCAAAGCCCGTCGGGTTTCGTCAACAAAAGGGAATTCACCTATTTGGGCCAACCCATGGAGGAAATTCTTCATATGTTAATCAATGAAGGAAGGATTAGTTCACTTCTACCTCCAATCAACCCCCGTTTCGTGATTCTGAACTCGATGGAGTATGTCGATACCACTCCAGATCTCGCGGTCATGTAGCATAGAAGAATCTTTGGGCACTCATACCTTATTCAAAATCTAATCGACGGTGGTGTCTTTGCGCTTGGCAGATAACGACACTGTGGTATGTGCATGTGAGAATGCATGCCCTACTAAGTGGAAAAGTGTGGTAGCAGTCATATCCACTGAAGCTGATGGGATTAACACATTACTCACAACGCTAACAATTCAACTCAAGGGAGGAAACAATCCTTTGAAAGTGGCCGCTCCTGAGCCAATCAACTTGCCAACAGGGCACAATATCTATTGTTAGCTTACAAGCGAGGTTCCGTGGAATTATGGAGAAGGTGAAGGATCCACCTCACATACAAGCGCTGCGATTAATACAAAGGAAAATCCACTGTATCTCCCCCATCGGGTGATGAAGCCCACCACCAAATCAAATGGGAAAATACCCATGGAGAAGATTGAAAAATTCCTCCGCGCTATGGGTCATAATGAAGCTACGGTGGTTTTAAGCTTGAAAGAAGCTCCACAACAAATATCAATCTTGGACTTGGTCCTAACTTCCGAGAATCACCAGAAGGTCTTGTTAAAGGTGCTAGAAGAAGCCTATCTCCCGACATCAGTGGATACGGAAAAGTTTCAGCATATGGTTGATCACATTTTCAACAACAATGTGATATCCTTCACTGATGATGACATACCACCCGATGGGACCGATCATTACAAGCCGTTGCATATTGCGGTCTTGTCCTCCAGATATATGGTAGCTGGAGTCTTAATAGATGGAGGTTCCTTTCTAAATATCTGCCCATACGCTACCTTGGTGAAGATAAATATCAATCTCAACAGAATTCGGAGTAGCCATACTATCATCAAAGCTTTTGATGGAGCCCGCCGTAACTCGGTCGGAGTAATTAAGTTGCCAATCGAAATTGGTCCTCACACATTCTGCGTATCTTTCCATGTGCTCAAGATAGACTCGGGATACAACCTGTTCCTGGGATGACCATGGATTCATATGGCTAGGGCAGTCCCCTCCACTCTTCATCAATAGTTTAAATACATCATCAACAATAGCCTGGTCACAGTCAACGTTGAACCGAAAATTCCTCAGCACGGGGACATGCCGTTCATCAATGCCAATGAGGACGTTGAACCAGTCAGTTTCCATGCTTTAGAAATAAGCAACACCCAATACCGTGCTATTGGAGCACCATTGCCCGAACCTAAAATTTCTACCGAAGTAATGTCGGCTACTAAAGAAATGATGTCATTGGGTCATAAGCCGGGACAAGGGTTGGGTAAAGATTACCAGGGTATCAAGTACTCTATTCGCTTAACCAAGCAAGCTGGAACCGCTGGATTAGGCTATTATGCCAGCTCTAGTCACAGGAATCCTCATAAGCATCAGCAGATTCCTTTCGCTTCAACCATGTGGCATTTAACTTTGCCTTCAAACTCCGAGTCTACACAACCTCCCTTAAAGGTGCCAGCCAATGTAATGGCTAAGTTATGTCCCAAGCCGGTACCGATGAAGGAGAAAGAAATCTTTGTTCCAAATCCCGCAGTGGAAGAAGAGGAACGAAGAATCAAGCAAGACGTCATACGGATGATGTCCGATATACGCATCATCGTTCATGATGAACATACCAACAGATACACCCCAAACGATGACTGCCTAGATGTAATGGCCATCATTCAGGACAGGGAGGATGATGACAATCCCTCCATCACTGCGGTCCATCCGGACTTTACCCTTGCCAATTGGAACAACATTCCTTGCATTGGTCGTCAAGGGTAAAGCGGGCAGAAACTCTTTCTGCCCTGTAGATATAATAACTGCTTACTTTTTTGTACAATATTAGCAGTTTATTTTGCCAGTATATGATAACATTGTGTATGATCAACACATTTCATATATACTAAGTGAAAGCATATTTTGTTTCAGGACTCTGAATTTAGATGTGCCTGTACTTGCGGATACGATACCTCTCCTACACAGGGATTGTACCTTTGATGTAGAGATGAATTCAGCCTTGATGGATATACAGGATGACATTGAGGTGCCTCCAAAAATTCAAGAATGGGTCAAAGACAAACCCAAACCCAACCTTGATTAAACCACTTCTTTCAATCTCGGAACCTTAGAAAGCCCTAAGTTAATCCAGATTGGTTCAGACCTTACCCCAAACTAACGGAATGATATGGTTACGCTATTAACCCAATTTCAGGATGTGTTTGCATGGTCTCATGAAGACATGGTGGGTTTGTCCACTGACATTGTCCTTCATCGCCTTCCCATCAAAGAAGGATTTAAGCCAGTCAAGCAGAAACTCAGGCGATTGAAACCTGAGTAGAGTTTAAAGGTGAAAGAAGAAATTGTGAAACAATTTCAAGTTGGCATCATCATGGTGTCTACATATCCTGAGTGGATATCCAATATTGTGCCCGTGCCTAAACCTGGAGGGAAGGTACGAGTTTGCGTGGATTACCAGGACTTGAACGAAGCTTGCTTAAAAGACAGCTTTCCCGTGCCATTTATCCACATTCTCATTGATAATCTTTGCGTGTCGACATGTACTCCTTTCTTGATTGCTTTGCGGGTACCATCGGATCATGGTTGCTTAGGGAAGATCGTGAGAAGGCGCTTTCATAACTACTTAGGGAACTTTTTGCTATAGACGGTTGTGATTCGGCCTCATCAATGCAGGAGCTACCTATCAACGAGCTATGATGGCTCTTTTCCACGACTTAATGCATAAAGAGATTGAGATCTACGTGGATGACATCATTGTCAAGTCACGGAAGGAGGATGACCATCTAGACCATCTCAGAAAGTTGTTCAACAGGATGCGTAAGTACAACTTGAAGTTGAATCCGGCTAAGTGCGCCTTTGGCGTCAAATCAGGCAAGTTGCTAGGATTTCTAGTCAGCCACAAAGGGATAAAGTTGGATCCTACCAAAATCCAAGCCATCACTGAAATGCCCATTCCTCAGACAGAGAAGGAAATATGGGGATTTTTGGGAAGGATCAACTTCATCAGCAGGTTTATCTCCCAACTCACAGCAACCTGTGAGCCAATCTTCAAACTATTAAGGAAAAACTCCTCCATGAAATGGTATGATGAGTGTCAGAAGGCCTTCCTTACAATCAAGAAACAGCTAGTCAAAGCTCCTGTGTTGGTACCACCCAGGGATGATGTTCCCCTGTTTATGTACCTATCCATAAGTGACAATGCCATGAATTTGCATCTTTGGAGACGGAGAAGGACGATATAGGCCAAGAACGAGCTATCTATTACCTCAGCAAAAGGTTCAGCATCAGTGAACACAAGTACACTCTGATCGAAAAGACGTGTTGTGCTTTAGCATGAGCTTCCATGAGGTTACAACATTACCTCCATGGTCACACAACCCATCTCATATCCCGCGTAGATCCTCTCAAGTACGTGTTCAACAAACCCATGTTAAATTGCCGGCTGTCCAGATGGCAGTTGATCCTACAACAATTTGACATCGTATATGTGACTCAAAAGTCCATCAAAGGTCAAGGAATTGCAGATCAACTGGCCGCCGCACCTTCAGGGGATTTCAAACCCTTGGAAACATATTTCCCCGATGAAGGAGTAATGACAGTGCAGCAACACCATCCATACGATACGCGCCAATCATCGAAGATGTATTTTGATGGAGCTGTTAATATGGAAGGCTCTGGAGCTGGAGCAGTTCTAGTATACAATGCGGGGAAGCGATATCCGTCGCCATCAAATTCTGGTTTGTCGGCACCAACAATACTAGTGAGTATGAAGGTACGTCTCATGGGGATAAAACTTGCAGTTCAATGGGCATCGGTGCAGTTAATCGCCCTTGGAGATTCGGAGTTGGTAATCGGACAATCCACGGAATCTATCAAACCAAGGAACTACATTTGCTGCCTTACCATCGACAGGTTTTGAAGATGGCTTTGGAATTTGAAGAGATCTCCTTTCTACACATTCCTCGTAATAGGAATGACTTTGCGGACGCATTAGCAACTTTTTCCTCCTTGATTCGCATATCAGACAAGGAACACTTGCCAAGCCTCACAATTTCCCTGCACAACCTATGGGAATTATGTTGGAGAAGTATCAGATGAGCTACCTCCCATCCATCATCCTTGGTATCAGTATATCAAGGAATATCTATGAGATGGATCTACACCCGCTGAGGCGAGCCCGACTGAGAAAAGGCAGATCCATCGACTTGCTATGAAATTCTACTTGAGTGGAGATGTGCTTTACAAAAGAGATGCATGACTAGGTCTCCTCAGGTGTCTAGACAAAGACCAAGCCCAAAGGCTTATGGATGAAATCCATGGTGGAGTCTGTGGCCCCCACATGAGTGGCCCCTCCTTGTCAAGAAAGTCCTCGGGGACGGGACATTATTGGCTATCTCTCAAGGCTGATTGCAACGACCACGTCAAAAGATGCTATCAGTGCCAGATTCATGGGAATGCTATACACGCCCCTCCACAGGAACTCCATAATATGAGTTCGCCTTGGCCCTTCTCAATGTGGGGAATGGACGTTATCGGGCCCATTGAGCCTAAAGCCAGTAATGGTCATCGATTTATCTTCACCATGATCGACTACTTTACCAAGTGGGTAGAAGCAGCCTCCTTCCCCATGGTCACTAAAGAAGTCATCATTGCTTTCATCAGAAATAATATCGTTTGTCGATATGGACAACCAGAGGTGATTGTGTCAGACAATGCCAAAAACCTCAACAACAAAATGATAGAGGAATTATGCAGTGAATTCCATATCAAACATCTCAACTCTGTCATCTATCGTCCGAAGATGAACGGTGCTGTTGAAGCGGCTAACAAAAACATCAAGAAGATTATGCAAAAGATGTCCGCCAACCACAAAGATTGGCCTGACCTATTGCCTCTTACTCTGTTAGCCTACAGAACTTCAATGCACACTTTCACTGGGGCAACCCCCTATACTTTAACCTATGGGATGGAAGCAGTGCTCCCCATAGAAGTTGAGATGGAATCTCTCAGAGTGTTGATCGACGCTCAGCTAGATGAAGACCAATGGGTACAAGACAGGTATCACCAATTGTCTCTAATAGGCGAAAAGGCGAACCGCGACTATCTTCCATGGTGATTATATCGGCAAAGGATTGCGGATCCTACAACAAAAAAGTTCGGCTATGGCGGTTTAAACAACATGACTTGGTTTTGAAGAAGATTCTTGACAACCAAGATCAAAGCTAAAGGAAAATTCGCTCCTAAGCGGGAAGGCCGTTTATTGTCAAGGAAGTATTGACAGGAGGCGCTCTCGGATTGCAAGAGATGGACGGCGATGAATTTCCATAACTCTCATCAACTCGAGATACGTTGAAGCGGTATTATATGCGAAGTAACCAAAGAAACACCACAGTGCATGATCATCAGGTCACTAGTCATTCCGGTTCTTTAACCCTTTACCACATACAACTTATCTACACTTTACCCCTCAGGGAAACCTACATTTCAAGCTAGCAGCCTGGCTTTCTCCTCTGCGTTCCTACAACTTAGGTCATCGCACCACGGATTGAAACTCTTGAGTTTGCAGTTTGGCTACCCATACCTGGGATCAAACTTCTCGTACCTGCAGTTTATCCTCAACCTAGGATTAAACTTTCTCCTCCCCGCACTCTGACCTGCACATGGGATTACGCTTTTCTTCTCGCCTTAAGGGGCGAACTACGTCGACCTGATCTCCTCTTCAATAGGAGTAGGTAGGCAACCATTTCATATGGCCCAGTCGTAATAAAACAAAAAACAACAAAAACATTTCTACCCTCTTCTCCTCAGAAAAACAACCAAAAACATCCCTACACCATGTCAGCCATATACAGCGTTGAACCTCTTACACCAGGTTCGAACTACGCAGACCTGATCTCCTCTTCAATAGGAGTACGTAGGCATCCATTCATGGTGCGGTCTCACCCCCTACCAAAACACAAACCATTGTCATCTGGTATTGGGATCATCCTTCAATCCATTACATTTCATTCGGCTTTAGACCGAAGGGATGGAATTACCTGAACTCCTCCCAAATAGGAGATTCGGCGACCATCTAAGCTGCGGTCATACCTTGAAGAGAAACACCAAACCATAAGAGGTGGAATTAACTAGGCTTCTCCTAAATAGAAGTACTGGCGACCATCTGTGGTGTGGTCAATCTCAGAGAGGAAAGCCACACTCCTCTCCACATTTTCATCCAAAAACAAGTCCCAAGACACCAAAGATGGTAGGGATACACATAGATCAATGATCCATTCTGAACTATCCAGAGACAACTCAATGTCCATCCACCCAGGAGGAATTCAGAATACATCAAGATCACAAGCCCTGAAGCAGCAGGCAAAATATCAAGCAAAAAGCAAGGCATATCTAAAAGGGAAGTGATCCAAAAATATATTTCCATCATATATAATGTTTGTTTGATATATATACAATCTAAAGCGTATACATGACAAAATGGCTAAGCTTAGTGCATGCGAGGTAAATACAAGCTCATCTACAAGTCAGGGTATATGCGAGCTAACAAGCCCAACATGGCGTCCTTCTCAGAAGACGGAGGCGAAGCTGTGGTCTCCTGTACGAGAATATCCACACGACCCAACAGATCTGTAGCCATCTACATGATGACCATATGCTCATCAATATAAGCGCTCATCTCTGCGATCATACCAGTGGTAAGGGACCTCACTGCAGTACTATTTGTGACGGCTACATCCCGGGCAGCTATGGCGATATCCCGCTCAGCTATCACTGCATCTCTGGCTGATATAGCCTCATCCCGCTCAACAACAGCGGCATCTTTACGAGCCAATGCCCGTCTTTCTCCAATAGAGCGGCGTCCCTCACATAAAGAGCAGTCGACATCATAGATCGAATCTGGTCTCTCTCAAAGGTCATCAGATGAAGACTCTGCTCTAGGTACTGTGCCGAGTGTTGAAACATAAAAGTACTAGTACTAGGAGAATCCGGAAGAAATGCTGGCAACCCAGCAGCGGGCTCCTCCTCGATGTAGGTATCAATGTCCTCCGTAGGCTCTACATCGTCTAACTCAATATCCGGTACTGCAAATACTGCTGCAGCCGATAAAATCTCAGTCTCCATCCATGCGGAGTACTCTGCAGAATAACCGGATGGCCCGATGAAAAAGCGACTATCTCACGTGATCCTAGCGCGATATACGAGATCGGTCCTCTCTTGAGAGATATCGAGAAGTTGAACAATACGTCGCCGCCCCTCGAAAGGTAAAAATCACAGGCCCGGGTCGAACTGCGACATCACGGCCGATGGGCGATAAGTAGTCACGCCCTCAAACCACCCAAAGGAAGAAATCCATGTCGAGGCGTGAGTAATGAAGGCAGTATGGTGAGCAAAGCCCCGAAACACGACAATATGCTAAATGGATCTCGATGTGCACGCCAAAAAATGCGGACCGGGATCGAGCATCTATACACTCCAGATCATTTGAAAGGAGTATGACATGGCCATATCATGGGAGAAATAATACTCATCTGAGTCTAAGGGTACCAACCCGGTCATAAGTATGACATAAACCACACATATAGCATGCATAGAACTCCCGGTGAACACTCTGACGAGTAGAAATACGGTGATGGGATGCTAGCTGCAGAGTCTCTGCTTACGATCATAGGCACAATGGTGCGACCCTCCCACGAGAGCTCTCACCGGCCATGATAACACCTATATCTATCTCATCCATATCTTGCGGCATATACACATATGATAGTACACATAGCATCAGTACATCAACTCTGGACGAACGCCAATGACCCTCCGACCCGATGAAATCCCCGGAATATCGTGAGTAGCTATCCTCTGCGCCAAATCTGTCATACAAAAAACGCTGAGAGATCACGTGGCGGATGTCACTCATCTGCCACTACTCTGCGCCTCAATCCGGTGAGAGTCGTGAGCAAATGCTCTCATGTCTCCCAAAGCCATGTGCACGTAAGGTCTGTCTAGGGGTAGCATCGTTAAACGTGCATACTCCTCCAGAGTAGGAGTCAACTCATGGATGCCAAAACGGAATACCTGCCTATCAGGTAGCCAATGCTCTAGCATCCCGTCTACAAATCCTGCAGGAACCTAAAAAGCCAATAGGGTCATGGTCTGCTGCAGCAACATATCTACAGTCACCCTGTCTAGCGGTGACATGCTATCATACCACGATCGCATACCTAAACCACCAGCAGCGGTGGGGTATGATCTATCTGACTAAGCGTCGAAGAAGACATCATGCGGGTCGTGTCAATTAAGACCATCCAGGGTCAATGCCGAATATCTCTACGGACATACATACATATGCATAACATGATACATGCATAACTTGAGATAATGGATGGCAATATGATATAGGGGAATGAAAAGGTGCATACATTCCTAAATATATCATCATCTAATACATCGACTCTGTACAACTACAAATATAGGAAATGGGGCACAACCGCCTACTACTAACAGAGAGGCCTATCAAAAGATATAGCGAGAATGGGGAACATCCACCCAATATCTAATGAGAGGCCTATCAAAAGATATAACGAGAATATATATCGGAAGAAGACCGGGGGGTCTCGATGTCCATATCCTCAATCCTCCCACCGATGTAACTCCTCCCGAGTCATTTGGATCTCTATCAATAGGGATGTCGGGCCTATAAAGAGGAGGATCTGCGCTGTAAGCAAAACCAAATGGGTCGTTCGAGGGGCGGCACACAGTGGAAGGAACAAATGACTCTCCTCTCTTTGGATCTCTACCCAAATGCCGAATAAATACATGTGCTCGATCCAACTGCCGGTGAAGCTATTAATCTGGGTCGTATGAGTGAACTCTGAGGACACAAGCTACCCAATCATCATCATCAAAGATCTTGGAACCATGTCCCCATAAAGCTGTGTGTGGCACGGGATTTGGACCCCAATAGTCTTGAGGAGCCACCAACGATGGAATATCTCCTGAGTACATGGACCCTCTGATAAAGCAAAACCGTCAACTCCCAACAATGGAATATCAGTGACGGGTGTCTGTGATATGGGCCAATGACGCCTGACAGGAGGCAGGATCGGTATATGGTTCTCCCCTGTGGTGCTCCTAATAGCACGCTCGCCTAGATAGAGCTCCCAACCTCCATCTGTGAAGAGAGGAACTCTCCTGGTGGAAATAAAATACTCTATTCCAGTAGGGTGTCCATCCTCAAAACCAATGGCCAAATGTTCCCCTGAGTAGGGAATCCATGTAATGGCGTCAGCCGTCAGCAACTCCAGCTGCATATGGCAGTGAGCGAAGCCCTCAGCTATAGGGACCTCCGGCAAGATAGAATGGTGCCATCGTCGTTCTCGTGGATAGGTATCTAAACCTAACACACTCACAGACGCTTAAATATAGGAGCCTCTCATAGGCCCAAAGCGCCTTGACACAATGGCAAAACATCTTCTATCGATAAAACACTCTTAACCTATGAATGGGAAAAGACAAAGAAGTACTCACCAAAGCAGAAATGGGTAAAATCCTAGCCAAGCCTCGGTCAAACCCCACGAGCGCAAAACGCATGCCCGGAGGAAATAGGCAAAGGTGTAAGAGCCCCAATCGTATTTCTCCAATACGGTCCACATCGCGTGTGGCAGCGACCAAAGTGAAAGATACCGTGGAAGAGTTATACGCTATGGCGACCTCGAATGATCATCGGGAACAATCGCCGTGAACGCGATCCACGATCGACATCATCGGGCATGGGCTCACTCAATAGCCCGCTTATAACATCTACGCTCAAAAGGACACGAGCAGACGATCCACGCCTTTGGCGCGCCCGCCGGAACTCCTAGTAAGGATCGGACGACGATAGGGGTGATATTCGCCATGCAAGGCCTTTGGCCCTCCAAACTCCATACACGTGATAAATCGCCAATCCATAGGCGTCATCATCACCTCGCAATCTAGCGAAGGTGGGAGGTTGAGTACGATGAAACCATCGCTCAGACAATGCACGAGGTAACCCTTGGGGGACAATGGACGGGGAAGGATGGAGAAAAATGCTCCAAATCCCCACTCATGCACTACTGCTCTATAGTCAGGATGAAGCTCCTGGTACATGGAGTGGATGCTAAACCAGTTCCCTCGAGGCTGTGTAAAACCTGGAACCTGCATGAAATGCAGATCAACATCAGAACCCTTTAGTCCTCATCAATAGGAAATAAGGAAGATCAAAAGTCTAACGCCATACCTCGTTAGCATGCAAGTACATCGATGGATGTCTACCCAAATCACCCAGCAACTCTGGGTTCACCACCTGAATGCTCGAAAGCTCCCTGCGAGGGACATGTGTAGCAGGAGCGGGATCCTCAATATCCACCTCTTCGTCCTCAATGTCTGGAACATCTACCTGGACAGGACGTATCACAGCCTCCACCAATCAACGAGGTCATTCGGCGGAAACGAGGGGCGAGGCACTTGAAGCCCTCCTTCGTATGCGAAGCGGTCACCAAGAAGCGCTCTTTGATCCGGATCCATCATATCTGGACAACAAGTCTCCAAATCACCTCAGAAAGGGTGTGGTATTTCCTTACCTGGAGCTTTCTAAAGTGCATCTTATGACTATATTCATGCATGCATTTACTTTAAACATATAATAGAGTTAGAATGCATGACTACCCAATGCCTACATTTGGAAATTTTTTGAAATAGTCCCCTTTGAAAATAGGACTATCCACATGCATATAGGCATGTCTAGGTGGCCATTCAGTAGCACACCTGCCCCAAAGTCATATACATAATATATGCATTAAAAATCAGAATTATCGTGCATAAGGCCAACCTTAATGCTAGGAGTATTTTGCCTTTATACCTTTTGCTCATTGGACCTCAAAAAAGGACAAAAATAGCGAGAAAAAGGTGCCAATTTATTTATCTCGAAGTCAAAATTTTTCACATCATTATGTTGGCATGGTTTAATACTAACATTTACTATGTTGAATATTTTTTATCAAGTCATTTGTGCATACATAATCACTATTATGTGTTTAGATGCATTTTGTGCGATATCTCACAATCTAACGGACATAAACTGGAAAAAATACATGAATACGTTACGGGATAGTGTAGAACGCATGCGGTGTGATGAATCTGCATGAAAACGGACCGAACTTCAGAGATCCGAAGATGGCTCATGGTTTTCTAAGTGAAACAAGTTGAAAGTGACTTGTGGTAACCAATCTGCTGGCATTTATCATCACGCTTTGTCAGCAGCTCCACTGCATGGTATGTAAGGGTACTACTGCAGACTTCCCATGTGGGTCCCTACCCTCCGGCTCGGTCGATTCGAGTTGAAACGGAGTTCTTACGGACTAGAAAGATCAAATCGAGAAGAAAAATGCCACGCGATTGAGCAAATCTGCATACAATCCTGGTCCTCTCAGATGAGATTTTGAATCTGCTCATCACTCATTAGTAGTCACCTAAGTACAAGGTATACCCTACCAATGATCCCAGTTGTCACAAGTCACATACGACGATACCTTATATAGGTCCGATGCCGCCGACTCCGGGTCTTTACCCTAAATGAGTCCCCGACGGGGGTTACAACGTATGTCCCCGACGGGGGTTACAACGTATGTCCCCGACGGGGGTTACAACATGTTCATCCGTTGACATGTCCATCAACGAAGGTCAAGCAGCCTTGACGATTATTTCAGCCGATGGCAAGTAAACCCATCGAAGCATTGAGAACCGTTCGATAGTTGCGTACATACTCACGCGTCCCCAGTAGATCCCTGACGGGGGTTACCACGTATATCTCCTGCGGGAGTGGCAACACATGCTTAGCCGTTGACACATATATCAACAAAGGTCAAGCAACCTTGACATCATTTCAGCCGATAGCGTTTAAACCTATCAGAGCGTTAGAGCTATTCGAGGTTCTCATACCCAACTACTCATATTCCCCAGCATATCCTTGGCGGGGGTCACAACGCAATGCTCCGTTGATCTACACGACAGCGAAGGTCAAGCAACCTTGATAAAGATATCCCATGAGATTTCTCGGTAGTTGATTCACATGTCGATTGAAGTACACATCGAAGGTCGGGCATCCCCGATAACATTTCTTTGTTGGCGATAAATCCAAAGAGGATATTGACATGTTACAGCGATACCAACGAGAAAAGGTCAACATTATCAAAGAGGATAGATGATGGAATATGTTATACACATCCTCAAACAGACCAAGCTTTATCCCCACAGATCTCTTACACATAAGAGGTACATCTTCAGGATCAAATCATTATCAAAGACACAGGAATTTGGTGATAACTCCAACATCAACATCCTAGCAGATTTGGCTTACACATCAGATCTGGTCAGTATTGCCAATCCCCAGTTGAAGCAACAGGGAGCCAACGATCATCCCCAGCGTGTTGGGCTACAACCTCGTGCACACGTATGATACATTTGCATCATGTTGCTATCCATAGTACCATGTTCGTCTTATTCCATTTCAAGTGTCTAGGATTCTTTATCCTACCCATGCATCGCCATGCATGAGTATGATAAAGATGGGCATCTATAGACACTCGAAATTTTTTGTACTACTGTTACTAACATTGCAGGAGGACAGATTCGTCTTTTAAGAGAGAACCCTGAAAGATGATCCAAATCCATACCAGATACTACCGAAAGTTCAGCATCAACCCCGGATCGCAAATGCAGAAGTAGCGATTTCAACCTCGGATGTAACCCCGAGGCTGCCGAGATCACAATCACAAGAACACCGAAGAAGACCAATTAATCTAGGAGATAACCTCGATGTATCCGATCTCGGTCCCAACCATGGGAATAGCCACCAACCTTGGTGATAACCCCAAGGAATGCGGCTTTTGGCGATAACCGGAAATGCTTGTTTCAAATGCGACCGGCTTCAATCTCGGCACTCACAACGAGATACCTTTGCACCAACCCAAGAATAACATCGGGAGGCGAGGCACACCTCAAAGATGACAATGAGGACCTTCAACAAATTAGTGACCAATCTCGGCGAAGTGCGAACAGCGTCTGCTTTATCATTAATCCCGCGATAACACCTATGAGGGGCAACATCGTCATCTCGTCAAACACGATGCCACATCACGTCTCTATGCAACGATGTCCCACGAGGCTAACCAATCCGAAGTGACTATTGTACGGGGTAACGGATGAAAGTTGAAGTTTGAAGACCGAAGGGCATCGTCCCATCTTCAATGACTTCGTACAAACTCTAATCCCATGCCATCGTACAACTCTCGACAACGGCCCGGTCGAAATAGGTCCTCATATACCTCAAAGCGGATGCGGATTGCACTTCGAAAAACCTAGTGGACATTACGATTGTTCGAGTGCGCGTCTTGAGACGACCCAACTTGACAAAACTGGGTGACCGAGGTTGCCTGCGTACACACACTGTGGCTCATTGCAGTACTGCGGCTCATATTGCCTATAAATAGAGGGCTTGGGGTATCGATTTTAAAGAGAAAAGAAGTGGAAACCCGCACAATTTTCTCTGCACTTGCCATCTGATGTATTTCCCACTTTCAAACACCTGTGAGCTCATATATAGCCTCTTTTGTACCCACAAAAGCCAGTGTTTACCCACTCTAAAGATATAGAAGCCTTTTTTATCAGTCAACTATAAGCCTTCTCACACACTTTAGAGTCTTTCTCTTCATCTTTACACACACCCTTCTACACGTTGAGAGTCGTGTTGCTTGCTTTTGCCCGAACTTCAGTCCGTGGTTTCATTCCAGTCTGTATATATCTATATATATATATATTATATATATATATTGACTAACATTATCGAGTTATGCCTCGATTGAGCCTGAACTTGATGCGGGCGTTTATTGGCTTATATATATATATATAAAGCGTATGTGTCGGACTTTGTTCGATGAGCCTAGATTTGATGCAGGAGGCGTTCTTTGCTTTAATATATATATATATATATATATATATATATATATATATTATATTAATCGTGTGTCGAACTACATTCGATGAGCCCGGATTTTATATCGGTGTATTTATTCGCTTATATATATATATATATATATATATATACTATATATATGAACTGTGGTCGAACTCTGCTCGATGAGCACTGATTTTACATCCGGTGCATTTATTGCTTATATATATATATATATTCGCGTCACGCCTAGTTTTCTTCGTGGCGGTTGATCGCGCTTCTGACTTTATTTACGTTTTGTCCCACTTTGGAGTTTCCTCCGTGGCGGTTGATAGCTTTTAACAGCTTTATTTATATTTCTGATCCCCCATGGAGGTGCTTCGTGGTTGGTGATCATGTCTGTATATATATATATATTTATATATATATATTTACCGCTTTTATATATATACCGCTTACTACTTTCATACAAATTAAGACATTACATGCTTTAGGAATCATGTGATCACAAATTAATCCCATTGGATCTAGATTCGGTTCCCGTGATGGAAAATTTTCAACTGTAAGCAGCTTGTAAATTATTTTGCGATGTCTGAATTTCCTCAGATGGTTTTCATACCCACGAGGAAGTCGACATTATTTTTTTTGTATATATTATTTTCGTACGGATGCCTCGCATCCGTCAAATAAAAATCAACCAAGCCGATCACTTAATAAAATGGGAGTGTAAAAGGTCTCAATTCCTATTGAGCATCAAGGTTTGAAAAACCTCTTTTATAAAACATCACTGCCATATCTTGCTAAAAATTGAATTTTTACATAAATTCAAACCCTGTGTATATAGGTTCGAACGAGGCCTCACACAACTTCCATATAACAGCACATTGACCCCCCCCACACACACACTCAGATTATAGTTTCTTGAAAAAAGGCGGTCACCATGGTAACACGGATGTCGGGGGGTGCCTAACACCTTCCCCCCGCATAACCAAGTCCCCGGACCCTAAACGAATCTCGGTTTCACCGACCCGTATATCAGTGTCACATCACTGGGTCAATGTGCAAACCTTTTCTCGATTGTGTTGGTACAACCATTTAAAAAACCAACTGGCGACTCTTAACAGTCCCATCGTCGACATTATACATGTCGGACCTTTTTCACTTGTTTTTTTCAAACAAATCTCACCTAAAATGAGAACACCAAAGAACAAGTAACGGAAAGGGACACCCAAAAATCTCGACGTCGACACCTAGCACTGCCTATTTTGGCTTAACAACCCCCCAATAGCTTACCATGCTGACAACAAAGCTTGGCTTGGCCCCGTGAGGCTTGACTAAGCTTGGCGTGGACTCGTGTGGCCTCGCATTCAATCCCAAACCCTTGACTCCCGTGAACCCCTTAATAGGCTCTAGTGGATCACCACTATATTTATATCCAATTGATAAGCAACACCCATGCTCTCTATATAAACAGAACCCAATTTACTAAGAATTACTAAAATTAAGCTACTCGCATATTCAAACAATTCAATAACGAAAACAGTAAACGATTTGGGGGAATCGTTGCTATAAATTAACTAAGGTGTATAAATTAACGTGTATATTTTTTTGAAAAGAAAGACTTGGATGGTCATCTCCATCAAACAACTGTTTATTGTTGATTGATGGTCTGCTCATGCTTCCACATAATTGCATGACAATGATAACATACGCATACACGGTCTGGGTAACCCAAGCTCAATACGTTAATTCGCTAGAGCTACAATTATAAACACTAAAAACTCACCATTTAATCATTCATAATTGTATTCCCACTTATATAAGGCATTCAAGTCATTTGGGTATAGATAGGTATTGATTGTGGTCAAAGGTATGCATAAAATGTATTAGCCCTATACACATGTTAGTAAGCCAAGCCCCATGTAGATTTCTATTTTCCTCTATAAATGTGAGATGAAACCCCTGAATAAACTAATAGGGGAACTCTCTGAGAGAGAGGAAGATAATCAAGACCAGTAATTTACTTAGGAAAGCCTATGGGGCATATTACACACCAAATTCAAGTGCTAAAATTAGGGCTTTAAATCACAAGCAATTCAACAGTATGTAATCACAAGCAATTACACATTTAAATTCAAGACTAAGAATTAGGTCTTTACATCAAAGCAATTACACACCACATTCAAGAATAAAAATTGTAAAATTTGGAAACCCAATCAAATCGAACAACTACTTGAAGAATTTAACAGTATTTTATCTAATCTAACCAATATAAGTACATACCAGTGTTTGGTGTGTCGAAAGATGCCATCAAGAATGAAAAGAACAGAAAAAACTTGAGTTGCTTACACAATTAACATGCACAAATCAATTGTGATAATTGAATGTAAAACAAGCGAAATGTGCCATGAATTCAGATGAAAGACTACATTGGCTCAATATATTGGAAGGATTTTGCTCTCTATATATATCAAATATGTTATAGTCTTAAACATGGAGAATCTCATATTTGAATCCATATAGTCATATTGGTACATAGATTGATCATAGGACCATGATATAAAAGTAGCAAACATCATGAAGGCCTATTTCATCAATCTAAATACACAAAGTTAAATTAACTATTGTACATCACAATCAGACACCTTTCAAAAAAATTGAGTAAGAAACAAGTGAGAACACAATCAAAATTCAAAATTAGCTGAATAAAACTATGATAGCAGAGGTAGATTTGTGAAAGATATTATGCATATATAATGGTATCTTTCAAACAAACAACGATACTTTGAAATTCATTTGATTTACGTACACAAGTCCAATGTAACATTGATATTTTCCGAGAAGAGTAGAAACTTGTGCTTACTAAATAAATAACTCTGAATAGCAGGAGTTAGTAAACAGAAGCTTATCAGTACAACTAAACAAAAACATAGGCCTGGAATGTGAAATTTTGAGCAGTCTGAAAAAATCTATAGCCTTAAACCCCAAGTTGACATTCAAATACTCTCATAAATAACAAATAGTGGCAGGGTAAAAACATCTCCACAAATAACACTAGTCCACTAATAACTCAGATGAAATAACACTAGAGAATGATTAAACGGGTTACCCAAATAATAAACACTGTTTAATTTAGGGATTAATTAAATGTGTTACCAGCTAAGGTACGACGGTGCTGAAGGTTTCGGTCGGCGAGTTGGTGGTGAAGGCGGCAACAATATCCTCCCTCTTCTCTTCTCTTCTCCCTCGACTCCCTCGTCTATGATTCTCCCTCTTTTTCTTTCTTCTCGACTGATTCGAGTGAATGCCTGAATCTGTTTAAGGGTTTAAGAATCGGCGACCGCCATTAGCGACCGCACGCGGTCGCTAATTTTTAATGATGTGGAAGTACCAGCAACCGCATGCGGTCGCTGATGATTAGTGGTCGCAAAAAACTAGCGCGCCAACATTTCCTACCAATTTTTTGGTGGTAAAATTGAACCAGCGACCAATTAGTGACCGTAGCTCGGTCGCTAAACTAAATTAGCGACCATATTCAATGTCGAACAGAATCGCTTGGTCATTCTGAATCCTATCTCATGCGTAGGAAGGGTGATCCACCGATAATGTTGGTTGCTGTTAGAGCATTTTCTTGTAGTGCTTGTAGTTTATTCCAGAAGTTTGATGTGAACCTTAGATCTCTATCTGACACAATTGACACTGGAACTCCATATCTTGACACGATTTCTTTAACGTATAGTTTTGCTAGTTGATAAAGATTAAATCTAATCTTTATTGGCAAAAAGTGTGCAAATTTTGTCAATCTGTCCACTATTACCCATATCGCATCGTATCCTTTCTGAGTCGTTGGAAGACCTACCACAAAATCCATTGTGATATGCTCCCATTTCCATTCCGATATTTCCAACGGTTGAAGTAAACCGCTTGGTCATTGATGTTCAGCTTTTACCTTCTGACACGTCAAGCATTTTGCAACGCATTCTGCAACGTCTCTTTTCATATTTGGCCACCAAAAATGTCGTCGCAAATCTTGATACATCTTTGTACTTCCTGGATGAATCGAATATCTTGTGTTGTGTGCTTTGGTCAAGATTTCGTCTTTAAGCTCTCGCACTGCTGGAACCCAAATTCTTTCCTCGAACCGTAGTAGTCCTTCGGTATCGATCTTGTATTTTGCATCACTACCCTCAACCAGATTATCTTTTATTTTCCCACACTCTTCATCTCGTAGTTGAGCATCCTTCACTTTGTCCACTAAAGTTAGACCAGCTTCTATCTGGAATAGTTGTTCGTCATATTCTTTTGGAAATTTGATTTCTAATTCCAGTTTTATCATTGCTGAAATGAGCTCCTCTTGAGTTGTTATCAGCATCAACTTTTCCTAACCTTTCCTGCTTAAAGCATCTGCAACCACATTTGCTTTGCCTGGATGATAAAAGATCTCACAATCGCAATCTTTTATCAATTCCATCCATCTTCTTTAACGCATGTTCAGGTCTTTCTGAGTGAAAATATACTTCAGACTCTTATGATCTGTGTAGATTTCACATTTCTCTCAATAGAGATAGTGTCTCCATATCTTCAGAGCAAATACAACTGCAACCAATTCCAAATCATGAGTCAGATACCCTTTCTCATAATCCTTCAGTTGTCTTGATGCATATGCAATAACTTTGCCGTTTCGCATAAGAACACAACCCAACCCTTTGTGTGAGGCATCACTATACACCACAAAGTTTCATGTATTATCTGGTAATGCCAACATAGGTGCCATACTTAACTTTTTCTTCAAATCTTGAAAACTTTCTTCACACTTCTCCGTCCAAACAAATTTTACAGCCTTCCTTGTCAAATTTGTTAACAGAGTGGCTATCTTGGAAAAGTCTTGAATAAATCGTCTGTAATAATCGGGTAGTCCCAAGAAACTCCTCACCTCCGAAGGTGTTCTTGGTTGTTCCCAATTGATTACAGCTTCCACTTTCGATGGATCCACTGACATTCCATCTTTGTCAATCACATGGCCCAAAAATTGTACACGATTGAGCCAAAATTCGCACTTATTGAATTTCGCGTACAACTTTTCCTTTCTTAGTGTCTCCAATGTCGAACGTAAATGTTCCACGTGTTCTTCTTGAGTTTTGGAATACACCAGAATGCCATCGATAAATACTACAACAAACTTGTCTTAAAATGGTTTAAACACCCTGTTCATCAAATCCATGAATGCAGCAGGGGAATTGGTCAAACCAAAAGACATCACCAGAAACTCGTAATGTCCATACCGAGTTCTGAATGCCGTTCTAGGTATATCTTCCTTCCTTACCTTCAATTGGTGGTACCCGCTTCTCAAATCTATTTTAGAGAAATATTTAGCACCCTTCAACTGATCAAACAAGTCATCTATTTTTGGCAACGGGTATTTATTCTTAATAGTGACTTTGTTCAATTCCCTATAAATAATGCAAAGACGCATCGACCCATCTTTTTTCTTCACGAATAATACCGGTGCTCCCCACGGCGATACGATTGGTTGAATATACTTCTTGTCTAGCAACTCTTGCAACTGTACCATAAGTTTCTTCATTTCTACCGGAGCCATTTTGTACGGGACCTTTGATATTGGTGTTGTTCCCGGCGCCAAGTCGATCACGAACTCAATTTCTCTGTCAGGCGGAAGTCCTGGCAAATCCTCTGGAAACATGTCCTCGAATTCCCTCACCACTGGTATTTCTTCCAGTTTCACATTCTTTTTCTAAGTATCGACTATATAAGCTAAATAGCCCACACAGCCTTGACTCAACAATTTCTTGGCCTGCATAATCGTCAGACATTTCATTTGTCTAGGTGACTTGCTACCATATAATACTACCTTTGACGGAGTCATAAGGTTTACACACTTCTTTTGGCAATCAATTACCGCTCCATACTTGAATAACCAATCCATTCCAAAAATAACATCAAACTCTCCAAGTCTAATCGGAATCAAATCTACCATCAAAATATTCTCCTTAATGTTCACTCTACAGTTATTGTATACGAACCTAACAGGGTTTACTTCCTTATTCGCAATTTCTATGTTCAAAGGGAAATTCAGTTCTTCACTAGGCACTCCTAACCTCTTAGCAAATTCATCAGATATAAATGAACAAGTAGCACCCGAATAAAATAATACATAGCATTTATATCATTGATTGGGATAATACCTGACACCACATCTTTTGATTGCACAACATCTTGCACAGTCATGTTGAAATTTCTAGCTGTTGGTTTGTTTGATGCTGCAGGTCCAACAATGGCCCATGTACCTCCATTGTTACCTCCATTGCTTCTGGTTGTCTCTCCAGTCTTCTTCTTAGGGCATTCACGTGCAAAGTGATCTTTGGATACGTACGTGAAGCACACGTTCTTCTTAGGTTGAGTGCAATTTGGGGCGATGTGACCCTCCTGGCCACAATTGAAGCATACTTGTTTCCCCATCAAACATGCACCCTTGTGAAACTTCCCGCATGTAGCACATGCTTCAAACTTTATTTTCTTTGGTTACCTGCTTTGGTTTCCCAATACCACGTTCCCATTCCACTTCCTCTTCAAGTTGTTGTTGTTGTTATTACCGTTTCCCCCACTACCACCTCCATTCTTAATCTCCACCTCATTCTTCTTCTTCTTCTGTTCTTGATTGAACTTTGTCACTGCCTCGCCTCCACCTTTAGCGAGTATTGCTTTCTCCATCACTGCTGTGAAAGTCTTCAACTGAAATAGGAAAACCCTACTGTACAACCAGGGCTTCAATCCGTGTTCAAACCTCTTCGCCTTGCGTTCGTCCGTACTGACTTGATATGGCGCAAACCTCTCCAACTCGTTGAATTTAGCGGCATACTCAGATACCATCATCGTTCCTTGTTTTAAATCCAAAAATTGCACTTCTAGCTGACTCTTCGAACTCTCTGGGAAATAGGTCTCGAAGAATATTTCCTTAAACCTATCCCAGGTCATCACCCCTGGCCCTTCACGAGTTTTATTGGCCTGCCACCAATAACTAGCTTCTGCTTTCAACATGAATGTTGCGAAAGCAGTCTTTTGATCATCCCCTACCCTAGCGACATCGACCACCGTTTCTATTTCCATAATCCAGGTCTGTGCTTCGACTGGATTTATGGTCCCACGGAATTCAGGTGGTCCAACCGCCTTGAAAACCTTAAACGTTGATCCTTGGTTCTGTGGTTGATTCTGCAACGCTCCTGTCAGTAGCGTCACTAGTTATTGAACGGGGTTACCATCAACATTATCGTTATTGGTTCCTTCAGTGGTTCTCTGTCGTGGTGGTTGACGTCTGGGAGACATTTTCTGTTAAAAATACACTCATTAGATTATTATTCAACTCTTTTAAGTAATTTCTACTTAACTTGCCTCCAAAAAGAAACAACCACATAACACATAACACTTTGAATAAAGTAACAACTTTTATTTATTCATAATCTCTTTAAAATCATAAACAATAGCATCGCTGCTATTTACATAACCTTCCTGAATTACATAAGTGTCGGGGCAACATCATCATCATATCCCATAGGTTTTATAACACTTGGGATTTGCAAATTTATTAACCATTTTATTCATCGCATACCAACTACAATGTCCTATTAAGATACCGCTTAGCCTTACGACGTTCCTCCTCCATGATCCGGAACATTATTCTGCGACCTAATACGTATGATGGCAGCGTCTCGAACTGAATAGGATATCCCATGACCCGATCTTGAGCTCGATTAATCGTGGTGTTGAATACTTTATCCATCTCTTCCATCTTCATCCTCTTAGTCTGCGCGTCTCTTGCTGCTATTCCAGTTCGTTGAAAAGCTTCCTCATAGGCATTTTTAGCTCATGCCCTCTTAGTAGCTTCTTCCCTCAGCTTGTTCTTCAGTTCAGCGACCACTTCGATCAGTTGTTCTTTTTCTCCTTTAGTCTGTACTAGTTTCTCCTCAACATTTGTCAGTCGTTCCTCACGATCCTGGATCTCACCGTCTTTTTGTGTCATTGCGGTCAGTTGTTCAGCTACTATCTCCTGCAACTCCTCAACTGTATCCCGAAGTTCCACGTTACGATCGTAGACTTCATCGTACATACAAGCAGCCATCGAAGTTAATGGAATCTCTTCCTCCTCGTCATCGTCATCCTCATCCTCCTGTGGCAACTCAACGGGATCCCCCTCATCCGTCTTCATGTCGTCATCCTTATCTTCAACCACTATAACCAACGGGGCTGACTCCCATGGCAGTAGTTGTTCCCAAACTACCTGAATGTCGCGAGGCTCCTCCTCTATAGGCATCTGAGGTCCCTCCTCCCTAGCCTGACTGGATTCTCCAATATTAGTCATCATGACAATAAAATTTTAAGCTTTAATTATTAATCATTACTACTTGACACTCACGAGCACATAAGTTATAAACATATAAGCACATAAGTGTTTTATTACTTCTTTCTTAAAACTCGATAAGAGTTTATCACCACTATCTTTTCAAAGGTTACTTCCTAAGGCTTTTCCCCACCTAAGGTTCAAAACCTAAAGCTTTGATACCAACTTGTGACACCCCCAAATCCTGGTACTTCATTACCTCAAGATTTGGTGTTCACGTAATCAAAACAATTATATCTAACTACCCAATCATAATAAAATTGAATAATAAAAATCTGCCCATACAAGATTATACTTAAATAAAAATCTCCCAGGTTATCTAACCTTTAATTACAATCATTCAAATGCGGAAATTAAATTATTACATCACATCATTATAAAAAGTCTATTATCATAACGATAAAAATAAAATTACAAGTCTTCATCACTTGTACATTTTTCCCTTTCCTTTGCTAGTTGTAGGTTCATTTACTGTGTCAACCTTAGCTGCAATAAGTATATAAATATGCAATAGTGAGCAAACAAAGCTCACTTGAAATAAGAATGAATAACTTTACAACATTACAACATTTGCCAAAAATAGGCTCAATAGAACTAAATGATAGGTTCTATTAAGATTCTGAAACATACTACTGAGGGTCTAATGACCACGAACCATGTCCACAGTTATAAGTAATCTTTCAACTTTAACAGTCATATGACTATAAGGACTCCACGTACTTAGGGGGATCAACCCTTCGTACAATGTATTGTGCACAACCATTTCAACGCTAAGCGTAAACCTCTAATAAAGAGTTGTTCATCTCAGTATTTAGAATACATGTGACACCCCCAAATCCAGGTACTTCGATTCCACGGGATTTGGTGTTCACTGTACAAATATCATCTATCTATCTACCCATAATAAATGCAAACCATGCAATAGATAGAAATAAATCTTCCCTTATGGGGTTACAACATCTGAATAATAAACATAATCCCGTGTCATACTAACCTTAAACATCCTGTAAGGAAACATAAACAAATAAGTATTAAACAACATCATTAACTTAAGTCTTAAATGTAAATACATCATCATATAAAACAACAAGTCTTCATCACTTGTTAATCTTGCCCTTGCTTTGCTAGTAGAAGGCTCGTCGGACCTTTCGTTCTTAAGCGCAATGTTATTATTACGCAAGAGTGAGCACTATTGCCCTACAAGTAAAATAATGAAATAATAATGTATTATAACATGCGAGTGAATCAAAGACTTCTGAAATAAAAGCTCAACTTTTGAATCAAGAATGAATAACAAGAATCAAAGATTTCTGAGGGTCATAAGACCTTGAACTATGTCCTAGGTTATCAAGGGTTATACTTGAAACCTTTAACAGTCATAAGACTATGGACTCTTCTTCTCGTACTTAGGGGGATCAGCCCTTAGTACCATACTATGCACAATATCTTAACGCTAACGCATAAGTAATCCCCTATACAGGGTTGTTCATCTCAGTTTGACATTTGAGTCCGCATCAAAGGAAGTTTGGTTTGGATAATTCATCAATGGTTCTGAAATTTAGAACGCTCATCAACTATGGACTAGTCGAATCATTAAGGGTTCGCTAGTCTAACAAGGTTCAACAATAAATGATAATTAAATGAATAATAATCTTAATAGGTATACAATAGAACAAATATTGTATAACAGAATCATACTTTGAAATGATAGATAATCTTTAATATAACAACTGAACTTGATTTATAAAATTGAATAATATAACAAGTAGGGTTAGGAAACTTGCCTCGTGCGTAGATTACACGTTAATTAAACATGTTCCTTGAATTTAATCCTACATACCATTTACATTCACAACTATAGTTAATTACAACATAACTAATCATCAAACGTTCATTCTTTTTGTCTACCTCGAATTATGACTATACTTAGTCAATTTATTACACTTATTGTCACATAATTTACACTTCATGAATAACAAGCTAATTATGTATTCAATAATTCAATCCACATGCAATTATATTATTTACATGTTAAGTATCTATTTTAACATCTCATTATACTTCTAACATATTTCTATGTTTATTAAATTAGGTTAATACCACATTACTAGACTTAAACACATTTAAAATTCATTTCTGAATATTCTGGAGAGTGGCGATGCGGCGCCACTTTTATACTTTATCTCAGTCTTCATTATTTAGTGGGCACAAATGCATACTGCCACTTGAGACTTAGTATTTCAAGTGCCGATGAATGCGATGCGACAGAGAGATTACGGAGTGAGTCATGCTTGCGAAACTCCAGATTCGATTCCAGTTACATAAGAACACAGAGTTCAGCGAAATAAACATTACATAATCATTAATTTCACTAATTTAACATACCCACATGCTAGAATTCATACATAATCATTACCCAACAATTACAGAATGAATTTAACCCATTAAAAACATAATTACAGAATTAAATATGTAATTTTCACCGTTCTTGATGTTCTTGAAGGTTTTGAATACAAAACATGAAAATTAACACTACGGATTCGTTATAACACCGAATCCATTCATTTAAAGTTTGGTCTCTTCATATTAACATGCATAATAATATACGAGTATAAATTTTACATAACCATTTATGTTTGACACATTAAAATTATATATAAGGGCCATATGGCCAAAACCCATACTCTGTAAGTTTTGAGCAACATATACGACGTATTTTCATGAAACTAATGACATTGTAACTTACATAATATATAATTGAATACGATTTGATAACATTTAACACATATATAAACTCATAATCATACCCTTTCCCAATTACAAAGACTTTACAAAAGCTTTGAAAGCCATTTTCATGAAACTTAAACAACGTAACTTTAAAAATTGGGAAGGAGGAGATTACCCAAAGCGTAGTGTAGATTTTAATAGGAGATGAATTCCTTCTCAAATTCTTCTTCAATCACAGACTCACAATTCTCCTCAACAATTATAAATTTCTCTCGACTAGTTTATCGACTTAAGAAAATGAACTCAAAGAATACGATATATTTTATAATCTGGCATGTTTGGTCAATTGATCACCCATCATGGGTTAACTGTCCTCAACTCCCATTAAGGTTATGTTTGGCTAGCTTTAAAAGACTTAATCCCATTTAATTAAATAACTCTTTTATCATATAGTTTAAATAATGTCACACTCAATTATACAATAACTCAATTAATTTATTTAATTTAAATTAAATAAAATATAATAATTTATCATAAATTCACATAATCATATAATTAATTTTTTCATTAATTAATTATATTAAATTATTAAATCTCTAATTAATTATTAAAATAACATTATGCTTATTAAATATTTCATTTATTCAATAAGCTCACATAAATACATACTTGAATAATAAATATTCTCCACATTAATTTAATAGATATAAAACATATAATTAAATTAATCTATCATAATTGCATCAATTAATTATTTAATCTAATAATTAATTCATCGAAAAATATTTATTTAATTCAATAAATATTAAATTAAATTACAAAAATCTCGTTTGTCACAATACAAGTCTGCACCAAAGTAGGTTTGGTTTGGATACGTTACAAGGTAATTTAGAATTCAACGGTCAACAACTAAGGATTAGTTGAGTACAAAAGAACTAACTGTACGCTATGGAATAGTCATAACTGAATCGATATTTGTAAATTAATATCATACTTTAGGAATAATCTAATAGCATAAACATTGAATAATCATAACATAGTTGCTTGAACAATATTAATTCAAAGTTATTGAGAATTGGATACCAAACATGCATAGTGAATAGTAATTTGAACGATAAAGTTGTTCAACACTAGAATATTAAAGTATAATAACTCACATGCTAAATAACAAGTTACATATTAAAGAAACTTGCTCAATATTAAAATATAAGATTTAGAATACTTGCATCCTCATGAACAACTAGATACAAGAACTTACTCAATAATAGACAATCTAGCTTTACGAAAGTGTAGAGTTAGCAACTTGCGTAATTGTAATTGAATTAAAAGCAATATAATACTCAACGAAATTAAACTTGCACAACGAAGTTTTTGGATTAGAGAACTTGCCTTGAGCACAAGCTAAACCTTACAACTCGAATCTCAATACCCTATATATACGTCATCATGACATAATTAGTCACCACCAACATTCTATATAAACAAATATATACCTCATGCAGGTTTGATTTTCAATTCACATAATCGAATTACGTTAATACTAATACTAGTTAACCCTTGATAACAAGCTCATTCTTAGTTTAGTACTACTGAAATCATAATTTCACAATCATATTATTAACACATAACATTTATTTTCAAACTTTGTGCAAATAAATAAAAGCTGTCGAACCATTCTCGTTAACTTTCATGACTGCTGTATTTCCACGATTTACATTGTGGAGGTCATTGACGCGACGAGACTCGAGCTAGCGATTGGCGTTGACGTGATCGCGGATACTACTAGCTAGTAAATAAAAGCTATTTGAGCCATCTGTCAAGACTAGAACTCCAGATTTGGCGATCAAATTCTCCAGCAAACATGAACATGAACAAAAAGTCAATTTGGTCTACAAGCTCCTTTCTAATAAACTAATTAACATATAATACACATATAAACTTCATATAAACATAATTTAAAGACTATTAACATGTTTTTACTCATATGATAACATAAACGTCAAATTTACAACACCCAATTTCACTATTTTTGATAAAAACTCCATTTTTGACATTTTCAGTGAAACTTATCACTGTAACTTTATTTTTCAACAAAAACCATTAATTCAAACAATCATGTTTATGTTTATTCATATACTTTCAAAATCAATAGTCAATATATATATTACTCCCTCCGTCCCATATTTATAGGCTGATTTCTTTTGGCACATAGTTTAAGAAAATTAGTTTAAGTGACAATTTTTAACATAATTTTCCACATATATCCCTTAATATGGAATTAATGAATAAGTTAATTATTCCTTACTTATACTCTCAACTTCATTGATTGACGTGTACTGACCATTAAAGTTCATAACCATATAACTTTAACCAAAGAAAATACAACAACATTAAATGTGGTGATAAAAATAATGACATTGAATGTTATTTTTTCAAAAAAGAGTAATGGTTGAATATTTATTATAAGGGCATAAAAGTAAAACAATGAACCAACTAAATTTTATAAATAGTAAGTAGCCTATATATTGGGACATCTCAAAATGGAAAATCAGCCTATAACTATGGGACGGAGGGAGTAACAACTAATCAAACCTTAATTTTATTTTAAACTAAGCCATATTCATATATTTTGATATAAACAGACTGTAATATAGTTTCTTCACAAGTTACATACATACATGAATTAATTGATTATAACCATACATAACCTATGAAAAATAGTTTTACAACAAACAATTATCACATAAAACTATATACACCAACAATTCATCTTTTACAAATATTTTACAGAGAACTTTTGGAGAAGAAGATAACCATAGCTTTTAGAAAAATAGGAGCAAGATGATACCTTAATTTAGAAGAAGATAATGGCTATCTTTGATTCTCAAGCTTTTTCTCTTTATCAAAACCTTCTAGGATTTCTCTCAACTTTCTCTCCTCTGTATTCTTCTTCTTCTTCTCTTTTCTTCTTATGAGTCTTTCTCCTAACTCTATTCTAACTTACGTCTTTAAGAAAAAAAATAACGTATTGTAATAATAATATATATTAATGACCTAATATAATTATAGAGATAACTGATGTCAGTTATCAAAGTTTTTAAAATTCAAAAGCCATAAGGCTTGTTTGGCTAGGCTAATAAAAATAACCCTTTAAACCTTACACCTTGTTTGGTAACCCTAATTAAAACAAATGGATTAATCCTTATACCTTGTTTGATAAAATACTATTAGATTAAAGACTTAATATGCATTAAGGCTTGTTTGGCAAACTAATTAAACTCCTTTAATTTATTTTAGTAACTCATTTATAGCAAGGTTATTTGTCACACTTCTATTTAATTAAATTTTAATAATCAATTTAATAAATTCTAATACTAATCTATTAAATTACTTTATCATATAAATTACTACCACATAATTATAATTTCCTTTAAAATTATAATTTTATTTAACCCACTAACACCTTATTTTAATTACAAATTCCAATTAAAATATTATAATTCATTTAATCATTATAAGCTCTCTAATTTAATTATTAAATTAAATTAGTATATAATCTCATCACAATTTATTTTCTTAACTCCTTAATTATTTACTTAACAAATAATTAATTAAATCAAATCAAATCAAATTGAATAATTATTTAATTAATAATAAACATATCCCTTAAATACTTATATAATTCAATAAATATTTAATATTACAATTTAAAATTCTGGAATGGTCTGAGGTGTGGTTCGGTAAGACCAAATGACACTACATAATTCTTTAGGCCATCGACCTTTAGCTTCGTCCAATGCATTAATTCCCATATAATCCCCGCATATCCCCTCATGGACTTCCAGAAGAATATAAGTTGCCTCCGAAGGTACCAAACATTTCAATAAAGAAGAAAAATGAGCATGTCTGTAGAGATATCCGCCAATCAAACAAAAATATGAACTCATATGATTCACCTACTTCGCCACTATTCGATCCGAAGAAAACTTCCCTTCACTAATGTGACGCCCCCAAAATAGGTATACATCACCTATTCTGAGTCGCCAAATACATGGTACAGAATACAAATACAATCTTTAATATACAACAGGAGAGCTGTGAGTTTTAATACAAATACTATCTTCTAGACAATATCCACTCTCAGAATAAGTCCTCATTACATTTATTGTCACACTATTTAACGTAATAGTGAGGACTACTAATACTATCATCCGGTCCATCACCCTGGTTCCCGACTCGTCCCCGCCTATATTCTCATTTTCCTCAAGAGAGCAAGTTAAAGAAAGGGTGAGCTCAACTAGCCCAGTAAGAAATATTATGACTAAGATAATGCAGAAGAAATATTCGTGTATTCATCAATGGTCATGATCATGCCAACAACTGTCCATCAATGCACTACGGGTCAATGAGGACTTTTTCTACATCATTTGTAACATTACGGTCATGATTACACCGAATAATCCCTGGTCATAATCATACCAAGTCCATCTATGCACTACAGGCCACATATGACTTTCAACATAATATAAACATGAGGATGATGACAATGATATAAGAATTCAATAAAATAAGTTCAAGAATTAATTTATCCAGGAACTAATAACGCCCAAATTGTCAACATGATACTTTTTTGTAGAGTAAATTCAAGAATGCTCAGAAGAATATTTCCATGAAAAGATACTGGATGAAGCGCAAATATCAAGGATATTCCACTAATTTCATGGAGTATAGAAGTCAAAGTTTTAACCAACTGAGTATAATAAAGAATGGATAACAAAAGCAATCACCAGGTATGCGATAGACCACACATGCAGGTTATTCCAACATAATAATAAATAACGGAAGTCCCACAGAAACGCATGATATGAGGATATTCCAATGAATAATAACGAATGGAACCGTGTCCGCGTCAAACGCATGCGAGGATATTCCAAATGAATAATAAAAAGACCTGGAACCGGTCCGACGTAAAATGCACAGATAGGATATTCCAAATGAATAATAAAGAATGGAACCAGTCCCACGCAAAAACACATGTATGTGATGTTCCAATGTAATAATAAATAATGGAATAATGAAGAATTTCACCAAGTATAGGGTATCCCGTATACAAAAGTTATTCCAATGTAATAATAAAGAATGGAATAACAAAAGAATTTCACCAATAAGAAAGAAGAAATACCCCTAACGAGTACAACAAATAATATCCCTTACCGTAAAAGAAACTGAATAAAAGAGTAAGGAGGGAGCAGAATACTTTTCTATAGTTTCTCTATAATTTCTCTCTCTAGAGTTTCAGTGAATAAATAAGAAATAATGAAGGAATGAGCTTCTATTTATAGAAAAAAATGGACTGCATAGTAACTAACTCATGAACGGTCCAGATTGATTTACTTTAATCTGACGATCCATATTTAAAGCAAAATCTTTTAAATAAAATATAATATATTCTATTTATAATCTAATAAACCGAATAACTTTATAAAAGATTTTACTATGGAAACACTATGCAGGCACTATGCAAACACTATGCATAATAAAATATAATATATTCTAATTATTGTCTAATAAAACAGATAACTTTATAAAAGTATTCTGTTTTATATAAAAAGGTTTTACTATTAGCCTAATAAAATGAATAACTTTATAAAAGTATTCTGTTTTATATAAAAAACTTTTCTGTTTTATTACATTAATGTAAGATCCCAAATAATTAATAAATGAAATTTAATTTCCTCTAATTATTATTTTGAAATAGTAAGGGTTGATGTGATTAATGTGGATAGTTATGGGTAAAATACGCAAATATTTCAAAATAAGCAAGTGGTTATAAAATATTCATTGTTGTCGGGGAATATTCGTTTGGTCGTAATTGGAATATTAAATGCTTGTCGGAGAATATTAAATGCGAATAGTAAACCATGTGGGCCCCATAACTAAAAAGCGATTGGAGGAAGAAAATGACAAATATAAGTCGCTTAAAAATAACAATAGTAGTTGTTACCGCTTATAATCGTTGGAATACCCGATGGTTAAAACACGATGAATATAGCGTTATTGCACTGCGGTAGAAGATACCAGATTGCACCAATTATTGACTCTTACATAAGAAGGCACTACTCAATAATGGTTACTGTGAATTACATTCAAAGTATTTTATTTTATTGATTCAATAATTCTGCATTGATATTTTATATCTTTGTTGTTTCAATAATTGTCATTACACGGTATTTTTCATTATCGAAGCAATAATTCATATTATCTGAATAATATTATTAGATAACATTATTGGCAATGTCTAGAAAGTTCATCTAAGGAGAGGTTTGGTCACCTAATTACTTGCGCCAAGAAGAAGGAGAAATTCTTATTCGAAAGCCCCTCTTTCCAGGAACCGCGCCAGGTCATCAATATTGTGATTTCAGAATATTATTTGTGAATAATTAATTATTGATTCATATGATGAGGAAAATATTGATTTTATGTGGATATAGATGGAGAAAATTTTTAATGTGACAATTGTTGAAAATTGAAATTTTATCTTTTTCTGATAAAATAATTCATTTAAATATATATAATATTATATTTTAATAATATAATAATGGTGATATTTTTACAACGAATGTGGAATATATGAGTATACGAGGAGGAAGAGTATTTTTGTTGCAATAAATGTTTAAAACATGTTAAACATGTCGGTGGACCCCATTTATTGACTGAAATTTGATTATAGCCTCTAAAATCGCCTGTTTGTGGATTTGGTCAATTTACATTTGGAATTTGGAAAACCTTTCTTCCGCAAAGTTGTAGAGAATTGAATTTCCTATAAAAACACGTGAGATTCAATTTTCGATAAAAGGGATATTTATTATGAATTATTGAAGTTCAAGTCTCAAATAATTGATTTTTGGAAGTTTAAAATATTTAAAATAAGAAAACATTTTTTGGGTCTAACATGTGATTTGAATGGGTTGAATTCTAGATTTTCAGATTCAAGAATGGCGAGAGAATTTTGATATATATATATATTATTATATTAAATTTTCGCTTTGGTGTTCTAAGCAATTTCTATAAATAGGTGCTTAGGTTAGAATTGAAAATCACACGTAAAATCAAGTTTTCTCTCTATATTATCGGCGTATTCTTGTGAGTATTTTGAGTATACTTTGAGTATTGCTATACGGTGAAAGTTCAAGTCATAGCCTATATCCAGGTGTTTCAACTAGAAGTACTGCTTTTCGAGGTAAGGGATATTATTTTTTCAGAATGATATTATTTCTTCAATATCATTATCTTTGAAATATTGATCTCAAGTTTTTATCAAATTTGGAACGTTTGGTGTCTGAGTTACTATTCACGATATCTGACTTATTCACGATACTGCAAGACTATTCACTTAATAAGACTATTCATCGAAAAATGAAAATTTTTTCTTTTCGTCAAAATATCTATTGTGGATACTAGCTTTGATTGTATCCATGTTTTGATCATTCTTGAATTTTATGCCACTATGATTATTTTTGAGGTATTTTTGGACGTGGATAAAACAAAGTACTAATCCTTAATCCTTAATCCTTGTCATTTTGTTTCTTTGGATTCGTTTCTTTAAAAAAATATTTTCATCATCCTCGGTCTTAAATGATGATATTATTGAATATCTTTGGCTCGTAGAGTAAAAAGATGAATGATTTATGATGAATATCTTTGGCCCGTAGTGCAAAGATGAATGATTTCGATGAATATCTTTGGCCCGTAGTAGCAAAGATGAGCAGTGTTTAGATGAACATGACCAATGGTGAATGTCCTGGCCTCAGAAGTAAGGATGAATATTTGATCTCGAGATATATATTGATTGATGTTACGGTGGATAAAATAGGCGATGAACTTTAAAATTCATACATAGAAGATAGTAGTTTGCATTCTCTACTTAACTCTTCTAATGAATTATTATTTCGCTATAATATTGATTTAAAACTTGTTGTCTATTGTATTCTATTATATTTTTCCTCGTTGAAGACTAACGATAATTTTGTTGTATATTATCTTAGTCATAATATTCTTTCTTGGGCTAGTCGAGCTCACCCTTTCCTTTTTGTTCCATTTTTCTTCTCGAGAGGCTAGAATATAAGCGAGTATTTAGCTGAGGTATGGAATGAAAGTTCTAGGGAGAGTTGTTTAGTAGTCCTCACCATTGTTGTAAAATAATGTACCAATAATTATGATGAGGATTTATTTGTATGTGGATATTGTCTAGATGGCAATATCTGTATTTAAACTCACAGTTTTACTATTGTAATAATAAAGTTGTAGTTGTTTTACATATCGTGTATTGACAACTTAGAATGGGGATGTAGACCTATTTTGGGGTGTCACAGGTTGGTATCGAGCTTAGGGATATGATCTCAAGCGGAGATCGGGGAATTGAACTAGGAGGGGAGAGACGAGTAAATCCTTCGCTAGTGTGTCCTACCTAAGCTTATTTGATAGTTGGTCAGTATATAGGGATATTATGTGATATATTGATTTCCTTAATTAACCCTTGTTTTATGTATGAAGATTTGAGAATGTCGATTGATAATATTAACAATGGAAATGAGACCGTGGAGACGCTCAGTACTCACCAACGAGGAGAAGCGTGCAACAGTCGGGCAATGTTCCTCATGTGAACAACACCACCGGCGAGATGATGAACGAGGGATATTTAGAAGCTTTTTGCGGTTCATGCAAAAATCGACGAGGAGACTCGTGTTCAAAACATAGGAGGAAATGATAGCAATTCACGAGTTGTCAAACCAAGCAGTTCAAAGAGTTGGGACCACTGAATTTAAGGGAAAGCCGATCCGATCATGGCGTAAACATGGGTCAAGCAAATTACCAAGCTATTCGATGTCTTGGGATGCACAGAGGAACAGAAGGTTCCATTCGCCACCTTTATGTTCAAGTGGCGAGGCGGACGTATCATGGTGGGAGTCTCGTGAAGCGTACCCATCCAAACAAGACTCGGCATGTCTTGGGAGACATTTGAGAACTATTTAATGACAAATACTTTCCCGAAAGTGTTCGTCTATATGAAGGAAGTGGAGTTTATTAGATCGAGCAGAACAACATGACGGTGTCTCAAAGACGAGGCGTAAGTTTTGAGAGTTATCCGTGTTTGCACCTCATTTGGTGGAGAATGAGGAACGATGACGCGGATGTTTCGAGAGGTTTGAAACCCAAGATACGCCAAGATCTCATCTCTCATAAATTTTCTCTATTTAGAGATGTTGTTAATGTGGCTCAATTGTTAGAAGCGAGATAACGAAGTACGGCCAACCGAGGTACCACAATCGAGGATCATCACCGAGATAATACCAACAAAACAACAATAACCCGGTGGAGAAAGAAAAAGCGGACAAAATGGTAACCACTCCGGTGGTAATCATGGCCATGAAAATAGAAGAAACGAGTCGAGGAGGATATTTTAAAAAGAGGAGATTCAACAACCGACCATGTGAAGACGATAAAGTGCAAAAGAAGAACTAGTTCCAAGGGAGGAGAACGACCACCCATTATATGCTATAAATGCGGAAAGAGGGACATATCACCAAATCGCCCCACAACAGTTGTGTATGCTATAATTATGGAAAGGAAGGACATATCGCCGAGATTGCACGGCAGGCGAAACCTAGTTCAATGTGGGACGGTGACTCAAAAGACCGTCCCGTAAAAGTCAAAGTCAACGATTCGGAAGAGCGTTTGTTGTGATCGGTCAAAATGTGAGGAACCCAAACGAGGTGATCACGTAAGCTATTTATAAATTCTTGTGAAGTTTATACTTTACTAGATACCGGGTGTTACCCATTCATTTATCTCTCCGCTTGTGCTCAACGCTTAAACTTGACTCCGGAGAAATTAGACTTTGACCTATCTCGTGGAAACTCCGCTAGAGAAACTTTCATCACATCCATTGCTTATAAATCTTGTCTAATCCATGTTGGCACCCTTATCTTACCGTTGACCTTATCTCTTTAAAGATACTTGCTTTTGATGTGATTTTAGGGATTGATTGGTTAACTTACTCATCATGCCAAAATTGATTGTTTTCGTAAGGTTGTTAGCTTTCATATTCCTAAACAACCCGTTGTTCAATTCAAGCAACTAAACCATTAAAATCAATCAACGTCATATCTAATCATAAAGCTATTCGCTTATTAAAAAACGGATGTCAAGCTTTCTTAGCCCATGTTATGGATTTGAATAAAGACACGTCAAAAATTGAATAATATTCTGTTGTTATTAACTTTCCGACGATTTCTCAAGAACTTCCCGGCCTACCCCCGTAACGTGAAGTTGAATTCTTTATTGACCTTGAACCCGGTACAAAGCCCATTTCTAAAACCCCATATCGAATGGCTCCTATTGAACTTCAGAGTTAAAGGTCCAACTACTGAGGAGTTGTTGGACATTGGTTTCATTCGTCCTAGTACATCTCCTTGGGGTGCTCTGTTTTTATTTGTAAAGAAGAAAGACGGGAGTATGCGACTTTTGTATTGACTATCGTGAATTGAACCATGTCACTATCAAGAATAGGTATCCTCTACCTCGTATTGATGACTTGTTTGACCAGTTGCAAGGAGCACAATTCTTTTCAAAAATCGATCTTCGTTCTGGATATCATCAGCTGAAGATTAGAACTGAGGATATTCCAAAGACTGCCTTTAGAACTCCCTGACGGACGCATTATGAATTCTTAGTTATGTCTTTCGGATTGACTAATGCTCCTGCGGCTTTCATGGATATGATGAACCGAGTATTCAAAGAGTATTTGGATCATTCGTTGTTGTCTTTATTGATGACATCCTCATATATTCCAAAAGTAGTGAAGATCATGAGCACCATTTGAAGTTTGGTACTCCAAAGGCTTCGCGTGAAAACAAGCTTTATGCCAAGTTAAAGAAATGCGAGTTCGCTTGAGGAAGTAGCATTTCTTGGGCATGGTGTCAAAACATGGAGTATCTATTGACCGTGAAGATTGAAGCAATACAAAGTTGGGGAGCAACCAAGTCGGTGGATCAAGTACGTAGCTTTTTGGGCTTAAATTTGGTTATTATCGGAGATTCGTGGAAGGGTTTTCTGAATCGCCATCTCGATTAACTCATCTAACTCGGAAGGATACAAAATTCGTTTGGAGCGAAGAATGCGAGAAGAGTTTCTAAGAGCTTAAAAGGAGACTTATTTTAAGACTGTTTCTAACAATACCATCCGTTCGGATGGATTTGTTATCTACAAATGATGCTTGAGCAAAGGGTTAGGATGTGTTCTCATGCAACGTGGGAAAGTCATAGCCTATGCCTCACGACAACTTAAAGAATATGAGAGGAATTATCCTACTCATGATCCAGAGTCATGCAAATGCTTTTTTGCGCTAAAGATCTGGAGGCACTATCTATATGGAGAGAAAGTGGAGATATATTCAGACCATAAAAGCCTTAAATATTTCTTCACTCAAAAAGAACTTAACATGCGGCAGAGACGTTGGCTCGAAAGCTATTGAAAGACTACGACCACACTATTCAATACCATCCCGAAAAGCGAACGTGGTAATGACGCGTTGAATAGAAGATCATATGCGAGGAACGAAAGTGCGATAATGTCAAGTATACGACAGAGCCAACTTTAATAGAAAAGTTAAGGTTGCTCAAGCCAATCAATCTTGAGTCGATGCATATGAAGAAGAAAGTACAAGAAGGAGCTATTCCTAAGCGAGAATTGATGAAGAAGGAATACTTCGAGTCCACCTGCACTTTGTGTTCCTAACGATTTCGATTTGAAGTACAAGATTATGATGGAGGCACACAATACACCATTTGCAATCCATCCGGAAGTACTAAAATGTATCGTGATCTTGACATACATTTTGGTGGAACAATATGAAGAGAGAGATTGCAAAGTTTATCTCAACATGTTTAACTTGTCAACGTAAAGGCGAGCATCAAGTGCCTAAGGACCATTGCAACCACTTGAGATTAGAAATGGAAGTGGGAACACATTACCATGGATTTAGATTACGGGACTTCCACGGTTTCTCAAGGCATAAATGCTATTTGGGTTATTGTTGATAGATTAACCAAGTCCGCTTCATTTCTTGCCGATACGAGAGACTTATTCCCTTGAACGTCTTGCTCAAATGTACGTAAATGAGATTGTGAGATTGCATGGCATGCCAGTATCCATAGTTTCGGATCGTGACACAAGATTCACTTCAAGATTTTGGGTTAGCTTGCAAAAAGCTATGGGTACGAATTTAAGATTCAGTTCGGCATACCATCCTCAAACGGACGGACAATCAGAGAGGACTATTCAAACTCTTGAAGATTTATTAAGACTCTGTGTCCTAGACTTCAAGGGCAGTTGGGATAAGTATTTACCATTGGTGGAATTCTCCTACAACAACAGTTATCAGGCAAGTATAGGTGTGGCCCCATTCGAAGCATTATATGGACGAAAATGTCGCTCTCCAATATGTTGGGATGAGGTGGGTGAAGCAACATTGTTGGGACCCGAGTTAGTACGTATGACTACCGAAAAGATCCAAATGATTCGACAACGTATACAAACAGCACAAGATCGACAAAAGAGTTATGCGGATCTTCATCGAAAGGATGTGGAATTTAGTATAGGGGATCATGTATTGTTGCGTGTTGCCCCATGGAAGGGAGTTATAAGATTCGGGAAGAGAGGAAAGCTCAATCCACGATTTATTGGTCCATTCCAAATTCTTGACCGAGTAGGAAATGTAGCCTATAGACTCGCGTTACCTCCAAGTATGTCTCGTGTTCATAATGTGTTTCATATATCCGTACTTCAGAATATGTGAAAGACCCGAATCACGTTATTGAGTTAGAACCAGGACGAGATAGTCAAGACTTAACGTATGAGGAAGTACTGTCCAAGATCTTGGATAGGAAGGAGCATGTCCTACATGACGAAGGTCATACCACAAGTTAAAGTCTTGTGGAGAAACCATACTATAGAGGAAATGACACGGGAGTTGGAAACGGAAATGAAAGCGAGGTATCCTCATCTTTTCAAACACTGTAATGCACGTCAATTTCGAGGACGAAATTTCATAAGGAGGGAGGTTGTAAGATCCCAAATAATTAATAAATGAAATTTAATTTCCTCTAATTATTATTTTGAAATAGTAAGGGTTGATGTGATTAATGTGGATAGTTATGGGTAAAATACGCTAAATATTTCAAAATAAGCAAGTGGTTATAAAATATTCATTGTTGTCGGGGAATATTCGTTTGGTCGTGGAATATTAAAGATCGCGTCTGGGAATATTCGCGGCAGTAGCATTGCCCATGTGGGCCCCATAACTAAAAAAGCGATTGGAGGAAGAAAATGACAAATATAAGTTGTTTAAAATAATAACAGTAGTTGTTACCGCTATTACATCGTTGGAATACCCCGGGTGGTTAAAACACAAGAATACGCTGCTATCGCATTGCAGAAGACACCAGATTGCACCAATTATTGACTCTTACATAAGAAGGCACTACTCAATAATGGTTACAAATGAATTATTATTCAAAGATTTTATTTTATTGATTCAATAATTCTTCGCATTGATATTTTATATTATTGTTGTTTCAATAATTGTCATTACACAAGATTTTCATTATCGAAGCACTAATTCATATTATCTGAATAATATTATTAGATAACATTATTGGCAATGTCTAGAAAGTTCGTCTAAGGAGAGGTTTGGTCACCTAAATTGCGCCGCCAAGAAGGAGAAATTTTATTAGAAAGCCCCTCTTTCCCTGAACCGCCTCGGTTGTCAATATTGTGATTCTATAATATTATTTGTGAATAATTAATTATTGATTCATATGATGAGGAAAATATTGATTTTATGTGGATATAGATGGAGAAAATTTTAATGTGACAATTGTTGAAAATTGAAATTTTATCTTTTCTCGATAAAATAATTCATTTAAATATATATAATATTATATTTTAATAATATAATAATGGTGATATTTTTACAACTAATGTGGAATATATGAGTGTACGAGGAGGAAGAGTATTTTTGTTGCAATAAATGTTTAAAACATGTTAAACATGTCATTGGACCCCATTTATCGATCGAAATTTGATTATAGCCTCTAAAATCGCACTGCTTGTGGATTTCTGGTCAATTTCATTTGGAATTTGGAAAACCTTTTTCTCGCAAAGTTGTAGAGAATTGAATTTCCTATAAAAACTCGCGAGATCTCGAAATTTTCTGATAAAAGGGCTATTTATTATGAATTATTGAAGTTCAAGTTCAAATAATTGATTTTTGGAAGTTTAAAATATTTAAAATAAGAAAACGTTTTTTTTTGGGTCTAACATGTGATTTGAATGGGTTGAATTCTAGATTTTCAGATTCAAGAATGGCGAGAGAATTTTGATATATATATATATATATATATTATTATATTAAATTTTCTTTTTGGTGTTCTAAGCAATTTCCTATAAATAGGTGCTTAGGTTAGAATTGAAAATCACACCGTAAATCAAGTTTTTCTCTCTATATTATCGAGTTTATTCTTGTGAGTATTTTGAGTATACTTTGAGTATTGCTATACGGTGAAAGTTCAAGTCATGCTTTATATCCTGTTTCAAACTGAAATCTTGCTCTTCGAGGTAAGTGGATATTATTTTTTCGTAATGATATTATTTCTTCAATATCATTATGTTGAAATATTGATCCAAGTTTTTATCAAATTTGGAACGTTTGGTGTCTGAGTTACTATTCACGATACTCAAGATTATTCACGATACTTGACTATTCATTTAATAATAAGACTATTCATCGAAAAATGAAAATTTTTCTTTTCGGTCCAAAATATCTATGTGGATACTAGCTTTGATTGTATCCATGTTTTGATCATTCTTGAATTTTACGCCACTATGATTATTTTTGAGGTATTTTTAGACGTGGATAAAACAAAGTACGAATCCTTAATCCTTAATCCTTGTCATTTTGTTTCATGGATTCGCTTGCTTTTAAAAAATATTTTCATCATCCTCGGCCTTAAATGATGATATTATTGAATATCTTTGGCCCAGTAGTGCAAAGATGAATGATTTATGATGAATATCTTGGCCCGTAGTGCAAAAGATGAATGATTTCGATGAATATCTTTGGCCCGTAGTGCAAAGATGAACAGTGTTTAGATGAACATGACTAATCTGGTGAATGTCCTTGGCCTCAGTAGTGCAAGGATGAATATTTGATCTCTTTATATATATTGATTGATGTTATAGGGATAAAATAGACGATGAACTTTAAAATTCATACATAGAAGATAGTAGTTTGCATTCTCTACTTAACTCTTCTAATGAATTATTATTTCCATTGCGAATATTGATTTAAAACTTGTTGTCTATTGTATTCTATTATATTTTTCCTCGTGAAGACAAACGATAATTTTGTTGTATATTATCTTAGTCATAATATTCTTTATCGGCTAGTCGAGCTCACCCTTTTCCTTTTTGTTCCATTTTTCTTCTCGTGGAGGCTAGAATATGGCGAATGCAGCCGGGGTATGGAATGAAAGTTCTAGGAGAGTTGTTTAGTAGTCCTCACCATTGTTGTAAAATAATGTACCAATAATTATGATGAGGATTTATTTGTATGTGGATATTGTCAGATGGCAATATCTCGTATTTAAACTCACAGTTTTACTATTGTAATAATAAAGTTGTAGTTGTTTTCGCAGTGTATTGACAACTCGTAATGGGGGATGTAGACCTATTTTGGGGTGTCACAATTAATAATACCAATAAAACAAAACCGAGTGACTTATCACATAAGCATCAATAATCAATACCGTGTGCTTTGTGCAACTACGCCAGACATCGCATTTTTTAACACTCAAGGTATTTCAACAGCTTAATCAGTAAAACTTTCGCAAGTTATTTTCATAAAGTATTTTTTGTCGTTTTCTCAATCCAAACAATAATTCCGCTAGGGGTCCACCAATGATTGTGTCGTTGCATTTAATATTCCTTGTTAAAACGAATATTCCCCCACCAATTGAATATTATATAACAACTTGCATGTATTTTTGCAAAATTTATAAATATTACCCACAACTATAACATTATATCAAATTCATTCCATAATATTCAAAATTGATATTTATAGAAAATTCAACTTTACTCATAAAAGTTGGGGTCTTACAACCTCCCCTTCTTATGAAATTTTTTCCTCGAAATTAGGGTACGTACTTGGTATGTCGAAGAGGTAAGGATACCTTGATTTCATTTCAGATTCTAACTCCCAAGTCATTTTCTCAACATCGTGGTTTCTCCACAAAACTTTGACTTGAGGTATAACCTTGGAGCGTAGAATATGTTCCTTCTTATCCATGATTTGAACAGGAACCTCTTCATACGTCAAATCTTCCGCTATTTCATCTGGTTCTAACTTAATAATGTGGTTCGGGTCTTCCACATATTTACGTAACATGGATATGTGAAAAATGTTATGAACACGAGACATACTTGGCGGTAAAAGTGAGTCTATAGGCCATGCGGTTCCTACCGATCGAGGATTAAAATGGGCCGATGAATCGAGGATTGAGCTTTCTTCTCTTTCCAAATCTCATAACTCCTTTCCATGGAGCAACACGTAACAACACATGAACTCCTATATCGAATTCCACATCCTTTCAATGAACATCAGCATAACTCTTTTGTCGATCTTGTGAGGTTTTTATACGTTCTTCGGATCGTTTGAATCTTTTCCGTAGTCATACGTATCAACTCAGGGCCCCAACAACGTTTCTTCACTCACCTCATCCCAAAGATAATCAAGAACGACACTTTCTTCCATACAACGCTGAATGTAGCCATGCCAATACTTGCTTGATAATCTGCTTGTTGTTGTAGGAAAACTCCACCAATGGTAAGAACTTGTCCCAACTTCCCTTGAAACCAAGGACACAAAGTCTTAATAGATCTTCAAGAGTTTGAATAGTCCCTCCCATCGTCTCATCCATCCGAGGATGATATGCCGAAGCTAAATCAGAATCTGTGCCCATAGATTTTAAACTAACCCAAAATCGTGAAGTAAATCTTGGGTCTCGATCGAAACTATGGATATCGGCATACCATGCGATCTTACAATCTCGTTTGACATACATAACGAGTAAGACGTTCAAGTGTATAAGTTTTCGTGATCGGAAGAAATGAGCAGACTTGGTCAATCTATCAACAATGACCCAAATCGCATCTATACCTTGAGAAACCTTAGGAAGACCGGTGATGAAATCCATGGTAATGTGCACCCACTTCCATTCTGGAATTTTAAGTGGTTGCAATGGACCTTTTGGTACTTGATGCTCCGCTTTAACTCGTTGACAAGTTAGACACCTTGAGATAAACAACGCTATCTCTCTTTTCATATTGATCCATCAAAATGTATGATGAATATCATGATACATTTTGGTACTCCCAGGATGGATTGCAAACGGTGTGTTGTGCGCCTCCATCATGATTTTATACTTTAGATCAGGGTCGTTAGGAACACAAAGTCTGGAGTTGACTCGAAGTATTCCTTCTTCATCGATTCTTGCTTCCGGCATAACACCTTCTTGCACTTTCTTCCTCATACGCATCAGCTCCTGGTCTGTAGCTTGAGTAGTTTTAACTTTATTAATTAAAGTCGGTTCTACTCATATATTCGCCATCATCACATGGGTCCCTAGAGTCTTTAACTCTATCTCCATCCTTTGCAAGTCACACAAAATGGGCCTTTGTATTGACAATATCGCACTCGTACTTGCATATGATCTTCTACTCAATGCGTCAGCTACCACGTTTGCTTTTCCAGGATTGTATTGGATGGTATGATCATAATCTTTCAACAGTTCAAGCCAACGTCGTTGTCGCATGTTGAGTTCCTTTTGAGTGAAGAAATATTTGAGGCTTTTATGATCCGTAAAGATCTCCACCTTCTCCCCATACAAGTAATGACTCCAAATTTTAAGTGCGAAGACAACAGCAGCTAACTCTAGGTCATGAGTAGGATAATTCCTCTCATATTCTTTGAATTGTCTTGAGGCATAGGCTATGACTTTTCCATGTTGCATGAGAACACATCCCAACCCTTTACCCGCAAGATGTGAGATGACAAATCCCTCTCGAGCGAGATGGTATTGTCGTAAGTCTTGAAATGAGTCTCATCTTGAGCTCTTGAAAACTCTTTTCACATTCTTCGCTCCAACCAAACTTTGTATCTTTCCGAGTCAGCTGAGTTAATGGAGTATCTATTCGAGAAAATCCTTCCATGAATCTCCGATAATAACTAGCTAAGCCGAGAAAACTACGTACTTCGGTCACTGATTTGGGTTGCTCCCAGCTTTGAATTGCTTTATGGCTTGAGATGACCATGATTGATTTTAATGGTTTGGTCTCTTGAATTCGCATAATAGGTTGTTTAGGAATATGAAAGCTAACAACCTTACGAAAACAATCAATTTTAGCATGATGAGTAGTTAACCAATCAATCCCTAGAATCACGTCAAATGCAAGTATTTTCAATGAAATAAGATCGACAGGTAATGTGAGGGTACCGATTTGAACCAAACAAGACTTATAAACAGTGGATGTAATGAAGGTTCTCCCAACGGAGTTTCCATGAGATAAGTCAAAGTCTAATTTCTCCGAGTCAAATTTAATCATTGAGAGCAAGTAGGAGAAATAAAAGAATGGGTAGAACCCAGATCAAATAAAGTATAGATTTCGCTAGAGTTTATGATAAGTTTTACCATGATGACCTCATTCGGGTTCCTTGTTTTCCGGGAGGTCACAACAAACGCCTCCCTCAGACTACCGACTTTGACTTTTTCGGGACTGGCCTTTGGTGCCTCCATCCTAGTGAACTTGTCTTCCGTGAACGACAAAATCTGTCTAAGTGACCTTCTCTTCCACAATTATAACATGCTTTGGATGGCATCGTGCAGTTTGGACTGATATGTCCCTCCCCTCCGCATTTGAAGCATATGATAGGTGGTGGTTCTCCTTCCTTAACAACAGTCTTTGGTCAAAGCCGACGTCTTTCCATCATTATTAAATCTCCTCTCTTGAAATGTCCATTCTTATTGCTTTGGCCTCGATTACCACCAAGTGGTTACCATTTCGGCTCGTTGATTCCCTCCACGCTTGTTGTCACCGCGATGCGATCGCTCTCACCGGTATTATCATTTTAATTTACTCTCTTTTAGTTGCGTTGACTCATTATCGCGCTTTCTACTAATCGAGCCCTATTTACAACATCCGAATACAAACACGGTTTATGAGAAATAAGATGTTCGACGTATCTCCCGCTTCAAACCTCTTAAAAACATATACGCTATTCTCTCTTCATTATCCACCAAGTGGGACGTAAAAGGACAACTCGCAAACTTGGCTTCATCACGCGACACTGGCCATATTATTCGCTTCCAACTTGATGAACTCCACCTCCTTCATGTGACGAATACTTTTCGGAAAAGTACTTGTTGTTGAATAGTTCTTGGAACTTCTCCCAAGACATTTTCGGTCATGCATGTTGAGTACGCTTCTTCGATTCCCACCAAGAATCCGCCTCTCCTCGCAATATAAAAGGCGCAAATGGAACCTTTTTCTCCTTGGAGCATCTCAAGACATCAAATATCTTGGTGATCTGCTTTATCCATGCTTCCGCCTTAAGTGGTTTCGGCTCTCCAATAAACTCTGGTGGTCCCAGCTCCTTGAACTGTTTAGCGGTGACCGTCCGAGAGTTTCTAGTGTTTCCACCTACATTTTGGATAGGAGCCGCTCTCGCCTGCTGTTACATGAATTGCATAAAGCCTCGGAACATTCCAACATTCATCATTTGGTCAGTGTTGTTGTTTGCATGAGGATTGTCGCCTTCCTGATGCACATTATCCTGATTATTGATATGTGGTGAATCAACGATGCTTTCAGACTCCATTGCTATTCTCAACATTCTCGGATGTCATTTTGAGACATCGCCACAAAACAAAATGTTAATTGATATGTAACATATTATCCCTATATTTCGGATTGACCAATTAAATACCAAAAAAAACTTAGGTAGGTCATACTAGCGAAGAATTTCTGTCTCTCCCTCCTAGTTTTAGTCTCACATCTTAGCCAAAGATCATTTCCCTAAGCTTTGATACCAATTGTGGACGCCCCAAAATAGGTATACATCACCTATTCGAAGTCGCCAAATACATGGTACAGAATACAAATATAATCTTTAATATACATCAAGAGAAAGTTGTGAATTTTAATACAAATATTGTCTTCTAGACAATATCCACTCTCAGAATAAGTCCTCATTACATTTATTGTCACACTATTTAACAGAATAATGAGGACTACTAATACTATCACTGGTCCATAACTCCGTTCCCCGACTCGTCCCATCTATATTCTCATTTCACCAGAGAACCGGTGGAAAGAAAGGGTGAGCTCAACTAGCCCAAAGAAGAAATATTATGACTAAGGTAATGCGAGAATAAATTATCATTAGCCTTCAACAAGTGTTAAACCGATAAAATATAACAAACATCAAGTTTAAATCTGCAGCGGAACAAGCAATCCATTAGAAAGTCAAGTAGAGAATAAAATCTACTATCTTCTATGATTTAAAAGGTTTTTCATGACTTTTATCACGAGACTCGACTTAATAAATAATCCACATCATCCTCGCTTTACTGCCAAGGATATTCATTAGTATCACAACCACAAATTATCCATGCACCACAGCCAAGGATATTCGTGTATTCATCAATAGTCATGATCATGCCAACAACTGTCCATCAATGCACTACGGGTCAATGAGGACTTTTTCTACATCATTTGTAACATTACGGTCATGATTACATCGAATAATCCCTGATCATAATCATACCAAGTCCATCTATGCACTACAGGCCACAGATGACTTTCAACATAATATAAACATGAGGATGATGACAATGATATAAGAATTCAATAAAACAAGTTAAAGAATTAATTTATCCAGGAACTAATAACGCCCAAATTGTCAACATGATACTTCTTTGTAGAGTAAAATTCAAGAATGCTCAGAAGAATATTTCTATGAAAAGATACTGGATGAAGCGCAAATATCAAGGATATTCCACTAATTTCATGGAGTATAGAAGTCAAAGTTTTAACCAACTAAGTATAATAAAGAATGGAATAACAAAAGAAATCACCGGGCATGCGATAGATCAAGCATGTAAAAGTTATTCCAATGTAATAATAAATAATGTAATCTGTGTCCAAACAGAAACGCATGCATGTGATATTCCAATGTAATAATAAAGAATGGAACCAGGTCCGGTGTGAGACCCTAGGTTTTATGAATAAATATTTAATTTTCTCAAAATAATTTTTTATTTTTTTATATTATGGAGTGAATTTGATATAATGTTATAGTTATGAGTAATATTTATAAATTTTGCAAAGTATGCAAGTTGTTATAAAATATTCGTTTGGTCGGGGAATATTCTTTTTGTCGGGAAATATCCGTACGACGACACAATCATTGGTGTACCCCACAACGGAAGTATTGTCGTAGTTAGAAAACGACAGAATTATCTTTTCTAAAAATAACGGTGAAAGTGTTATCGTTAAAACTGTTGAACTACCCGGTAGTAAAAAATACAAAGAATGTCTGGCGTGGTTACATAGTAGTAGCACACAAGATTGATTATTGATACTTACGTAAGAAGTCACTCAGTTATACTCAATTATTGCTACAATAATTGCTGCATCATATCTCTCATATTATTGATTCAATTATTGTTACAGTATCATCTGCATAATATGTTATACTATTAAATTAATAATTGAGACGACAATGTTATTCATATTATTATTTGCAATATTGACAATGTCTAGAAGTTCTGTCAAGGAGGTATTTGGTCACCTAATTGCGCGCCAATAAGGAGAAACTTTATCTAAAGCCCCTCTTTCCGGAACGACACGGTTGTTAAATATTGTGAGTTATAATATTAATGATGAATAAGTTGTGTTGATTAAAGATGAAATTGATTGTTCCATTGTATTGGGATTATTAGTGTTAGTGGAAATTGATATTTATTTTGATGATAATTGATGTTTGGAGGTTATATTGTTCACTCGGGTATTCGGAGCACTTTTTGTGTCGGAGTACTATTCACGAGTTACTATTCATGGGGTACTATTGATTCACATTCTTATACTATTAGGGGTGGCGGTGCAAGATTGATAATACTTGCATGACTAGTTAAAAATGGAGGTATAGTTGAAGGTACTATACTGTAATTAATTTTTTCACATAATTATACTATTTATTCACATGATTGTACTATTGATTCACATGATTTACTATTAGGGGAATTGGTACGAGATTGATAATACTTGCAGGACTAAATTAAAAATGAAGAAAAAGAGGAAGGTATTATACTGTAATATTTTGAGCCCCAAAACGTGCAATTATCGAAACAGTATTTTCCTATAAATAGAAGCTCATTCTTCTTTCATTTCTCACCAATTCACAAAAGCTCTAGAGCAATTATTATAGAGAGAAATTATAGAGAGAAAAAAGAAAAATATTCAGCTACTTCACTACTCCTATATCCAGTACTCTTCTTTTTAAGGTAAGGGATATTATTTGTTGTACTCGTAAGGGGTATTAGTTCTTTCTTTCGTCTTCATGAAGAGAACTTCTGTTATTCCATTCTTTGTTATTATGTTGGAATAACCTGTCTATGCGAAGTATCGCATACTTGGTGAAATTTTTCTGTTATTCCATTCTTTATTATTCTGTTGGAATATACCTGCTCACAAGGTTCTACCACGGATTCGGGTTAAAATCTTTTATTATTATGTTGGAATATCCTCATGCGCAAGCGTTTCTACGGACACGTTTTTCATCTTTATTATTCTATTGGAATATCTCATCGTCATGCGTTTACGCCTTTGAATTCGATTCCAATTTTTATTATTCTATTGGAATATCCTGTCTGTGTGTTTTACGCCGGACCTAATTCTGTTATTTATTATTCTATTAAAATAACCTGTCGTGCGGTCTATCGCATGCCTGGTGATTTCTTTTGTTATTCCATTCTTTATTATACTCAGTTGGTTAAAGATTTGACTTCTATACTCCATGAAATTAGTGGAATATCCTTGATATTTGTGCTTCATCCAGTATCTTTTCATTGAAATATTCTTCTGAGCATTCTTGAATTTTACTCCACAAAGCAGTATCATGTTGAAAATTTGGACGTTATTGATTCCTGGATAAATTAATTCTTGAACTTGTTTTATTGAATTATTATGTCATTGTCATCATCCTCATGTTTATATTATGTTGAAAGTCATCTGTGACCTGTAGTGCATAAATGGACTTGGTATGATTATGACCAGGAATTATTCGGTATAATCATGACCGTAATGTTACAAATGATGTGGAAAAAGTCCTCATTGGCCCGTAGTGCATTGATGGACAGTTTTTGGTATGATTATGGCTATGGATTCTCTTCGGCCAAGGGTGCAAAGATGAATTATTTTATGGCATGATCAGGACTGTTGATGAAAACATGATTATCTTTGGCCCGTAGTGCATGGATAATTCGTGGTCGTGATACTAAATAATATTCTTGGTTGTAGTGCAGGGATGATTTGATGATGTGAATTATTTATTAAGCTGAGTCTCTGCGATAAAAGTGATGAAAAACCTTTTAAATCATAGAATATAGTAGATTTTATTCTCTACTTGACTCTTCTAATAGATTGTTTGTTCACCGCAGCTTAAACTTGATGTTTGTTATATTGTACGTTTACTTATTTGTTGAAGGCTAACGATAATTTATTCTCGCATTATCTTAGTCATAATATTTTTATCGGGCTAGTTGAGCTCACCTTTTACTTTCATTGTTCTCTTGTGAAATGAGAACGAAATTTGGGACTAGTCTGGGGAACAGAGTGATGGTTCTAGATGGTGCATTAGTAGTCCTCACTATTTCGTGAAATAGTGTAATAATAAATGTAATGAGGACTCCATTGAGTGTGGATATTGTCTAGATGACAATATTTGTATTAAAACTCACAACATATGTTTTGTCGATTTTACACACATCGTTGTATAATTAGTTTGTATTTGTATTGATTACCATGTATTTGGCGACACTAAGTAATAGGTGATGTATTCCTCTTTTGGGGCGCCAGCGGTTGGTATCAAAGCTTAGGGATATGATCCCCTGCTAAGATGTGAGACTAGAACTAGGAGGGAGAGACAGGGAATTCTTCGCTAGTAGTATGACCTACCTAAGTTTATTTGGTATTTAATTGGCCTGGTCGGAGTATAGGATAATATGTGATGTCAATTAACCCTTGTTTTGTGGCGTGATTTGAAAATGACATCCGAGAATGTTGAGAATAACAATGGAGCACATGAGACCGTTGAGTCTCCACATATCAATAATCAGGACAATGTGCAACAGGATGGCGATAATCCTCTTGTATACACCAACACTGATCAATTGATGAACGACGGTACGTTTAGGAGCTTTTTAGAATTCATGCAACATCGGAAGGAGGCTCCCTGCTCATAATGCAGAGGAAACAATAGAACCTACCATTGGTCACCGCTAAGCAATTCAAGGAGCTGGGACCACCGGAGTTTTTGGGAAATCCAGAACCACTTAAGGCAGAGACGTGGTTAAAACAGATCACCAAGATATTTGATGTCTTGGGATGCTCTGAGGAACAAAAGGTTCCCTTTGCCACCTTTATGTTGCGTGAAGAGGCAGACATCGGTGGGAATCAGAAACGCACTTGACTGACGACGCACTCAAGATGTCTTGAGAGAAGTTCCAAGAGCTGTTCAACGACAAGTACTTTCCTAAAAGTATTCATCACATGAAGGAGGTGGAGTTTATCAAGTTGGAACAAAATAATATGAACGTGTCGCAGTACGAAGCCAAGTTTGTCGAGTTGTCCAGATTTGCGTCCCATTTGGTTGATAATGAAGAGAGAATGACGCGAATGTTTCTAAGAGGTTTGAAACCTGAGATACGTCAATATCTTATCTCTCATAAACTGTGTTTATATTTAGATATTGTAAATAGGGCTCAGTTAGTGGAGCGCGATAATGAGTCAACGCAACTAAAAGAGAAACACAAAAGTGATAATAATAATGGGATAACAACCATCAAAGCAAAGGACAATAAGCATGGAGGAATCAACATGGCAGAAATGGTAACCACTTCGGTGGTAATCATGGTCAAAACAATAAGAATGGACATTTCAAGAAGAGAAGGTTCAACAATGACGTGAAGACGTCGACACCAGCACCCGTTTCAAAGGAAGAAGAACGACCACCGGTCGTATGTTTCAAATGCGGACAGGAGGGACACATTCGTCCAAACTGTACGCAGCAATCCAAAGCGTGTTTTAATTGCGGAAGAGAAGGTCACCTAACTCGATTTTGTCGTATGGTGAAGTCAATTCCAGCTGGGATAGTGATGCCAAAGGATGTCCCAGACAAGCCAAAGTCGGTAGTTTAAGAGAGCATTTTTTTTTCGTGACAAGGAACTTGAATAAAATTATCACGGGTATGTTAGTCATAAACTCTTGCAAAGTCTATACCGTGTTAGATACCGGTTCTACTCACTCTTTTATTTCACCTAGTTGTGTTCAATGTTTGAATTTAACTCCGGAGAAGTTAGATTTTGATTTATCTGTTGAAACTCAGTTGGGAGAAACCTTCATTACCTCCACTATTTATAAATCTTGTTCAAATCAACACTTTCACGTTACATGTCGATCGTATCTCTTTGAAAATACTTGCCTTTTATGTGATTTTAGAAATCGATTGGTTAACTACTCATCATGCTTTTCATAAGGTAGTTAGCTTTCATATTCCTAACTAACTTGTTATGCGAATTCAAGCAAGAAAATCACTAAAGTCAATCATGGTCATATCAAGCCATAAGTAAAGAGCCCCGGTCCTTTCGTTGTTGACTTCCTTGTGTGGAATGCACCGAAACCAGACTTTCTATAGGCGACGATGTGAATGACGATGATAAGTTGATAGGTATCAATGTGACGTGTTACCCAAGTCTTGGATGAGAGTCACAGTTTTGAATGATATTTCTATTGTTAATAAATTTCCTGACGTATTCTTGAAGACTTCTTAGCCTACCCCTAGAGCGTGAAATCGAATTTTGTATTGACCCCAGTACAAAACCCATTTCTAAAACCCTCAAATATTTCTTTACTTAAAACGAATGTAACATGCGCCAAAGACGTTGGCTCGAGCTGTTGAAGATTACGATCATACCATTCAATACCATCGTGGGAAAGCGAACGTGGTAGTTGATGCGTTGAGTAGAAGATCGTATGCGTTTACGAGTGTAATGTTGTTAACACAAAGACCCATTTCGTATGACTTATAAATGATGAAGATAGAGTTAAAGTATCTAGGAACCCACGTGAAGATAACGAATATACGATTAGAATCGATTTTAATCGATAAAGTTAAAGCCGCTCAAGCTACATACTCAGAGCTGATGAATGAAGAAGGTTTTAGAGGGCGTTATTCTAGAAGCAAGAATAGATGAAGAGAGGAAATCTCAACCCTCGATTTTATTGGCCCATTTGAAATCCTTGGTCGAGTAGGAACTATGGCTTATAGACTAGTTTTACCATCAAGTATGTCGCGTGTTCATAACGTATCGATGTTACGTAAATATGTGGACAACCCGAACCACATTATTAATTTAGAACCGAACGAGATAGCGGATGATTTAACGTATGATGAGATACATTTTAAAATCTTGGATAAGAAGGATCGTATTCAACACTCAAAGGTTATACCTCAAGAGTTAGAATCTGAAATGAAGTCAAGGTATCCTCATCTCTTCGGCATTCCAGGTACGCACGTAAATTTTGAGGGCGAAATTCCATAAGGAGGGGAGATTGTGAGACCCCAAATTTTATGAATAAATATTTAATTTTCTCGAAATAATTTTTTATTTTTTTATATTATGGAGTGGATTTGATATAATGTTATAGTTGTGGGTAATATTTATAAATTTTTCAAAGTATGCAAGTTGTTATAAAATATTCGTTTGGTCTGGGAATATTCTTTTTTTCGGAGAATATCCGCATTTACGACACAATCATTAGTGTACCTTTAATAACGGAAGTATTGTCGTAGTTAAAAACCATGTAATTATATTTTATAAAAATAACGGTGAAAGTGTTACCGTTAAAACCGCTGAACTACTTTGTAGTAAAGTAAAGAATATGCGATGTCTGCGTGCATAAGCATAGTAGCACCAGATTGATTATTGACACTTACGTAAGAAGTCACCGAGTTATACTCAATTATTGCTCACAAGAATTGTTTGATCATATCTCTCATATTATTGATTCAATTATTGTCACAAAGATCATCCGCATAATATGTTATATTATTAAATCAATAATCGAGACGACAACGTTATTCATATTATTATTTGCAATATCGACAATGTCTGTAAGTTCACAAGGAGAGATTTGGTCACCTAATCATGGCTACCAATAAGGAGAAATCCTTATCGAAAAGCCCCCCCTCTTTCCTCGGGAACGACCATTTGGTTGTTAAATATTGTGAGTTATAATATTAATGATGAATAAGTTGTGTTGATTAAAGATGAAATCGATTGTTCCATTGTATTGGGATTATTAGTGTTAGTGGAAATTGACATTTATTTCGATGATAATTGATGTCCGGAGGTTATATTGTTCACTTGTATTCGGAGCACTTTTCGTGGTTTCCGAGTACTATTCACGAGTTACTATTCACGAAGTTACTATTTACGAGGGTACTATTGATTCACATTCTTATACTATTAGGGGGTGGTGGTGCAAGATTGATAATACTTGCATGACTAAGTTAAAAATGGAGGTATAGTTGAAGGTACTATACTGTAATTAATTTTTTCACATAATTATACTATTTATTCACATGATTGTACTATTGATTCACAATATTTACTATTAGGGGAGTTGGTGCGAGATTGATAATACTTGCAGGACTAAATTAAAAATGAAGAAAAAGAGGAAGGTATTATACTGTAATATTTTGAGCCCCAAAACGTGCAATTATCGAAACAATATTTTCCTATAAATAGAAGCTCATTCTTCCTTCATTTCTCACCAATTCACAAAAGCTCTAGAGCAATTATTATAGAGAGAAATTAAAGAGAGAAAGAAGAAAAGTATTCAGCTACTTCACTACTCCTATATCCAGTACTCTTCTTTTTATGGTAAGGGATATTATTTGTTGTACTCGTAAGGGGTATTATTTCTTTCTTTCATCTTCATAAAGAGAACTTCATTATTCCATTCTTTGTTATTATGTTGGAATAACTCGCCTATGCTCAATACCGCATACTTGGTGAAATTTTTTCATTATTCCATTCTTTATTATTCATTTGGAATATCACATTCTCATGCGTTCTATGCCGGACTGGTTTCATCTTTTATTATTATGTTAGAATATCACGTTTATGCGTTTTCTACTTGGGACCTGGTTCCGTCTTTATTATTATTCATTTGAATATTATTACATGCATGCGTTTTACGTGGGACACGATTCCCTCTTTATTATTCCATTTGGAATATCCCATCTGCATGCTTTTGCGTTGGGACCGATTCCGTTATTTATTATTTCGTTGGAATAACCTCGTCTGCGTGTGGTCTATCGCATGCCTGGTGACTTCTTTTGTTATTCCATTCTTTATTATACTCAGTTGGTTAAAGTTTTAACTTCTATACTCCATGAAATTAGTGGAATATCCTTGATATTTGTGCTTCATCTAGTATCTTTTCATGGAAATATTCTTCAAGCATCTTGAATTTTACTCCATAAAGCAAAGATCATGTTGATAATTTGGACATTATTGATTCTGGATAAATTAATTCTTGAACTTATTTTATTGAATTATTATGTCATTGTCATCATCCTCATGTTTATATTATGTTGAAAGTCATCCGTGGACCTGTAGTGCATAGATGGACTTGGTATGATTATGATCAGAATTATTCGGTATAATCATGACCGTAATGTTACAAATGATGGAAAAAATCCTCATTGCCCGTAGTAGTGCATTGATGGGATGCTTTTGGTATGATTATGGCTATGGATTCTCTTGACCAAGGTGCAAAGATGAATTGTTTTATGGCATGATCAGACCGTTGATGAAAACATGATTATCTTTGGCCCGTAGTACATGGATAATTCGTGGTCGTGATACTAAAGAATATCCTTGGTACGTAGTGCAGGAGGATTTGATGATGTGGATTATTTATTGTCGAGTCTCGCCGATAAAAGTGATGAAAAACCTTTTAAATCATAGAAGATAGTAGATTTTATTCTCTACTTGACTCTTCTAATGGATTGCTTGTTCCAATCTTGATTAAACTTGATGTTTGTTATATTGTATCGGTTTAACACTTGTTGAAGGCTAACGATAATTTATTCTCGCATTATCTTAGTCATAATATTTCTTACCGGGCTAGTTGAGCTCACCCTTTTGCTTTCATTGTTCTATTCAGGAAATGAGAACGTAGATGGGACTAGTCGGGGAACAGAGTGATGGTCCTAGATGGTGCATTAGTAGTCCTCACTATTCTATGAAATAGTGTAATAATAAATGTAATGAGGACTCTATTGAGTGTGGATATTGTCTAGATGACAATATTTGTATTAAAACTCACAAAGATATATTTTGTCGTATTTTACACATTGTTGTATAATTAATTTGTATTTGTATTCAAATTACCATGTATTTGGCGACTCGAATAGGTGATGTATTCCTATTTTTGGGTCATCACATCACGCCAAACGCATGCGTACATGATATTCCAATGAATAATAAAGATTGGAACCGTGTCCGGCGTAAAACGCATGCATGGATATTCCAATGGAATAATAAAGAATGGAACTGTGCGGCGAAACGCATGCATGTAGGATGTTCCAATGAATAATAAATAATGGAATAAATGTAAGAATTTCACCAAGTATAGGGTATCCAGCATATATATAGGTTATTCCAATGAATAATAAAGAATGGAATAACAAAAGAATTTCACCAATAAGAAAGAAGAAATACCCCTAACGAGTACAACAAATAATATCCCTTACCATAAAAGAAACTGAATATAAGAGTAGGGAGGGAGCAAAATACTTTTCTATAACTTCTCTATAATTTCTCTCTCTAGAGTTTCAGTGAATTCGTAGAAATAATGAAGGAATGAACTTCTATTTATAGAAAAATGAACTGCATAGTAACTAACTCATGAACGGTCCAGATTGATTTACTTTAATCTGACGGTCCATATTTAAAGCAAAATCTTTTAAATAAAATATAATATATTCTATTTATAATCTAATAAACCGAATAACTTTATAAAAGATTTTACTATGCAAACACTATGCAGGCACTATGCAAACACTATGCATAATAAAATATAATATATTTTAATTATTGTCTAATAAAACTGATAACTTTATAAAAGTATTTCATTTTTATATATAAAAAGGTTTTAGTATTAGCCTAATAAAATGAATAACTTTATAAAACTATTCTATTTTATATAAAAAGCTTTTCTGTTTTATTACATTAATAATACCAATAAAACATAACCGAGTGACTTATCACATAAGCATCAATAATCAATACCGTAAGCTCTTGTAACTACGGCGTACATCGTACTTTTAACACCGGTGTTTCAACAGTTAACAGTAAAACTTTGCCGTTATTTTCATAAAAATATTTTTGTCGTTTTCTCAATCCGACAATAATTCCGTTAATGAGGGTCCACCAATGATTGTCTTAGTTGTACGAATATTCCTGTTAAAATGAATATTCCCCGACCAATCGAATATTATATAACAATTTGTGTACTTTGCAAAATTTATAAATATTACCCACAACTATAACATTATATCAAATTCATTCAATAATATTCAAAAATGATATTTATAGAAAATTAATCTTTATTCATAAAAGTTGGAGTCTTACAACTAAGGTAATCTAGATAGGTTGTAAGCCAATAATCTGACCTCTTTATCGTCATAGCCGTCTGCTTCTGAATACTTAGAGCATCCAGAAATTCCAAGTACACTGATCCATCGAATAAGTTTACATCCATTGTGACCAGTTTTGCTAAGTCATCAACCATTATATTGTTCTTCCGATCCATCCCTTAGAAAGAGTAAAAGTTGAAATAGTGTAGCTGACTCTTTAACTTCACACAAATATTTGGTCAATCGTGCCCCTTAAGCCTATTATTCTCCTGTTATTTACTTAACAACTAATTATGAGTCATTGAATATAAGCAAATACTGAACCTCCAAACTCCATGCCAGCCATAACCCTGCTAGGATTACCTAATATTCGGTCTCGTTATTAGTTTTCTTGAACCGAAAGTGTATTGTCTGCTGGACTTTAAACTCATTGGTGCTACTCAGTATAACTCCCGCCCCACTTATGTTTATTGTCAAAGATCCATCCACATAAAGAGTCAAAGAAGATTGTATCAACTGAACCCTAATCATCAGGCGTACCTCCTCTTTAGGCCAAACCTGCGGATTAGGTTTGGTAAACGAGCACTCAATCATAAAGTCTGCTAAAGTCTAACCCTTTATTGCCGTTCACGAATGATACTCCAAGGAAAACTGGTTTAATTCTACCACCCAAGCCAACATCCTTCCAGAACCATTTGACTTATTGATCACCTTCTTCACAAATTAATCAATAAAAATAACAACCACCCGACCTTGAAAATAGTGTTGAAGTTTCTGACTGGAAATAATCAAAGCACAAACAAACTTCTCCAAATTCGCATATCTAGTCTCTGCATCCCTGAAGGGTCTAAATTATACTATTTTTTTTTATGATAACAAAATAAGAATTAAAAGTCTTTAGAAAAACTAGAATAGAATCCTCTCTATAGGATTTTATATTGCACGGTACATTATTTTATTTTCCTATGACTCAAATTATTTAATTAGTCCAAAAGGAACTATAATTCAATGATTTAACAAATGGAATAAAATTATTTTTCTAAACAATTTGACTTTATGATTTTGGTTGTTCTTGATTTCAGTATATAAACGTAGAGTAAAATCTTTAGATTGTAGAATGACTTAACTCTACGATGCTAGTATCTCTGCTATACGACACTATGATTTTGATCGTTCTAGCTTTCAGTGTAGAAATGTAGAGTGAATCATCAGATAGTAGAATGACTTAACTACATAATACTAGACTTTACATTTTATAGTAGCTCTATGATAGTAGAGTGACTTTACTTCTTTACTCTACGATAGTAGAGTGACTTAATTATTTACTCTACAAATTTATATTTTGATTAACGATCTTAGAGTTATCTTTAAGTAGTTTACTTCTTTACTAAACGATAGTAGAGTGACTACAATCTTTACTTCACGAACTTATATTTTACTCAACGATCTTAGAGTTCTCTTTGAGTACTTCACTTTTGTACTCTACGATAGTAGAGTGACTACAATCTTTAATCTACGAACTAATATTTAAATTAACGATCTTAGAGTTCTCTTTGAGTATTTCTATTTTTTTTACTCTACAATAGTAAAGTGACTGTTATTTAACTCAACGATCTTAAAGCTCTGTTTGATTACTTCATGATAATAGAGTAACTTCAGCATTTACTCAACTAATTTTCAGATATTGTTATTACAAGGCTATACTCTACGATCTTGGAATCAAGTTAAGTTCAATATGTTCTAACATAAGATTTAAAAATTCAAGTACTCCCTCCATCCCATAGTTATAGGCTGATTCTTTTGGCACATAGTTTAAGAAAATCAGTTTAAGTGGCAATTTTTAACATAATTTTTCACATATACCCCTTAATATAGAATTAATGAATAAGTTAATTACTCCTTACTTATCACACTAGAACTCTCAACTTCATTGATTAACGTGTACTGACCATTAAAATCCATAATCATAGAACTTTAACTAAAGAGAATACAACAACATTAAATGTGGTGATAAAAATAATGACATTGAATGTTGTTTATTCAAAAAAAGAGTAATGGTTGAATATTTATTATAAGGGCATAAAAGTAAAACAATGAACCAACTAAATTTTATAAATAGTAAGTAGCCTATATATTGGGACATCTCAAAATGGAAAATCAGCCTATAACTATGGGACGAAGGGAGTATTTTTTATTTGGACAAAAAGAATGTAATCATTCTCTCTCTATTCTCATAAACCATATGTGCTTTCTTTCTCTTCTCACTTCACCCGAATAAGTGTAAAGAAAGGCACACTTTCCAATGCAGTGCAAAATCATCGATCCACGTGGCAAGAAAAGTTTATTCAACTCTTTCAGTCACATAACTAAGAAAAAAAAAGAAAAGGCTGGGTGGATATTGACCATTGGATCAATAATCGAATCAAACTAATCCTAACCATTCATTTAAATATTTTTGGCCTATAAATATTGGCATACTCCATTCATTTCTCTTCAATCGAGCCAAAGCCAAACTCTACCCACAATTCTCTCTCAATCTCAAATTCTCAAAACGCTATATTCTAGTGGGATTGAAAGTGATCAGAAGAGCAATAAAAATGCATATTGCTATTACAAAAAATTAACACATTGTTCTTCTACACAAATTAGCACACACACTTTATTATATTTTGTGATAACATATCACTTTCTTATTTGTGTTTAATAATATTATTATTGTTATATTTGTTACACATATTGAACATCACAAGCAAAATGCACTTTCATTTGCATTTATTTATATCATCTTAAATTAACAACTTATATATATATATATATATATATATATATATATATTAATATGAACTTTATACATAGTGCTTTCGAAGAGCGAAAAAAATAAGTGACCAAACCTTCAGTAACTATCCACTAAGTACAAAACGTACCGGATATGCTCACTTGAAATTCGTGAACTGTAGTCCTTTCTAGTAAAGTTAGACAATTTTTCTCAAGATTGGATAACTAGTTTATCCTTATAATTCTTATAAAGGAAAATTGCTCCTTTGTGTATAAAAATATGATTCGTATATAATCTTCTCTTTAAGAGTGATAAGCAAAATGTTAGAATTTTAGCCTAAAATCAAGTGGATTTTGTTAGAGTTTGTATATTTAAATTTGATGATGAATGAGCTTAATGTATATTTTACCACTATGATTTTTACAGTCCTTATAAAGAATTGATCAAATGTACAAGAACTTAGATTAGAATGATCAAATAATGTTAGGTTGATCTTAAAGAAACTATTTTGATGTATAGTGGATAGGTTTTTGATTATTTGTAAAGATACTCTGCTAGTTTGAATGGATCGCAGAGTAAGCTTAATTGCAACACATTAAGCAGATCGCGGAGCTACTGGGAGCTATCGTAAAGTTCATTGCAAATCTTAAAGTAGTATTTAGTTCGTAAAGTGAACACGTGAATCTCCCAATCAAGAAAAATTTGTTGAGAAGGACCTGATTGTAAAGGAGTCAAGTCTGTCAAACTGACTGATATTGAAGCATTGCAAATTGAAGGTCCCGATCCATTAAGTAAACATCCTTGGTTGAAATAAAATATCAGAATAAGTGCTTACCAACTAATTGGTGATAGTGATACGTTAAGGGTGTTAGGTGAGAAAGCGGACTGATGTGATAGGCAAGCAAAAGGAACTGTCACCTAGGTTTAAAATGTCAGCATCAAAGATCCTAGGATATCTAAGCATTAAATGTACAAATAAACATCTAGCAACGAGAAGATTTCTAGCCGAGTATAAAAGGCTATAAGGATTCAAACAAAAAAAAGGATGCACACTGATAAAAAAAGAGGCCAAATCTCTGCAAAAGAAAAAGAACAAACTCAACGATCCTAAATATACAGTTTGAGCTGCTAAGTACTTGAGAAGAAAAGTTTAATGCCAGCTTAGCAACACCTCTCAACAGAAATCAATCATCAGATCATCAGAGGTCTAAGAGTCTTTGTCTTAGTGACTAAACATCCAAGTCTGTTGAGATTGAAAAGGTCTTTGTGCCCTTATCATTGTGACTAAATATCCAAGTCTGTGGGGCTTGAAGAGGGCAAAGTGTCCTTGTTTATGTGATTAAATTCTTAGTGGATTTTCTACTAGGAGTTGTTCAGTCTCCGAACTACTTAAAATTGCATGTGTTGTTTATTTAATGCTCTTATCATTTATATGTTTACTTATCTTATTTATCTTGCAAATACTCATAACTGATATTTATTTTAAATCTTCAAAGGGTTTTCCAAAAGAAATATTCCATTGTGCTTAACCAATCAGATTAATAATATATCTGGTAACATATTATTAATTAACATGATTTAAAGAAAAATATATATTTAACCCCCCACCCATTAGATCTATAAGTGCTTTTGGGAAATAACAGGTTTCATTAATCATTTAAAATGAATCCATATTCCAATGTGTTCTACTCTATGAGTAGATTAAAATCAAGTATTTAGAAGCTCAAATCCATGGGGTAATTAATGAGAAATTAACTCCCAAAGATCTCCCTTGGAAATGATAATAAATACTTGTGGGAAGCTAAGCCTACATCGGTTAAGAACTAAAAGTAAATTGAGTTTATATACAATTAGTTAGCGCTTGGGTTTAGGCCCCAAGGGGCACCCAACTTTGTGGAGGGGAGAGGACCTAGCCAAGGCTTAGTTTGAAACATACGTGCGCGTCGCCACTGACAGGCCGGGCCGGGCTAGGGCTTATGGCTCGAGACTTGTGGTTCGTGAATTTGGTTCATTGTATATATTTCTGGGCATAATTTATTTAAATTTTATTTTATTTAGTTCTATTATCAAAACTCTGACATTTTCAGAATAGTTATTTATTATCAAAACTGTGTCGTTTTGTGAAGCGCTATCTGTCCAAACGGAAGCATCAATACTGCATCGTTTTGGAAAGTGCCATCTATCTGAACGAAAGCGCTAAAACTACGTCATTTTTTTGAACATATGCCATGTCATTCCTTTTCAAAGGGTTGTGTCCCATCTGATGGGTCACTAAACCCTCCTATAAATAGACTAGGGGGCAGACATTTGGAGCATTCAAATCATCGAAGCATTAAGCATTCTAGTCTTCATTATTTCATAAGTTATTCATAGTTTATTTTGAGAGAGAAGTTCAGAACATTAGTTTGGTTCGTTGTGTGTGTTATTTGCCGTGCTGCTATAACACACGTTGTCATTGTATCCTGGGAGACAAGTGCCACTAATTTTAAGGCATAATTATTTTAAGGACATAGTACCAAGTATTAACCTTGACATATTAATTTCTTGCAATTCTGGTTTGTTAGTTCCCATAGGCACACAATAGATCTAGAAGGGGGAGGGGTTGAATAGATCTTTTTTAATTTCAAATACTTTTCCTGTATATTTAGTATTGCTAACGGATTAACATATGGAAAATATAAGAATCTTTTCAAGCACAACAGGATAAGTAAAAGACCCCCTTCATTGATATATTTATGAACTTACATACATTGTTCGTAGAGTTAGTTTAGTTGTAAGCAGTTAATACATATATAGCATTTATAGCAGTTAGGTACATAATGTAAATGACATAAAGTAAATGACTGAATGTAAAAGACACAAGGGATTTTAAGTGGTTCAGAGTCTCAAGCTCCTAATCCACTCTTCTGCTTTAACAAGCAGGAATTCCACTAAGGAGGGGCAGCACCCTAAATCACTAAGATTCTTTGAAGGCCAACAGCCTTGGAACTTCAGTTCATTGAGAACTCTTCAAGCCCAGCAGGCTTGGAACTCCTCTAGTTCACTAAGAACTCTTCAAGCCCAGTAGGCTTGGAACTTCATTTAGTCCCTCCGGACAAGGACCCCTCAGGCCCTGGCTACTTGTTGTTGTAGTTGTTATTGTAGTAGTTGTTGTTGGTGCTTTGCTGCTAAGATATCTTGAAGCTTGAACATCTTTTGTACTTAACAGCTTGACGTGGTCCTCTTTGCATTCTGCGTAGAGTCTAGACCACCTCTTCTCTGGTGTAGCTAATCTTTAAACTGTTCATCCCATCTTCTTCTGATGTCAGCTGTGCACCATCACCATTTAAGTTTACTAAGCCTTTGAGCTTTTGGTAGACTTTGTCTGGCACTTAGCATTCCCTGAACCCTTCTTGAATGGTATGCATACACGGTTCTGCATCTGTTCTGTTTCAACTTTTGGTTTATGGTGATTCGTAGAGTGGCTCTCTAGATCTTCTTTGTGCTCTGCCACTTTTCTGAATGCTATCTTCTTGGCCTTCTCGGCTCCCAACTTAGCTGCTATCTTTAGTGGCATTCTCATCCTTGTTGAGTGAAGCTTTAGTCTAGTCAAGTCCTTCTTCAAATCTACTTCACTTCCTCCTTCGTAGTCTCATTGCTACTAAGACTTGTTATGTTCAGTTCTAGTAGAACTCGTAGAGTTAACAATATAGCATTTCAACAACTCAACGATTCTTTAATTTAGCAACTCTTAATCTTTGAAGCTCTAACTGATATATACTCCTCCATAATCTTCTCGTTGGAATATAGTTGTTAGGAACTATTTGAATTGCTTCGCAGATCTCGAGTTATTTGGTGCAGACTGCAGATATGACATGACATCCCCTTTTTCATTTTTATGACACTGTAGTCTACTATTTCACCCACCCCGTCAGACATGTCACTTTGGTGTGTCAGACAGGTAGTCATATTTATTTCTTCTTTCTGATTCCTCGATCAGAACATCAAGAATTGTCCTTTTGCATCGATGCTTTCAATTAGCTACGTTCGAATATCAGTTTTCAGATTAAACCGTTGCCAATTCTTCAATCTTCAGATGACCAAACTCTACAATTCTGATGCAGATGTTCTTGGACCAGATCGTACTGTGTCTTGTTGAATGTTGTTCAGACTGGTTGAGACAACACTACGATTCTAAAGAGTGTTCATTGGATCTTCAATGTAGAACATCTCTTCCTTCTCTTGTGCAGTGCTTCAACACTTCTGTTTGCCTTAACTGATCTCAGGAACTGATAACTTGACTTCTTGTTCTGGCCTCTTCTGAATAGCAAGACACGTCAGATTTGTGGCATGCCCAACTCTCTTTCTCCTTGTGATCTCCCGTTCACTTATCACCAATGGTCTGACCCATGCTTAATTACTTTTGCCTTGTTCTTCATAAGCTGGCTAGTATCTCTGTGTAAACTGCATCAGTTCCTGCTTTGTTTGGCAAACACTACGATCCTGGTTAATCCCAAGATCGTTGTCTTCTGCTCTCTTGACATCTACTGCACTTGCTAACTTTCTTTAGTCAGTCACTTTTACTGAAGTCTTATTCTGATCGACTTGTGGAAGATTCATCTTGAATGACTTCACAACTCAATCTGGATGCTGATTGGGTTGGTGCTTAGATCTTCTGTTAGCTTACATGACATTCGTTGAGTGCTCTCTGGTTTCTTCCAGGAAGAATGTATCTTTGCAACTCAGACCAGAGGCTTCATACATTGGATATTCTGGGAGTGCTCATTTGTTGAGAATCGTGTTGACTCTACGATTCTGCCTTGGCTTTGTGAGCACCTCTGTTGAAGCCTTAGTTCTTCACACTATGATTTAGCTTTGGTTATGCAGACACTACGACTCCGAGATTAGATCTTGACAGACTACGATTTTTGCCTTAACATTTGATGTCCTTGTCTGATCTAGCTTGACTACGATTTCTGCCTCTGGTATGATCAGTAGACTATACGACTTCAATTGTGGTCTACGATTCTTGACTTGGCTTTGGCAGATGCTCGGTCGGCTCTTAGACAGGCTATCTCTAGGATTCTGAACATGACTTCCTCAGCAGACTACGGCTCTGAGAAAGTTCTTCTCGACACACTACGATCCTTCCTCGCCTCTCCTGGCAGACTACGAACTCCGAGATCTACTATCTTGCAGACTACGATTCCGCCTTGATAGTTCTCAAGTTTTCCATGACTAACAAGCTTGATCTTTCAATATTTATAGTCCTTGTACATCATTTCTTTTTAAGGACTTTACAAAGTTGTTTTGCTTATGTAGGATCAACCTAACATATTTGATCAATTCTTTCTAAGTCGTTGTACATATATTCCTCTTATCTAACAAACGACTTTACAGCTTTCCTTTATGCAAGCATACTTACATATTCATTCATTTATATCATAATCAAATCATATATAAATAGAAATAACATTCTCATGTATATTCCTAACAATCTCCCCCTATTTGATTATGACAAAAATAATTAGTGTCATGTTTGGCTAGCTTATTAATCCATTTTCTAATTTATTTTAATTAACTTATTTATTATATAGTTTAATAATGTCACGCCCATTTAAGTAATTAATCAAATATATTATTTAATTCAATTAAAAAAATAGAATAGTTCCACATTAAATCACATAGTCACATAATTAAATTCTCATTTATTAATTATGTCAAGTCATTAAATCTCTAATTAATTATTAAATTAATTAGAATAATATTATGCTTATTAAATAATTCATTTAGTCAAATAAGCTCAATTAAATGCATACTTTTGAATAATAAATTCTCCACATTAATTTAATCAATGTAACACATATAGTTAAATTAATCTACCACAAATTCATCAATTAATTATTCAACCCAATAATTAACCATCAAAAAAATTTATTTAATTCAATAAATATTCAAATTAAATTACAAAAATCTCGTTCGTCACAACATCTCCATTTACTAAATATTTTTACTGTAACAGAAATGGTCATTCTTTTCACATGTGTAATGCTCGAAATGAAAATTATAAAGGAAAAATGATTTGGGTGCCTAAAGGAACGTACAATGCACCAATTATTAATACAAGGAAAGAGTTTTATATTTATCAGAAAAATAAAAGTCAAAAATCTTATAGAAATTTTAATCAAAGTTTTTCACGATATAAATATAGAGTAAATCATGCATCTTATAGACCTGCTACTCATAAAATGCTCGTATCTACTAAGATTGATTATCCTGTACCCATTTTTGTAAAGGAAAACACAAATGTTCCTTATACAAAATGGGAAACTCACCCAAAGGACCTTTCTTAAAGGGTACCAGTTCGTGAAATTGATAAATGTTGCAGGTATGTCTTGGAGCTAACTCTAGTAAAAATAACTCATGACATCATTGTTGGGTCTATTGATATTACTTTGTGAAATGATTTCTCTGAAAGCATGAGTAAGGATTTTGAAATGAATATGAAGGGAGAATTAAACATTTTCCTAGGACTGCAAATCAAATCAGGTGAAAAAGATTCTGACTATGCAAGTCATCATAATTGTTCAAGTACAAGTGGCACATGTCAGTTTTCTCATAATTATTTATGCATTTAAATATATATGTTATTAATTAATTAGAACATATTAGTAACTTTTAATATTTAATTGTGTAAAATTTTACTATATAAATATATCTTAATATATATATATATATATATAATAGATTTAATGTGGAACATTCATTTAAATTTTTATACATCTAACGGTAAATAATCTCCATTCGTGTATATTAATTTGGGTTAATCAGAAGCAACCACACAAATTCAAATCATGCAAGCTTACTACTGTTTGATCAAAAGACAAATAGGCAACTAAATCTTTAAAAGAATTTTTTTTCGTATTCTAATCTCTTCTTCTGCAGGTTCTGAAAAGTAATCAATACTATTCTCCCCCAATCCCCATCCCCATTTTTTATGATGACAAAGGGGGAGAAGAAAAATATTACTAGGAGAAGAAAAATAGCATTATTCTGTTGCATACTATCACATGCTATATACATGAATTTTTATATATTGTTGCATGTTAGTTTTTCAAAAATGTTAATTTTTTTTGAATGCATAAATTGAGGGGGAGCTTTTATGGAAAATATTTTTAGTTGATTGTTGTAAGACTCCAACTTTTTAATGAATAAAATCAAATTTTCTCTATTTATTATTTTGATTAATAAAGTGTTAATTTGATATAAAACTTTGGTTATAGGTGAAATGTGTAAATTTTGCAAAATAAGCAAGTGGTTATAAAGTATTCATTTTGTCGGGGAATATTCGTTTGATCGTGGAATATTCTTTCTGTCGGGGAATATTCATACAACGGCGCAACCATTTGTGGGCCCCATAATGGATAACTGTCGGATGAAGAAAACGACAAGTTTGAGTTTTTATAAATAACGACATAATGGTTACTGAATAACCATCGTTGGAATATCCGGTGGTTAAAAAATACGATAATATCGCGAGTTGCATAAGTAGCACTTACCATATTGCACATTATTTTTGAAATTATTGATTCTTACGTAAGAAGGCACTAATCAATAATTGTTACAGTAATTATTTTTCAATATTTTATTTTATTGATTCAATAATTGCTACGTTGATATGCTATATTATTGTTGTTTCAATAATTGTCACTGCACAGTATCTCCATTATCAGATCAATAATTCATATTATTTGAATAATATTATTAGATAGCATTATTGGCAATGTCTAAGAAAGTTTTGTCTAAAAAAAGGGGTTTGGTCACCTAATTGCACGCCAATAAGGAGAAATCCTTATCGGAAATGTCCCCTCTTTCCTAGGAATGGCCTGGTTGTCATAATTGTGATTCTGTAATATTATTTGTGAATAATTAGTTATTGATTTATATGATAAGGAAATATTTATTTTATGTGGATATAAATGATGGATAAATTTATTTTATGTGATTATAAATGAAGGAATTAATGCTGAGGTGTTTTATTAGTATTTTGTCGGAATGGAGGTTTTGAAAATCATCCGTATGTGGATTTCGGTCATTTTTCGTTTGGAATTTGAAAAAACTTAAACTTACAAAGTTGTAGAGAATTAAATTTCCTATGGAAAGCAATAACGAGATTGAATTTTTTCGATAAAAGGGCTATTTATTATGAATTGTTGAAGTTTTGAAAATAAAATATTTTTATTAAAAATATGGTGGGCCCCACTTTTGGTTGGTGAGTAATGAAATGTCTTTGAAATTTATTTTTAAAAGTGGTGGGCTTGAATAGTAGCGAGTAAAAGCCATCGTGTAGCAAGTTAGTCTATTATATGCTTCTAAGCATTTTCCTATAAATAGGGTGCTTAGTTAGAATTGAAAATCACACCGTAAATAAGTTTTCTCTCTTTCTCTCTATATTATCGAGCGTATTTTGTGAATATTTAGATACATTATGAGTTGCTATTCATCAGTGCAAGTTTTCTTCAGCCTTATACCGATATTCCGATCAGAAGTACTGATATTTTGAGGTAAGAGATGTTATTTTCTTTCTAATGATGTTATTCTTTCAATATCATTATACCAAAATATTGGTATAGATTTTATTATCGAATTTCTACCTTTTTATGTCGGGGTTACTATTCATGTATACGACACTATTCATGTATATGGCACTATTCACGAATATGACACTATTCACCAAAAAATGAATTTTTTTCCTTTTTATCCTAGTTGTCTATTATGGTTACTATCTTTGATTGTATCCATGTTTTGATCTTTATTTTTTAATTCTGCTTCATAATTGGTTATTTTGGAGTATTATTGAACTTGGATAAACTGTAATACGAATCCCTAATATTTGTCATTTTGTCTCACTGAATTCGTTTTCTTTAAGATATTTTTCATCATCCTCAGTCCTAAATAATGATATTACTGAATATATTTGGCCTGTAATGCAAAGATGAATGATTACCTAATGAATATCTTTGGCCTGTAGTACAAAGATGAATGATTACCTAATGAATATCTTTGACCCGTAGTGCAAAGATGAACAGGTGTTGAGATGAACATGACCAACTGGTGATACAAATGAATATATTTGGTCTGTAGTGCAAAGATGATTATTTGATTCAAGATGTATATTGATTGATGTTACATGGATAAAATATTGATGATGGACTTTTAAATCTTAGAAGATAATAGAATTCTTTCTCTACTTGACTCTTTAATGGATTCTTTGCTTAAGGCCATATAGATTGTTGATCTAAAACTTGTTGTCTCATTATATTTTATCGATTTTTCCTGTTGAAGACTAATGATAATTTGTTATATATTATCTTAGTCATAATATTCTTTATTGGGCTAGTTGAGCTCACCCTTTTCTTTTTTGTTCCATTGTTCTTCTCAGGAGAGAATTTAGCAGGAACTAGCCGGGGTATGGAGTGATGATTCAAGATAGTTGTTTTAGTAGTCCTCACTATTTTGTAAAATAGTGTATCAATAATTGTAATGAGGACTCCTTTTGAGTTTGTATACTGTCTATTAGACAATATTTGTATTCAAACTCACAGTATATATGTTGTCGTATTTTGCATGACAATTGTATTATTGAAGTTGTATTTGTTTCTGTACCATGTATTTGGTGACTCAGAATGGGTTATGTATACCTATTTTGGGGGCGTCACAATTATCATCATCAAAAAGGGAGAGATTTTTGGGTCTCCAACTTTTAGATTTATTTTGATGATAACAATAATTAGTAAATAAATAAATTAAAAGGGTAGAATCCTCTCCATAGGATTTTTTTATTATAATTATTTTAATTATCTTATTTACTTTGACAAAAATATTTTCTAAATCTTATTGAATTGATTTTCCTGATAATTTAAAATTGTTAAAGAAAATACATGTTGATCAAAATAGCGTTTAGACAATTATTTTGAGACAAAAGGTGAATTAATATGCTCATTGATTGCTAGTTTGACTTCATGTGTTGCTATATGTAAAGATATGGAAAATGAATGTGGTGAGATATGGAAAGATTAAATTGAAATTTGGGAATTAATGCATATTAAATGTGTGTGTGTGTGTAATGCATATATATATATATATATATATATATATATATATATATATATATATATATATATATACACACACACATAAGCCGTGTGTGTGACGCCCCCAAAATAGATATACATCACCCATTCTGAGTCGCCAAATACATGATACATAAATCAAATACAAACTTCTTTTATACAATACGACAACAATGTAGCTTAGAGTTTTTACACAAATATTGTCTCATAGACAGTATTCAAACTCAAATGAAGTCCTCATTATATTTATTATCACACTATTTCATGAAATAGTGAGGACTACTATAGCCACCATCTCGGACCATCACTCTGTTCCCCGACTAGTCCCGGCTACGTTCTCATTTCCTGAATAGAACAATGAAAGCAAAAAGGTGAGCTCAACTAGCCCAGTAAGAAATATTATGACTAAGATAATGCAGAATAAATTATCGTTAGCCTTCAACAATGTTAAACTGGTAAAATACAATAAACATCAAGTTTAACTGCAGCGGAACAAGCAATACATTAGAAGAGTCAAGTAGAGCATGATATCTACTATCTTATATGATTTAAAAAGTTTATCATCAACTTTATAGTTGAGACTCAGCTTAACAAATAATCCACATCACTGAATTATTCATGCACTACGGGCTAATGATATTCATTAGTATCACGTCCACAAATTATCCATGCACTACGGGCCAAGGATATTCGTGTAATCACCAATGGTCATGATCATACCAGCAACTGTCCATCAATGTACTACGGGCCAATGATGACTTTTACCACATCATTTGTAACATTATGGGTCATGATTATACCGAATGATCCCTGGTCATAATCATACCAATCAACAGTCCATCTATGCACTCCGACCAAAGATGACTTTCATTACAATATAAGCATGAGGATGATGACAATGATATAAGAATTCAATTAAAAGAAAACAAATGATAAATTTTTAATGATTTATAATTTAATTTATCCATAATTCAATAATGTCCAAATTCTCAACATGATACTGCTTTGTAGAGTAAAATTCAAGAATAATATTATATCAAAAATGATTTGGACATCAAAGAAATCAATTTTTGTTATGAATAGTTCCCCGGGTGAATAGTACCCCGCGAATAGTATTTCGGGCGGGAATAGTATCCCATGAATAGTACTTTGTGAATAGTACTCGTGAATAGTACTTGTGAATAGTATTTTGTAAATAGTACCCCGTGAATAGTATTCTGGCATGAAAAGATCAATATTTATCAAGAATGCTCAGAATAGTATTTCCATGAAAAGATACTGGATGAAGCGCAAATATCAATGATATTCTACTAATTTCACGTAGTATAACAGCAATACTTCAACAGAATGAGTGTAGAATCAGGAATATAAAACGAAATAATATTACTCACATACTACAGAGTATGGAATAAAATATTATTTCCTACGAATGCTGAACAAAAATAATATCCCTTACCTCAGAAGAAGACTGGATACTGGAATAGTGAAGTAGTAGACTTCTCTTTTTCTTTGTCTCTATAGCATCTATCTCTATAATTGCTCTTGCGAGTCTTAGTGAATTGGTGAGAATGAAAGAAGAATGAACTTCTATTTATAGGAAAATATAGTTTTGATAATTGCACGTTTTGGGACTCAAAATATTACAGTATAATACCTTCATCTTTTTCTTCATTTTTAATTTAGTCCTGCAAGTATTATCAAACTTACACCACCTCCCCTAATTGTGACGCCCCCAAAATAGGTATACATCACCTATTTTGAGTCGCCAAATACATGGTACAGAAACAAATACAACTTCATTAAATTGTGAGTTTAAATACAAATAGAGAGTATAAAAACTCAAAAGGAGTCCTCATTACAATTATTGATACACTATTTTAAAAATAGTGAGGACTGCTAAAACAACTTTCTAGAACCATCACTCCGCACCAGACTAGTTCTGCTTTATGTTCTCATCTCCTGAGAAGAAAAAATGGAACAAAAGGGTGAGCTTAACTAGCCCATAAAAGAATATTATGACTAAGATAATATACAACAATTTATCATAAGTCTTCATTAGGGAATAACTGATAAAATATAATAGACAACAAGTTTTAGATCAACAACTACAAATGAAAACAAAGAATCCATTAGAAGAGTCAAGTAGAGAAAGAATTCTACTATCTTCTAAGATTTAAAAGTCCATCATCAATATTTTATCCTCAGAACATCAATCAATATACATCTTGAATCAAATATTCATCTTTGCACCACAAGCCAAAGATATTCATTTGTATCACCATTGGTCATGTTCATCTCAACACTGCTCATCTTTGCACCACGGCCAAAGATATTCATTAGTAATCATTCATCTTTGCACTACATGCCAAAGATATTCATTTGTATCATCATTTAGATTGAGGATGATGAAAATATTTTAAAGAAAAGCGAATCTAGTGAGATAATGAGATAAAATATTAAGGATTCAGTATTACATGTTTATCCAAGTTCAATAATATTCCGAAATAACCAATTTTGAAGGTAATTCAAAAATAATGATCAAAACATGGATACAATCAAAGATAGTAACCATAATAGATAACTTGGACAAAAAGAAGAAAATTTTATTTTCTATTGAATAGTGTCAGATATCGTGAATAGTGCCGTATACATGAATAGTAACCCCGGCACAAAAAGTTTCAAATTTGATAAAAGTTTATACCAATATTTCTAAGTATAATGATATTGAAGAAAATATCATTTAAGAAGAAGATAATATCCCTTACCTCAAAATATCAAGATTTACGACGGAATATCGAGATATAAAATTTGAAGGAAACTTGCACCGATTAATGTAAACTCACAAAGTATCTAAATACTCACAAAATACACTCAATAATCTAGAGAGAAAGAGAAAACTTGTTTCTAGTGTGATTTTCAATTTTAACTTAGCCTCTATTTATAGGGAAAATGTTAGACGCACGATCAAGACTTTAAGTCGCAACTCTGATGGCTTTACCTGCTACTATTCCCACCCACCACATTTGAATAAAAATCTCAGCACATTTCTTTACCAACCAAGAGTGGGGCCCACCAATTTAAGAATTTTCCACCAAAATGATTTATAACCTTATTTCCGAATCAGCCACCTCTTAAAATTCATAACAAATCATATGCTAATTTTTAACGGTTCAAAATTTGTGGACATATACTCAACTTATATATGTATAACATATCCAAAAATTACAACGATCCAACGGTCGGATTAAAAATTATAACTCCCACAATATATCTCAAAAAACAGTAGTTTGATTTTTAATACCTCCAATCAGACAAAATACTAATAAAACACCTTAACATTAATTCCTTCATTTATAACCACATAAATAAATCCATCATTTATATCCACATAAAATAAATATTTCCTTATCATATGAATCAATGATTAATTATTCACAAATAATATTACAGAATCACATTTATGACAACCAGGCTGTTGCCAAGAAAGAGGGGGCTTTCCAATAAGGATTTCTCCTTATTGGCACGCAATTAGGTGACCAAACCTCTCCTTGACAGAACTTTCTAGACATTACCAATAATGTTATCTAATAATATTATTCCAAATAATTTGAATTACTGATCTGATAAAGGAGATACTGTGCAGTGACGATAATTGAAACAATAATAATATAAAATATCAATGCAAAGAATTATTGAATCAATAAAATAAAATATTGAGCAAGAATTCATCGTGACAATTATTGAGTAGTGCCTTCTTACGTAAGGATCAATAATTCAACAATACTATGCAATGCCAGTGGTGCCATCTTTGTGCAACAACGCCTATTACTTTACTTTAACCACCGGGTATTCCAATAAATTGTTAATCAGTAATAACTACTGTAGTTATTCAATTTTGTCGTTTTCTTCATTCGATCGTTATCCGTTATGGGGCCCCAATTGGTCATGCATCGCATTTAATATTCCCCGACAAAAAGAATATTCCACCGAAAAAATGAATATTTTATAACCACTTGCTTATTTTGCAAAATTTTTACATTTCACTCATAACAAAAGTTATTATATCAAATTAATACCTTATTAGTCACAATAATAAATAAAGGAAATTTGATTTTATTCATTAAAAAGTTGGGGTCTTACACTAATAGTACATGAATGTGAATCAATAGTACATTCATGTGAATCAATAGTTTTATACATGTGAAAAAAATAGTTACTGTATAGTACCTTCATCTATACCTCTATTTTTAATTTAGTCATGCAAGTATTATCAATCTTGCACCACCTCCCCTAATAGTACATGTATGTGAATCAATAGTTATAAGCATGTGAATTAATATCAATTAATTGCTCATTTATCCGATTAATTATCCGATTGGTCAATATAACCTCTAGAAATCAATTATTATTAAAATAAATGTGGATTTTCACTAACACTAATAATCCCAACACAATGAAAATATCAATTTTATCTTTAATCAACACGAACTTATTCATCATTAATATTATAACTCATAATATTTAACAACCAGATCATTCCCAGGAAAGAGGGGGGCTTTCCGATAAGGATTTCTCCTTATTGGCGCGCAATTAGGTGACCAAACCTCTCATCGACAGAACTTTCTAGACATTGTCAATATTGTAAATAATAATATGAATAACTTTGTCGTCCCAATAATATGAATACTGTGACAATAATTGAATCAATAATATGAGAGATATTACGCGAAGAATTATCTATGTAGCAATAATTGAGTATAAGCGAAAGTGACTTCTCACGTAAGCATCAATAATCAATACCGCATTGCTACTTATGCAACCACGTGTATTCATCGTTTTTTACTGGGGGTAGTTCAACAGTTCAACGGTAAAACTTTCGCCGCTATTTTATAAAAAGGCATTTCCGTCGTTTCTAACTCCGACAATACTTTCGTTGTGGGGTCCACCAATAATTGTGCCATCGTACAAATATTTTCTGTTAAAACGATTATTCCCCGACCAATCGAATATTTTATAACAACTTGTTTACTTTACAAAATTTGTAAATATTACCCACAACTATAACATTATATCAAATCCACACCATAATATTCAAAAATATATTTCGAGAAAAATTAATCTTTATTCATAAAAGTTGGGGTCTTACAGTTTGTATGTGTGTGAATATGTGGTGAGTATGATGACTACATTTTTGGGACACATTAATTCGACACATGGAAAGTTAATACTTCCTTGATCGAATTTTCAAGAGAAAGAAGATAGAGAATATGTTTTTAATGTGGGAATTTAATGAACAAGTTGGAAAAAATTTAAGTTGGCAAAATTTTGAATACCTTAGTTTTGGCAATCCGTGTGCTGTGTTTTAATCCGAGCCATTCATTTTAAATTGAAGCAATCCTAGCCATTGATTTCAAAATAAATTTCAAAATTACCATTTTGCTCCCAACCTCAAAATTCTATAAATAGAAGGCATTTCTTTCATTTTTATTTTGCCAATTCACTTGAAAAGAAAAACTTATTTCTCTTATACATACTCTCTCTAAGAAGCTTTCTCTCTTTTCTTATCAAAGTTCTAATCATTTGAGAAGAGAAAATATTGGTCTAAGCATATTGAGATAAGTTTGATTTACTTTATTTGAATTATATCTTGCTTATTTATATATATAGATATATGAATATAAATTTTTATACACAATTATATATATATATATCTATATTTCATCTATTTATCAAATAAAAAGTTATACTTAGACGTCACAAGGCTACAGAGATATTTCTCTACGGAGATGAAATTGAACCGTACGATTCCTTATAGTACTACGTAACTTTTTATTGATATTATTTATATAAATATTGTAAAATAGATATACACTTGATAGTTCAAAACGAAACTGAGATATTCCTCCAAAATGAGTGAATCATCTGAACCGGATTTGAAAATCTAAAGTGATCTATTTAACATATTTATATAAATATCAATTGTGAGAATATAAATTATGTCACACTTAGACGCTGAAAGGCTACGAAGATATTCCTCTTAAGTGAGAAAATCGAACCGTACGATTCCTTATAGTACTAAATGACTTTATTTATAAATCACATAATAGATAAAATATTATTATATATTCTTTGAGATAAACAAATACATTTGTTATATCAAGTATTATAATCGATTTATTTATTATACTTGATATCTGTCATCACAAGTATTTGATCATAAATTCATTTATTCATAAAATACTTGTTGCATAATATAAAAGTTATTTAAACTTTTATATCACAAACTTAAGTGAATATATCTGCTTAAATATAAGCATATTTTATTCAAAAGCTTAAAACAACTTATCTTCTTACTCAAAAGCATTTTCACTCTAAATATAAAAGTTATTTAAACTTTTATATTTAAAATTAAACTAACTTTTCTTTACTCCACAAAGAATAAATAATTCTTTATAAATCTGCTTATATAGAAGTATTGTTGAGCTGAAGCTAAAATTGATATATCTGCTTATTCAAGAAGCACTTTTCAAACAAAATATAAAAGTTATTTAAACTTTTATAAGAGTGCGTAATTTAAATATTTGCTTACACATAAGCATTATTTGATCAAAGCATAAATTACTATTTACTTACAAAGAAGCATATTTTCTCAAGTATAAAAGTCTTTGAACTTTTATAAATATATTGGCTCTTTAATTGTTATCTTCTTATTTGAGAAACATCAATCTGTACTAAATTTTATCTGCTTATTTTAGAAGTAAATTGTGTAGGGTTTCGGCACAGAAATGCACAGCGGAAATAGTACAATTTAAACCAAATTTGAAACCCTAAACAGGATCCATGCGAAAAATAGTTAATTCAGTGGTTAGAAATTATACCGATTAAGAAAGCGATTAAACGATGCGATCGAATCTCCAATGCAATTCGAATGAACTGCGTCTCTACGGTATCCACACGAACGCTCAAAAATCGTCCTATGATCTGCAGAAGAAGGAATCGCGGTACTAGCCACTAAGGATGAGGATTTACGAAACTGTTTTCTCTAGTCTCTCTCTAAGAGCGGCTAGGGTTTTTGTTTTGATTATTTTCTTAAGTGGCTGCTATATATCATATATATAGTAGTTAAAAGGTATTAATCAAAACCTAATTTCATAAAATCCAAATTTATATATATATATATATATCTTAATTAAGTCTTACTTAATTAATATACATATATATACAATTATCCTTTTAATTTAAATTAAGTGATTTAAATACTATTAATCATATTAATATATTTAAATCCTTAAAATTTAAATTAATTCCCTTTAAATTACGTTCTATGTGTGTGACCTATAGGTTATTATTACGTTGGCAATAATTTTAAAATCATATTATAAAATTATAAGCGGTGAGCGACATCTAGTAATGCATCACTGCTACCCAAGTAACAATAAGATCGATGATTCGATGCAACCTTTTTCGTGACCAATGTTTCAATGTAATTTAATCCTTTTAACCTTAATATCCTAGATTAAACTCGAGTCATGGAATGTGTCATACTCTTCATAATTTAATCTGAGTTTTCTTGATCAATGAGTAGACTATATGAAACAAATCACTATTTGAGCATGGCTAGACATTTCATAGTCCTAATCAATCAAGAGGCCTATGGATATCACCCATAATATATAGGATGGTTAAATTCCATCTAGATCACTCATATTTCTCACACGATTCATGATGAACCCAATAATCACCTTTATAGTCCACCCTATTAAAGGTGACATTTGATGATATCAAAGTACATAAATTCTCGTGTAGTAATATAGAGATATCAGGTTGGAGGACCATTACATCATTGTCACTATGAGAATTGCTAATGACACTTCGCATAATGCTCCATATAGAATTCTCATGGTGGGTCCGCCCAAGACATCGTTCTCTAACATGTACCCATGTATTGACTTAATATCTCATATATTTATGACCAATGAGATTTGGTCATCAATTGATCCACATACTAGTCTCAATGCATCATTGTTGTCCCATCAACAATGATACTCGATTAAAGGACATTTAAGAACAATGATACTAATTGTAATTATAATCTCATGTTCAAGTCACATACTTGAAACTATATAATTTGTATCACTATTCTAAGGAATTTTATTATGTTAACAATTATATTACGCAAATAAATAAAACCATAATAAAATCATTTATTTATTCAATCAAATATAATATCAAAACGTTAACAATTATATCAAATAATAGGCCTCTAGGGCATAAACTCTAATGAGCTCCCCACTTGCAGTAGAGCCAATCACCATGTATCTAATACCCACGTGGAACTAGTGTGCCGTTGCCAGGCTTCTAATCGCGACAAAGCCTTGGTCAGTGGATCTGCAATATTATCATCTGTTGGCACTCTTCCTATATGTACATCTCCTCTATCAATGATTTCATGGATGAGATGGTACCACCTAAGTATATGCTTGGATCGTTGGTGAGATCTGGGTTCCTTAGCCTGTGCAATGGCTCCATTATTATCAAAGTATAGAGCAATCGGATCAACAATGGTTGGAACAACACCAAGTTCAGTGATGAACTTTTTAATCCATACAGCCTCCTTGGCTGCACTAGAAGCAGCAATATACTCAGCCTCTGTTGTAGAATCAACAACTGTCTCTTGCTTCAAACTTTTCCAGTTAACAGCACAACCATTAAGGCAAAACACAAAACCTGACTGAGACTTATAGTCATCATTGTCAGTCGGGAAACTGGCATCTGTGTAACCCTTCTATCGCCATTCGTCTTCACCTCCATATACCAAGAATGAAGCCTTAGTCCTTTTCGGTACTTGAGGATATTCTTGGATATTTGTCAAATGACCTTCACTGGATTCGAGTGGTATCTGCTCATCATGCTCAAAGCATACTGAGACATCCGAGACGAGTACATATCATTGCATACATGATAGATCCAATTGTCAAGCATAAGGGATCTTTCTCATACGCTCCTCATCATCTTGTGATTTAGGACATTGGGCCTTAGAGATCTTTACACCATGAGTCACGGGTAAGTTTCTCTTTTCGCCTCTTGCATCTTTGAACCATTTCAACACTTTATCAATATATGTATTTTGACTTAGTAGAGCATTTTTCTCGATCTATCTCTATAGATCCCGATACCTAAAATATTGGCAGCATCGCCCAAATCTTTCATGGAGAAACATTTTCCTAACCATGTTTTTACGTGACTGTAAGGAAGGAATGTCATTCCCAATAATTAATATGTCATCAACATATAATACTAGGAATACAATGTGACTCCCACTAACCTTCTTATATACACAAGGTTCATCTTCATTTTTAATAAAGCCAAATTCTTTGACTGCTTCATCAAATCGAAGATTCCAACTCCGAGAGGCTTTCTTCAATCCATAAATGTATCGCTGCAGCTTACATACCTTTCCAGCATCCTTTAGTGTGACAAAACCCTCAGGTTGTGTCATATATACATGCTCAAGGAGATTTCCGTTAAGGAAAGCAGTTTTGACATCCATCTGCCAGATTTTGTAATCATAAAAAGCTGCAATAACAAGTAAGATCCTGATGGATTTAACCATTGCCACTGGAGAGAAGGTTTCATCATAGTCAACACCTTGAATTTGTTTGAAACATTTTTCTACCAAATCGGCCTTTATAGGTTTGTACATTACCATCCATGCTTCGGTTTTCTTCTTAAAAACCCACTTTTTGATTATTATTTTACCCCTTGGTGGATCAACCAGAGTCCATACTTGGTTGGTATACATGGAGTCCATCTCGCATTTCATGGCTTCAAGCCATTTCTAATCTGGTCCATTCATAGCTTCTTGGTAGAAGCGGTGCTCATCTTGATCTATGAGCATCACATCGCCATTTTGAGTCACAAGATATCCATAATATCTCTCGTGCTCTTGGCGTGTCCTACCGATCTACGAATGACTTGTGTAATTTGAGCGGAGTTCACTTTCCACAATATCTTGTGGTTCCCGCCACGTTCAACTCGTAGTTCAATGATATTTTGTGGTTCTTGAATTTCTTGAGTTCTACTTTCCTCCCCTTTGTTTCCTTTGAGACAAATTCTCTTCTAGAAAAATACCGGTTCGAGCAACAAACACCTTGTTCTCAGAAGGTTTGTAGAATAATACCCTTTTGTTTCCTTTGGGTATCCCACAAAATTACATTTATCAGATTTGGGTCCGAGCTTGTCAGAATCCAGACGTTTTACGAACGCCTCGCAACCCCAAATGTTTATGAATGACATACTAGGACGTTTCCCAATCCACATCTCATATGGTGTCTTCTGAACCGTCTTTGTTGGAACACGGTTAAGTGTGAATGCAAATGCCTCTGGGGCATGACCCGTGCTTATTGGAAGATCTGCATGACTCATCATTGATCGTACCATGTCCAACAAGGTTCGATTCCTCCTCTCAGACACACCATTCCATTGTGGTGTTCCAGGTGGAGTGAGCTGTGATATAATACCACACTCCTTTAGAAGGTCATCAAAGTCTTGGCTTAAGTATTCACCTCCTCGATTGGATCGAAGGGCTTTTATGCTTTTGCCAAATTGGTTTTGAATTTCATTCTTGAATTCCTTGAACTTTTCAAAGGATTCGGATTTGTGTCTCATAAGATACACATATCCATATCTACTAAAGTCGTCAGTAAATGTAATGAAGTAATAAAACCTACCTCTTGCTAACGAACTCATGGGTCCACATACATCACTATGTATAAGTCCCAATACATCACTAGCCCGCTCAATCGTGTCCGATTGAAAGGGGCTTTTAGTCATCTTGCCTAATAAACAAGACTCGTGATTTCTCATATGATTCAAAAATCAAATGAATCCAAGAACCCATCTTTATGGAGTTTGGATATGCGTTTCTCATTTATATGGCCTAAACGACAATGCCAGAGATATGTTGGATTTGAATCATTTGATTTAAATCGTTTTGTATTTATGTTATAGATAGGCATTTCTAAATCAAGAATATAGAGATAGTTAAACAATTGTGCAACACCATAACAAATATCATTTAAGTAAAACAAATAACGATTGTTCTTTTATTATAAATGAAAAACCTTTCTTGTCCAAATAAGAAAGCAGAAATAATGTTTTTGCTTATAGCAGCATACAAAATAACAATCTTCTAATTCTAAAACTAGCCAAGTTGAGCAAAGATAAATGATAAGTCCCTACGGCCAAAGGCAAAGAACTTTTGCTCCATTCCTAAATCGAGGTCAACCTCTCCTTTCGCTTAAAGTCCCACTCCTTCTTGAGTCCCCGCACATTAACACAAATATGAGAACCACATCCAAAGATCCAATACCCATGATGTAGAAGTAGACAAGTTGGCTTCTAAAACATATATACCGAATCAAGTCGATTTCCTTTCCTTTTCTTCACTTCTTCCAAATAAGCATGATAGTTCCTTTTCCGTTGTCCAAGTTTTCCTGTAGTGACATTCACCTTCTTTAGCCACCCCACCTTTAGGTTTTAAGGCTGTTTGGTTTTGGAATTGGGTTTGGCAAAAGATTTAGATCCTATCTTCTTCTTGCTTTCCAATTTCCCCTTAGCATTCCCCTTTTGTACCATCATTATGGGAGTGGGTCCTCGCTTTTCATGTTGTTCTCGGCAGTTCTTAACATGCTTTCAACAACTCAAGAGGGGTTTCAATTTCATTCATAAGATAGTTCATAACAAATTGAGAGTAGGCTAGCTGCTCAAAGATTGCAAAACAAGGTCGGTTTGGGCTTTCAAGTGATTAGAAAACCCAACCTATCAAGGTACTCAATATACCCAATTATTTTCAAAGACATGTGGACCAACTGGATCACGTTCACCCATTTTGCGTTGATACAATGCCTTGCTTAGATCATACCTCTCCTTTCGAGCATGCCCTTCAACAATTTCTTGAGATGCTCGATCATATCATAAGCATCCATCAACTCATGTTGCATTATGAAGCTCAACGCTCATGGTTGCTAGCATGACACAACTCACGCCCGAGCATCATCTTGATGCTTTTGTAAGCATTATACTTACATCGGTGGCAGTGATTGGATAACGGTGCCGCAGAATGGGCCCATCAAGGACATTTAGCTTACGCTCTTGTTTGAGGACAATCCTCAAGTTCCTATGCCTACCAAGGAAATTAATTCCACTCAAATTTTGTCCTTTTCAAGGACCGATCGTAATGAAAGACTATTTGTGTTGTTGTTGTTTGCCATTGATATCTACAATTTATAAGTGCAAAATAATAAGTCAAATTAGAGTTGATATTATGTAATTGATAATAGTACATTCAAAATATATAGCTCCCACTATTTTATTCAAATTAATAGCCCCTCACCATTAATTCTAAAGCATTTTCTATTAAATCTTTCTAGTGAGCCAAGATCCATATTTCATTATGCCTTAAGTTAGCTTTGGATATTCTCTCAAAACATAATTATTTAGGTAGACAAACCCTTGTCAATTATATCATATATAACTCCTGGATAGTTTGGTAAACAACATTTATTTCTAGTCCATCTAATGGTACCAACCAAACTCTATGCCTCTAATTCCACAATCCTATTGAGATAACTTAGTTAAGTCGGGCCCAATAATTTTAACAGTTTGGATATCACAATTATCCTATCGCATCTTACCTAGATAAATAGGGTACTTTGCTTTGGCAAACCTACATCTATTAATCAAGGTCTTGATGAGTGTTATTCATTGGAAGTCATCTAATTTAGACTTAATATTTTATTGAGGGATTTTATAAATTAATTTAGATCTCACCAATTTTAATCTTATTAAGCATGCACATTATTTATCATATCATATCGCATACACGCATAAATAAAGTGCAAAATTAAAAATGTCACGCTTATGGCCCAATCCATCGTCAATCTTTTCAAGTTTAATGAAAGATTGAAGGTCAATCTAAGGTGGTAAAAGATCTTAAAATAAATAGCTTCCTTGGATCTTCATCATGCATGTGCCACCTCTCCATCATCATCTTTCCATCGTGTTCTCCATCTTGTCATCTTCATCGATTCTGATTATTACATGACATAAAGAAACCTCGAAAGTTACATTCGAGGGGATTTGATGAGAAGAGAATATTACATTAGAATTTATAGAAAGGCACGACATGCAAGCCGTATTTCAAAAACCAAAAACCACTAACCTATGGGTCAAAAGGCCATAATCAGGCACCATGCATATCACAATAGGGCACATAACAATTTATATATAATTAAAGAAAACTATATATAACATATTGGGGTCACGTACCATCGTATGAATTTACTTGGGGTCCATAGGGGGGTCTCCTCAAGCAAGTGGTCAAATAACAAATCATATATGTCTAGTTTCGATTTAATCATATTAAAACGAATAACAAGACACCCAAAATTTTTCATATATGTCCAGTTTGATTAATCATATTAAAACGATTCTTCATGCTTCTAATCCGATTAGAATACAGCTTATATTGTTATTCCAATTTCGATTAAAGATACACTTAACAAGATCATCATATATATTACTGTAATATACATACAACGTAAATATCATATATTCAATTTCATATTCCATAAACATGCATCATCATATATCATATATATCGAATACAATTAAAACACGTAATCAATTAATCTTTTTCACAAGTAGCTCGATACCACCGTAGGGTTTTACGCGTAAACGATAAATAAAATAGTACAATTTAAACCAAATTCAAACCCTAAATAGATCCATGCGAAAAATAGTTAATTCAAATTGGTTAGAAATTATACCGATTAAGAAAGCGATTAAACGATGCGGTCGAATCTCCAACGCAATTCAACTAACTACGCCTCTACGGTATCCACACGAACGCTCCATGAATCGTCCTACGATCTCAAGGTAAGAAAGGAATCGCAGATTAGCCACCAAGGATGAGGATTTACTTAAACTGCTTTTCTCCATTTCTCAAGAATGGCTAGGTTTTTGTTTTGATTGTTTTCTTAAGTGGGTCGCTATATATCATATATATAGTCGTTAAAAGGTATTAATCAAAATCTAATTTCATAAAATTAATTTATATATATATCTCTTAATTAAGTCTTACTTAATTAATATACATATATACAAATTATCCTTTTAATTTAAATTGATTTAAATACTATTAATCATATTAATATATTTAAATCCTTAAAATTTAAATTAATTCCCTTTTAAATTACGTTCTATGTCTGTGACCCTATAGGTTATTATTACGTTGGCAATAATTTTAAAATCATATTATAAAATTATAAACAATGAGCGGCATCTAGTAATGCATCACTGCTACCCAAGTAATAATAAGATCGATGATTCGATGCAACCTTTTTCGTGACCAATGTTTCAATGTAATTTAATCCTTTTAACCTTAATATCCTAGATTAAACTCGAGTCATGGAATGTGTCATACTCTTCATAATTTAATCTGAGTTTTCTTGATCAATGAGTATACCATATGAAACAAATCACTATTTGAGCATGTCCATGCATTTCATAGTCCTACTCAATCAAGAGGCCTATGAATATCACCCATAATATATTGGATGGTTAAATTCCATCTAGATCACTCATATTTCTCACACGATTCATGATGAACCCAATAATCACCTTTATAGTCCACCCTATTAAAGGTGACATTTGATGATATCAAAGTACATAAATTCTAGAGTAGTAATATAGCGATTTCGTGCCTGGAGGACCATTACATCATTGTACTATGAGAATTGCTAATGACACTTCGCATAATGCTCCATATAGAATTCTCATGGTGGGTCCGTCTAGTACATCGTTCTTCTAACATGTACCTATGCATCGACTTAATATCTCATATATTTATGACCAATGAGATTTGGTCATCAACGATCCACATATTAGTCTCAATGCATCATTGTTGTCCCATCAACAATGATACTCGACTAGGGACATTTAAGAACAATGATACTAATTGTAATTATAATCTCATGTTCAAGTCACATACTTAAAACTATATAATTTGTATCACTATTCTAAGGAATTTTATTATGTTAACAATTATATTACGCAGTAAATAAAACCATAATAAAATAATTTATTTATTCAATCAAATATAATATCAAAACATTAAGCAATTATATCAAATAATTGGCCTCTAGGGCATAAACTCTAACAAATTGTTGTAAAATCTTTTGTAAAAAAGAAAAGGGTAGAGTTAGTTTATTTTATGTACCTGTGAGAAAGACGAGTAATTCTTCGACCAAGACCAGAGTCATAGAGAGATCAGCTGGGAGTTGGGTCTCTAGTGAACTTGTGAGGTCAGGAAGAGGCTGTTGTTTCAAGACCATATCATAAAATAGAACTGAACTCAAAAGAAGTACAACTAAGCTTGAGGAGGGAGATGTGAGATGCGACTTGTTGTCCAAGATAGATTAGTTAGGAATAGTTGGAATTTTGTCTATAAAACTTTGTAAAGGCTTTTCTGCCTGTTGAAGGAGTATTTATTACTAATAGTAATAGGATCTCTAGTTCTGGAAAGGAGTTTGAGACTTGACGTAGCAACATACCCGGGATGTATGTTGTGAATCAGACAAATCTCTGTGCATTGTGTGATTGAATTTTTACTGTCTTGTATATTAATTTCTAATACTACAAATTAATTATCTAAAAATTCAAAAAGGCCTAAGATAATTTTTTAATTTGTAATAATCTATTCAACCCCGCTTTTAGATTATTATTGGACTTCAGAATCACTAAGATTCCTTCAAGACCAACAGCCTTGGAACTCTAGTTCACTAAGAACTTTTCAAGACTAGCAGCCTTGCACCAACTCAACCGAGAAAAGGTTTGCACATTGACCTAGTGATGTGACACTATTTAACAGGTCTGTGAAACTGAGATTCATTAGGGTCCGGGAGCTTGATTATGCGGAGGGAAGGTGTTAGGTACCCCCCGACATCCGTGTTGCCACGATGACCACCACTTTTCAATTTAAACTATTATATGAATGCGTGTGTGTCTGAGTCAATGTGTAATTATCTGGAAGTAATGCTATGCCTCGTTTGCACCTATATACAAAGGGTTTGAATTTTGTATAAAAGTTCAGTTTTAACAAGATATAACAATCATGTTTTGTAAAAGAGGTTTTTTCAAACCCTTGTGCTTAATAGTAATTAAGGCCTTTGATACTTCCATTTTTATTATGTATTCGGCTTAGTTGCTTTTATTTTCGAGATGCGAAGCATCTTCGAGAAAATAAGATAAAAAGCAGTGCCAAAATCCTTGTGGGCATGAGAGCCATCTAAGGAAATTCAAACACCGTGAATAATTTACAAGCCATGTACAGCCGAAAATGTCCATTACGGGAACCGAATCTAGATTCAGGAGACTGAATCTGTGATCACATGATTCCTAGGCTCACATGATGATGCAATTTGTATGAAAGCTATAAACAATTATATATATAAAAGCTGTAAATATATATATATACAGACAATCAACCACCACGAAGAACCTCCATGGGGGATTTAAAATGTAAATAAAGAAGTAAGAACCAATCAACCGCCACGAAGTAAACTCCAGGCGGGACTAATATAAAGAAAGCAGTAAAAGTCCATGAAGTAAACTCCAGGCCTGACATAAATATAAATATATATATATATATATATATATAAGTATTTATATATATATAAAAGAATTAAACGCTCTGGATATAAATCCAGGCTCATCGAACAAAGTTCGACAACAGTTTATGTATATATAAAAGCAATAAACGCTCCGGATGTAAATTCAGGCTCAATCGAGGCATAACTCGATAATGTTAGTAAATATATATATATATATATATATATATACAAAAGAAATAAAAAGCCACGGACCGAAGTTCGGGAACACGCACACAACACGACTCTCAACGTGAATAACAATGTGTGCAGGAATTGTAGAAAAGGCTTTTGTTACTTCTAGTAGGCACAATAGTTATCTAGTAGGGGGGTTGAATAGATCGGGACTTTTTTGGATGTCCCTTTCCATTACTTGTTCTTTGGTGTTCTCATTTTAGGTGAGATTTGTTTGAAAAAACAAGTGAAAAAGTTGCTACATGTAGCACTTGTTAAACGATAGAAAGAACATTTCTCGATCGTAGAAAGTTGTTCACGTTGATTGGTTTTTAAATCATCGCTTGTTGTATACGACTTTAAAACTATCAGCAGAAAAGGTTGCACATTGACCCGGTGATGTGGTGTTCTCATTTTAGGTGAGATTTGTTTGAAAAACAAGTGAAAAAGGTCCGACATGTATAATGCGAGATTCATTAGAGGTCAGGGGACTTGGTTATCTTGGGGAAGGTGTTAGGCACCCCACCGAGACAGGTCCGGGGACTTGGTTACCAGGTGGTGGCACCCCCACATGTAGCCTCTTTTCAAGAAACTATTATCTAAATGTGTGTGTGTGTGTGTGGGTCGATGTCTTTATTATATGGAAGTTGTAGTGAGGCCTCGTTAGAACCTATATACATGGTTTGAATTTATGTAAAAATTGAGTTTTTAGCAAGATATAGCAATGATGTTTTATAAATGAGGTTTTCAAACCCTGATGCTCAATAGGAATTGAGACCTTTTACACTCCCATTTTTATTAAGTGATTGGATGGATTGATTTTATTTGACGGATGTTAGGCATCCGTACGAAAATAATATATAAAAATAATGTCGACTTCCTCGTGGGTATGGAAACCATCGAGGAAATTGAGAACCATGCAGAATAATTTACAAGGCGCTTAAATTTGAAAATGTCCATCATGGGAATCGAATCTAGATTCAATGGGATGAATCTGTGATCACATGATTCTAGGCTCACAAAATACTTTGATTTTTATATGAAAGCGATAGCGAGTATATATATATATAAAATAATATGTAAAATATATATATATGAGACAGGATCACCAACCACGAAGCACCTCCATGGGGATCGAGAAATATAAATAAAAGGCATTAAAAGCTATCAACCATACGGAAGAAACTCTAGGCGGGGACGAAATATAAATAAAGTCATGTAAATCTGATCAACCACCACGAAGGAAACTCAGGAAGGAAAGAATGTAAATAAAGGCATAAATACGATCAACTACCACGAAGTAAACTCGAGCAGATGAAATGGATGAAAGCGTAAAGCGACGAAGTAAACTAAGTGGGACAATATATATCAATCACCACGAAGGAAGGACGTAAAATCGGGGACGATAGGAGTTATATATATATATATATATATATATATATATATATATATATATATATATATATATATATATATATAAATAAATAGCATATAGGATATAAAATCCGGGCTCATCGAGCGAGTTCGACCACAGATTTATATATATATATATATATATATATATATATATATATATATATATATATATATATATATATAAGCTTAATAAACGCAAGGATATAAAATCCGGGCTCATGAGCGAGAGGCCATAGTATATATATATATATATATATATATATATATATATATATATATATATATATATATATATATAAGCGAGTAAACGCATATAAATAAAAGTCAGGCTCATCGAACAAAGTCCATACACGGTTAATAAATATATATATATATATATATATATATATATATATATATATATATATATTAAGCAAAAGCAAAGATACTCCTCGAACAAAGTTAGGCTCAATCGAGGCATAAATCGATAATGTTAGTATATATATATATGTATATATATAATATATATATATATAACTTGATGAAATGAAACCATATATATATATATATATATATATATCGGGTGAAAAATGAAACCACGGAAGAAAAGGGCAAAAGCAACAACGACTCTCGGCGTGTAGAAGGGTGTGTGCAAAGATGAAGAAGAAAGACTCTAAAGTGTGTGAGAAGGCTTTATCGGTGGTGATAAAGAAGGCTTCTATATCTTTAGAGTGGGTAAACACTTGACTTTTTGTAGGTACAAAAGGGTTATATATGAGCTCACGAGGTGTTTAAAAGGGAAAGTACACTGCATGGGTGAGTCTTGAGCAAATTAGGCGAGGGCTTTCTCGCCTTTTCTCTTACAAAATCGGCACCCCAAGCCCTCTATTTATAGAGGAGCATGAGTCTACTATAGCACCTAATGTAGTGTACTCTTGTTGCCTGGGGTGCCAGGCGGTGTGGGTCCCAGTGAGTGTCGAGAAATACGTCTGTGCGTTGTTCGCTCGGTCACTCATAACTTTCAATCTGAGAGTCCAGATGGAAGCGTGCCATACCATTTCGAAAGCTCTTTCAGAGAGCTACACAATGATATATGATTTGACCTTTTTTATTCAGGAAGATGGGTCCATGACCAAAATGGCATTCCGGGTTTCGTCAGGCGATCCGTTGAGCCGTTTTGCGTAGTTTGTTTATTTCGGAAGTTAAGATATGGTTCTTGTGGGACTTATATTGAAGCATTTTGAGTTGACATGAGTGTATTTGATTTGAAGTGAAGTTAAGTTGGCAAAATGACCATTTTGCCACTCTCGGGGTTATCTCCGGTTTTTGCATGATTATAGCGATCTTTTCTCGGGGTTATCTACGAGGTTGCTTGATGTTGACTTTGACTATCCTCGGGGTCATCTCGAGGTTGGCTTGACCTCTGAGGGCTATCTCGGGCTTTGATCTTGATCCCAGGGCTATCTCCGAGGTTAAGCCCGACTTTCCACAGGTTATCTCAGGGGTTTGGAACACGATTTCCGGGGTTATCTTTGGGGTTGAAGCTGGATCTCTTGTGGCTATCTTGGGGTTGGAATTGATGTTGTGGTCCTCGGGGTTATCTACGGAGTGTGAAGAAGTTGTTTTTGTCCTCCTGCGTAGTTAGTAATGTGGGAAAGCAAAATTTTGAGTGTCTACAGATGCCCTCTTTATCATGTTCATGCAATGCAATGGAATGGACATGATAAAGATTAATGATTTACTTGAAACATGACAAGGTATTTTCAATGATGCAAATCGTAATGTAGTGAATGTTTATGATGATGAAAATGTTTTCATGAAATCGCGATTTAATTCATAAATCGCACATCGCACATCGCTTTTTGTATTTAGCCAAATCACACTTCGCAACTCGCACATCGCATTTTGCATATCGCATTTCGTATATCACATCGCAAATCGCATATCGCAAATCGGATATCGCATATCGCAAAATCGCAAATCACAATGTAATGAATATTATGATGAATGTTAAAATGTATTCGCAAATCACTTTACCTTTTCTGGAGATCATTCTTTGCTGCGAGATCTTTGGTGTTGACTCAATGGTTTGGCATTTAATCGCTGATGCTTGTTTGATGAAGATAAGTTGAGATGTTTTCCACATCTCTGATGGGGATGACGTTCTGAAATCACCAGACCCTCCCGATGTATTCACTGGTAGTTTGCAACGGTGCCTATCCTGCTGATCGCCAAACATTTTCGGTTCCCACTCGAGCGGTGGTATCTGAAGCTTTCATCATTTGAACTATCTTGATGTCGCCTTTGAATTGATGTTAATGGTTTAAGAATACCGGATCTTTCGATACCTTTCGTTGAAGTAATATTTCCACGGATTACATCACTAGACTTCACCGATGTTACGTTAGATTGATGACAACCACGGATGTCTCACCCTTCTTGAGGTGATTTGGAGTTTCCTTTCTTTGTTGGGTGCTTGGTGCCCCATTTCCTTGAGCTTTTGATTTAACTTCGGTTGGCCCGATGACTTGAATGCTCGGCATTGAAATCCTGGAGGTGTAATTCATTCTTTCGTTGCCTAGATTTGAACTTGGTGTAGAGGCCTCAACTTCGTGAGGACTTCGCGCATGTTGATGGTGTAGATTTCATTCGCTAGGCCTTTCATCGTTGACCTTACGCTTCGAAGTTAAGAACTTTTTGAGAAGTTTCCCCTTAACTTTCTTTATGAATGATTTCTTTCGTGATTCACTCCTTTCTTTTTGATGAGAAGCTTTATCTCGCCTTAAACTTCTTCCATTTCTTGGAATTGGAAAAATGCCCGATCCTTTCGCATATTGATCTTTGAGGGTTCATATGAGAAACTCTTTTTGTTGATGAAGTCGTGAGTGAATAATATCTGAATCGCCATTGAGATGATGATGGACCATGCTGATGGCGCTAACTGGTGCATTTTCCATTTTAGGATGATTGATAAATGCCCCAGTGTTGAGTTGTCGCTGCTTTCAAGATTGCCCCCAATCTTGTTGTAAGGGATAAATATCCGGTTGTCATTAATTTTGAAATTTCCCTGACCTTGCTTGTTATGCAGGATAGTTGCTTTGATGAGATGAGGTGATAAGACTCGAGATCGATCGAGAGGCTTTTATACATGTACCATATGGTGAGCAGGTAGTGGATGTGGGCTTTGATGTTGTGACTCTTTACGGTAAAGATGTCACTTTGTTAGAGAGATGATGCTCTAACTCATAGGGATATCGTTGTTCCGGGATGAGGCGGGATGACGTTATATCCACGAGATATCGCATGTAGTTGGCGGTGGATCTGTTGGCTCGTGTAGAAACCCTTGGGTAGGAGATCACGAGTGTTACCTCCTTCTTACGAGAGGAATCCATGTTGGACTTGATAGCCCGCATATACAGCGATTTGTAGATGGGCTTGTATTTTCACCTGAGACTAAGCTTAGCCATTTTGTCATATACGTAGATACATTGTATATATCAAACAACATTATATATGGCGGGGGAAATATATGTTGATTCACTTTCCTTTTAGTTGTGCCTTGCTACTTGCTTGATATTCGCTTATTTCTCCAGGACTTTGTGATCTGGATGTATTCTGAACTCCTCCTTGATGGATGGACAGTGAGATGTCTCAGGATTTTCAGAATGGATCGTCGATCTGTGTGTATTCCCTACCATCTTTGGTGTCTTGGGACTGGTTTTTGTATGTGGTTATGGATAGGAGTGTGTTTATTTTTGTTTTTTACGTGGTGAGGCCGGGACCATATAACATGGTGCGCTTTTCTCGTACTCCCTCCGTGTATTAGGGAGATCGGTCGGCGTAGTTCGCCCTTCGAGGCGAGTTGAAAAAGCGTGATCCCATAAGCGAGTCGGATTTGGGGAAGAAAAAATTTGATCCTAGGTTGAGGATAAACTGAAAGTGTGAAAAGTTTGATCCCATGTATGGGCAGCCAAATTGCAAACGTAAGAGGTTCAATTCGCGGTGAGATGACCTAAGTGGTATGATCGTAGTGAAGCCAGGCTGCTGGCTTGAAAGGATGTTTCCCTGAGGAACAAAGTGTGGAAGAGTTGTATGTGGTAAAGGGTTAAAGAACCGGAATGACTGGTAATCTGATGATCCAAAACCAGGATGTTCCCTTGATGTTAACCTCAGACATAGTTCCGTTTCATGATGTTCAATTTGATAAGCTATGGAAATTCATCGTCGTCCATTTCTTGTAATCTGAAAATGCCTCCTGTCAATACTTCCTTGACAACAAACGGGCCTTCCCAGTTTGGGGAGAATTTTCCTTTAGACTGAGCTTGGTTATCAATGATCTTTTTCAAAACCAAGTCGTGTTGTTTAAACTGCCGTAGTCGGACTTTTCTGTTGTAGGATCTTATTTACAAGTAGAGGGACGCTCATGTGTGGGCCACATACTCCCCCATGGATTTTATCCATGAGCCTCTGAGCTTGGTCCTCGTCCAGACATCTGAGGAGACCTTGTTCTGTATCTCTTTTCATATAGTGCATCTTCGTTCAAATAGAATTTTATAGCAAGTTGATGGATCCGCGTTTTCTCAGTCGGGCTCGCCTCAGCGGGTGTGGATCCATCTCGTAAGTACTTCTTGATGTGTTGATACCAAGGATGTTGGGTGGGAGATAGGTCATCCAATACTTTTCAATGGAATTCCATAATTTGGAGCTTTTTGTTTCTTGCAAATGTGAGGGTTGGCATGTCTTCCTTGTCATGTATGTTGATCAAGGAGGCCAAGGTTGCTAGCGCATCTGCAAAATCATTCTTATTTTGAGGAATGTGGAGGAAGGATTTTTCTTCGAACTCCGAAGCCATTTTTGTAGAACTTCTTAGATGTTAAAGCTGACAAGCTATTGAACACATTGAAGAGCTTTTTTCTTTTCTTTTTTTTCTTTTTTATTTTCTTTTTTTTTTTCTTTTTTTTTTTTTTTGCTATTAGATCGTGGAAAAGAGTCCTATGGCTCACTGATAGGTAGCTCCGGCATTGATGAGGCCGAATGACAATCGTCTGTAGAAAAGGGCTCCCCAAGGCGTGATGAATGCAGTTTTCTCATGATCATCTTCAGCAACCATGATTTGATGGTACCCCGTGGAGCAATCAGCAAAGGAGTACATGTCGTATCGAGCTGTATTGTCAATGAGTATGTGGATGGATGGCACAAGAAAGCTATCTTTGAGGCAAACTTTATTCAAATCTCTGTAATCCACACACACTCGCATCTCCCTTCTCGGTTTCGGCAAGGGGATTATGTTGGATAGCCATTCTGGGTATGTTGACACCATGATGATGCCGGTTTGAAATTGTTTCACAATTTCTTCTTTAACTTTTAACTTCCACTCAGGTTTTAATCGCTTTGAGCTTACACTGAGTGGCTTGAATCCCCCTTTGATGGGAAGGCGATGAATGATAATGTCCGTGTATAAACCGACCATGTCTTGATGAGACCATGCAAACACATCCTGGAATAGAATTGATAGAGTAACCATGTCATTCCTTTGGTTTGGGTGAGGTCTGCACCAATTTGGATTTGTTTGGGATTTTCTAAGGTTCGAGGTTTAAAAGAGGTGGTTTGATCAAGATTTTGCTTGGGTTTGTCTTGACCCATTCTTTGATCTCTGAGGTATCTCATAGTCCTCTTGTATTTCCATCAAGTCTCGAGTCCAACTTTACATCAAAATTCTGATCCTTGTGGAGAATAAGCACCTCATCGACAAATTCAGGCACATCTAATTTTAGAGTCTTGAACCAACATGCTCTCACGATATATATGCTGTTTAATCACACAAAGTGTTAGCATGTAATGACAAAAGTAGCTCGCTAATATTGTATGAGAAAAAGTAAGCGTTATTGTTATCTCTGAGGCAGAATGAGTTTACGCCCGCTTTACCCTCGTCGACCAATGCAAGAGAGTGTTGCTCCAATTGTCGAGGGCAAAGTCTGATGAATTGCGGTGATGGAGGGTTTTCATCATCCTCCTTCTCCCGAATG